>JAQQZT010000033.1:9466716-9500832 GCA_030068275.1 Clarias platycephalus | reverse complement strand
TTGTGAAGCTGCTTTGAGACAATGATGATTGTTAAAAGCGCTATATAAATAAAATTGAATTGAATTGAATTGAATTGCTTAAGTATGCTGCTGCTTATAATCTTAAAGCTTCATTATGTGAAGTGGAGCCGTATCGGGTTTCAACAGAGAGTCAATGGAATCTGGGCGATGCCGAGGGAAATGGGCATCCAGGGCATGTGTGTGTGTGTGTGTGTGTGTGTGTGTGTGTGTGTGTGTGTGAGTGTGTGTGTCAGTGGCCTCTTTGTCATCAAAGAACCTGTTTATTTTCAAGCTTGGCGCTCCAACTGTCAGGGGCCGCATAATACCCCACCATGTCTGAGTCTCACCCCTTTCACCCGCCTGTCTCTCTCTCTCTCTCTCTCTCTCTCTCTCTCTCTCATTCCCTCCTTTTTCTGTCTCTTTCTGGCTTTCCCCCTTGTGCCCACAGAGCCCTTCCCATAAGGGTCATGCCTCATAGTTTCATCTTCAACTAATGTTCTTTGTGTCGTGTTTTCACCTGCTGCCCAGTGTAACACAGAACTGACAATCCCTTCTCTCTCTCGCTCTATCCCTACCTCTCTCTCAGCTGGTTTTCACACATGAGTAATAGGATTACCACATATAGCTCTGAAAAGGACAGAGGCTAGAGAGGAGGAAAAACAGAAGAGGAGGAGGTGGAGGAGGAGGAGGAGGAGGAGGAGGAGAAGGTATAGAGCACGAGGGAGGAAGTGAACGGAGGCGTCAGTCGTGGGGTAATGAAGGGAGCAATTAGAGAGCCTCAGAGAGTTTGCGGAGCACGCGGAAGGTCAGAATAGCATAGATCAGGGACAATGTGAGTGTCATTAAAACCCCTGTCTGACAGAGTCTATAATATTCCAAGAGCAAGAGAGCATGAGGTACTGTCTGGCTGTGTGACAGTCGCTATATTAAGCACAGCATGTGTTGACAGTGTGTCCAGTATCTTGCTAAGGAACAAACTCTTCCTATTGGCACAGATCACTATTTCCCATTATAGTCTCTCTCTCTCTCTCTCTCTCTCTCTCTCTCTCACACTGACCTGGCCGTCCACCCCTTCATTCCAGGGCGTTCGCAGCAGACAGATTTGGACTTGGCTCTACCACGGCTGCCCCAACCAAGGACCCAATCAGAGGCCAGATCTAAGCTGTAAACCCTCTCTCAACCCTCCCTCAGACTCGCTGTGGTAATAGTTCTCTCTGGCACTGAGGATATGGCATCCACTTGCCCCTAGTTACCCCCTTAACGAAAGATCACATATCCTACCACGCAAGCACTTGAATGCACACTGCAGGGTGTTGCACTACTTCATGGACATTTACTGAGTCACATCTCACTCACAGGACTCATTATGAAACATTTATTGAAATTATGCTTGGAAATTGTGATGTGTCTATGTCTAATACACTCTCTTTCTCTCTCTCCTTCGCTCTTTCTCTCTCTCTCTTCATTACTTTAATGGTACTCGAGAGACATTTAGGGACAAGTCGTTCTGCTTGCATTAATGTTGATTTTATGTTATTTCAAAAAGATGGCCATGAGAAACAGCAAGCTATTTTACGCTCAAATATACCAGAAAGTCTATGTCTCCGTGTTTGTGAGTGTATAGTGTTGGTGTGTGCAGGATGTGATGTGTAGAGGGTGTGCGTGTGCCGTGGGCACTGTAGTAGTCTAATGACTCATCTATTGATATGCCCTCTTCAGACGCCCCCGTTGTTTTTGAGTGTTCGTTGTAGACGGAGCAGAATGAGTCTATGCTTCCATAATGCTCATGAACGAAGCTGTTCTAATTCACTGCCTAACAGGCTTCACATGCAAAGCAAAGGTGTACAGAGTCCGGGTCGCACATATGTTTTGAGCACATACACACTCATAAGTGCACCTTTGCCTTCTGGGCTGAAGGATTGACCACCTGTCAGCGAAAAGGAGGCGACACTGACAGTGGCAGATTGTGAGTGGGAGCGAAAATGACTGACGAATCCTCTGACCAATCTGTACACAGCGCTCAGCATGATACTGAATGATTATCTTGAGCAAATGTACAGAAACTGCATATCCCACGCAGGGGGTTGTTGTCAGCCCAGTGCTTTTTAATAGGACTTTTGCATGTTCAGTTTGGCTGCACTAGAGGCTCGTCCGTACTTTCTGTAAGTAAACTTAATCTGTAAAGTCATGATGGACACACAGATCAATTCTGATTCCTACTGGTTCTCACGCTGTACAACACTGAAGTTTACTCTACAATTCACTATAGTTTACTCTGACAGTCTTATGATACAGCCAGAGCTTTACTATGATGTTTCAAGGTAACTATAGTAACTACGAGATGTGTTTAAAAGTCCAAAGCCACAACACGTACTGTACACTATGCTTCTGAAAAGTATGTGGATACCTGGCCATTTACACTCATATGTGCTTATTGAAAACCCCTAGTCCATTTCGGAAACATTACTCTGGATCTATGTATTCATTCAGCCATGCGAGTTTTAGTGAGGTCAGGTACATGATGGCAGGTGAGGAGAACCTGGCACGCAGTCAGTTATTAAATTCATCCCAAAGTTGGACTTGAGGTCAGGGCTCCACTCCAACCTTAGCAAATCATGTCGTCATGGACCTCATTTTGGTCACAGAGGCACTGGGATGCTGGAAGAGGTTTAGACCTCTTAATTCCAGTAAATCTACAGCAATCAAAGACATTGTAGACAATCATATTCATTGCGGCAAAAGTTCACTGGAAGAGTCATATATGTGGGAAAAGTCACGTATGGACATAATCAGATGTCCATAATCAACATTTGGCCATGTAGTGTATTCCTCTATGTTGTGTGTGTGTGTGTGTGTGTGTGTGTGTATTCATCAGTAAGATGTTTCCCTGTGCATGCGCCAATTAAAATGTTTTTACCTCCTTATAACTCTTGGTTTGACTCCGTCATATCTGTTAATCAGTTTTTCGAACAGTGTAGTAATTGACACAAAACCCTCAGATTGTCCTAGATACATAAACAGCTATAATGACAACTCAGAAAGATTACAGTGTGTGTTCGGATTGTAAAAAAAAAAAAAAAAAAGAGGAGTGTGCGAAGCATCCTGTTGAGCAGAGAATCAAGAACACCGATTGCTCAGGTCCAGATGTCCCATGAGTCAGATGAGCAAAAGTGAAGGTGGAAAATCATGGAGGCAGGGTGAAACAGAAAGGGAAAGGAGAAATGATGACTAATTTGGCCTCTGCTACCTTAGAGCTTTTATTTTTTCGAAATAAGAAAATCATCTGTTGGACAAAATGTGCAGGGCTTGGCAGATGCTTCCATCTAGTGGTTGAACTAATTAACTGCATATTGTATTCTGTTAAAGGCTTACTCCATCCATCTAGAAACCACTGTAGTCCAATTTACCGACCGTGGAGGCCAATGGTGACCATAGTCTTTATTCCCATTTTTAGGACCATGGTAGGACCTCCAGTCAATATTCACACAATACAGGCAATTTGGGAACTCCAATTAGCGTTTTAACATACATGTATTTGGACTGTGTGCGGAAACCGGAGAACCCAGAGGAAAACCACCAAGCACAAGACACCATGCAAACTGCCCAAAGACACGAGGCAGGAATTGAACCCAGACCCTAGAGGTGCAAGTCAACAGTGCTAACCACTATGCCACCTTAAGCCTTACTGGATGATTTGTTTAATGTGTGTCTTTGGGGGAACATTTTTTTATTTTATTTTTTAAATGGGGGAATCTTTGGGATTTATTTTAATCTGGGATTTATTTAAATAATTAAACCTTGCACATTGAAAAATATATAGAATACTGGTTAATGTACAGTGGCTACACCAAAAACAACAAACTATATCATTTGAAAATAGTACAGTACATCTTGATATATTTAAGATTCTTACAATGCTATATATTTCACATAACGTCTGTTTTCCATGTTAGTTATTACTTTAAATTTGAAATAAGTGAAAGTTCATTCTTGCTAACAAGTGCACCGATAAACTGACAACCTGGCTAGCATCAGCTGGAAACAGATAGCTAGTCAAGTTAGCTAGTCAAAAATACTTTAACAAACCATTAGTTGAATTTAAAATAAAAAAATTAGTTGTTAGATATTGTTAATATTTTTGTTTGAATAATAATAATAATAATAATAAACATGCTAGCGTGTGTAGTTAGCTAATAAAATGCTAAAATTCGGATGATTTGAACATATAATAGATTAGCATAATTAGGTTTACTTTAGTTTGACTTTATATTCATATTCATTACAAAAAAAAAGAATAATAAAGTGTATACCTAAAACATTAAATAATATTTTTAAAAATGTAACTTTTAAAATGTAAAAACTTTATTTTTTATATATATTTTTTAAAATAGCTTGGTGTGTTTCCTCTTGGTACTCCAGTTTTCTCTTACAATCCAAAGACATGCAGATTAGGATAATTGGCATTCCCAAATTGCCCGTAATATGTATGTGTGCCCTGCGTTGGGTTATCACCCCGTCCAGGGTGTACCATGCCTCGTGCCCTTAGCTTCCTGGAATAGGCTCCAGGCCCTCCATGACCCTGTATACAGGATAAAGTGGAATAGACGATAGGTGAACGATGACCGGTGTGCATTTGCGGCTCAGTGGTAGGTTTCTCGCCTCCCATGTGGAAGGCCTGGGTTGATTCCCACCCAAAGCCCAAAACACCAGCCACTGGATGCAGTGCCTGTCCGAAGCTCGGATAAAATGGAAGGGCTGCGTCAGGAAGGGTTTCCTGTAAAACCTGTGCCAAGTTGTGTGCAAACACAAGCAAAAAATAGCAGCACTGAAAATAGCTACAGTATATATAGTAAAAGAAGGTAAGCAATAGCTGTAGTGTTTGTGATTTTATTCTTTGCATTACTGTGTGTTTAGGTATTTTATTTGATTTAAATTAAAGGTGTCACAGGGGCACAGTGTCACCTTACACCTCCAGGGTTATAGGTTCGATTCTCGCCCGTGGTCCATGTGGAGTTTGAATTTTCTCCCTGTGCTTGGACGGTTTCCTCTGGGTAGTCATATTTCTCAATCCAAAGCCACCTGGTGTAGGCTGAATGCGTTTTCAAATTGCTTGTAGTGTAGGTTTGGGTGTGTACATGTGCCCTGCCATGGATTGGCACCATGTCCAGATTTGTGCCTGGAGTTTCCCGATATGCTCCAGGCCCCCAAATAGCCCCACATAGTACAATACGATACAATACTATACAATACTATACTATACTATACTATACTATACTATACTATACTATAGGCTGTATAGACAATGGAAGGATGGTTTCAACAAACTATTTTTAGTTAACTGAGCCAGAGGAGTCATAACATGCATGTGAATCATTTTGCTGCCTGGCTGCCTTACTAACATTATCCCCCCCATGGGACATTAGTAAGTAGCTAAATATGTTGTATCAGAGTGTCCATCTGAAGCATATAGGATACTTAATATCAGTGTAGGTCTGAGCTACATTGAAATGGCATGCAGTTGCCTGTAATCGGTTCTTTAAACACTGTTCATGTTACTAATCGTCTGCGCCAAGGTTTATTTCCAGAGCTAAACATAGCACGTCATGATGTTGCTGGTAATTTGTTTAATGTCTCTAATAAAGCATGCCTGGTTGTATTTTTAAAAAAAAAGACACAATTCATAGTATTCTACCTTTTTTATTTGGATGAGCGAGACACTTTCAGTTACAAAAATGACTTAAAATGAACAACACTGTACAATGAACAAGCAAGTTATTTTCATCTTTTTTTCATTTTTTTCTTTTTTGGTTTCAGAGATAAATACACTAAAAGGCTAACCTGTCACCATAGGGAAGAGGAAAGAAAGGGGACAGGGAAGAAAAGGACTATTCACATCAAAGGAAAAGATAGTAGGGGCCACACACATCACATATGTGCTTACACACACCCACACACACACACACACACATACACACATTCATACACTCATGCACGCACTCACACATGCACACAAACCGTATCAAAATAAAATAGGTACTGTATATGTAACGTACACACACACGCAAATACATACACATAAATGCATGTACTTTTACACCCACACTGACACCCACGCACCCACACACATACACACACACGCAGAAGGGACAGATCAGCATCATAAAAGTAATCACAGACAAATCATGAACATAAACTATTTTTTATCATCATCATAAGCATCATCACCATAACCTTCATGAGAAGCAAAAGTTTTCCCCAATAACAAATAATTAAAAAATATAAATTTTTATCAAAATCATCATTTATGATGATTTGCTTTGGATTGCTGAGGCCATCGTTCCAGAAACTGGAGTTGCTAGGTGAACATAGAGAAAGAGGTGGGGGGAAAAAAAAACAGAAACGCTGCAGAAGATGCATTAGTGGAGATCTTTGGTTTCACTAGAAGAGTTAAAGATATTTGCTCTTTTATTGTTATTCCTTTGGACTGAAGCTGTATTTTAAATCAAAGACAAAAAAAAGAAAGAAAAAAAAAGAAAGGATATATGTCTTGGTTTCTTTTTCTCTGCCTTGCTGTGCTGTTCTTGATCATAGCTAGGAAATAACAGTGATCAGGCCTCTGTGATGGTTACACCCAGACAAGACCCACTGTCAGGGTTAGCACAATCGGAAAATATGATAAAAGCAATAGCTGTCTTGCACTAAAGCAGTCATTGCACTGTTTCTGCATTATAATCATTTATTAATATGTTAACAATTTGTTTCGGAAAGTGTGTATGGTGTGTCAGGACTCCCAGTGGAGTGTTTGCTTTGGTATCGTTCTCTGGTGTTTCACTTCACTGAGAGACTGCGAGACACCTTGGTCACACTCCGTAATAGTCAAGAATTCAGTTTTACATTGCAAAACGATTTGAAGTTCAGCAAGGAGGAGAAAAAGAAGCGAAAAAGAGTGGGAGAGAGAAACGCTGGTCCCGATTACACCCGCAATTAACGTGAGCCTAATGCTGTCTGGGGTTCAAGCTCCTGAGGTGGATAAGCTTCTCATGGCATTGCATATACTAAACTCTCTGTAGTCAAGACATTCTGTGTTAGAATTCAGCGATCGCTCGATGTAAACAGGAACCGAATTCATTTACTCTCAGACTCTTTTGACATTAAGAAGTCACCTAGCAACAACAGTCTCAGCCTCTACCCAGTCACCAGCCCTCAGCACCTCTCGCAACTGACAGACAGGACCGCTAGCCAATGGGCTTTCAGTGTATGTTCTGGCGAATCAGCCAATCACCATGTACTCAAGTTGGAGTCAGGCTACGGTCGTGAGCTGGAAAGGTGCAGCAGGCCTGCTGACTGTAGAAGTGGCTTTAAGGGCTGAAGGAAGGCAGAGGAGTTGAGCTGAGGTCAAAAAGGGCAGGGAGGACGTACCCTCAAGGTCTTCACAATGGTCCTGTTTCATGTCACACGGTTGTTCACTCATATCGACAGAGCGTTGATTCAAAAGGCTGAGAAGTGGGGGCTGCGATTGACTCATCTCTGATTTGCTCTTGTTATGTCCTTACGACTGCTCAAGTGTCACTCTGAGTCATAACTGCCAGCTGGGAAATCAAGCAAGACGTTTCTGTGTTGCCATGTATAACGACCTTATCATGTATTACGTCCTTGTTCTAAAAACATGGCCTCACTGATTTCACAAGTGTGCTGCTGTACAGAGAGACAACATCGTACCGTATGGTGTACAGCCTAGGAGTCCACTACCTAGGTTCATTTTTTTTTTTTTTGCCTGATATAAAGTCGTATTGTTGATTGTGTTGTTCACACAATCATTTAAAACAGAAAACAGATTAAATAGTCCATCAAGAAATCAAAAAGAAATAAATTTGAATATTCCATTTACACATCCTTTGCTGCCATGTGTATATTTTGATTCAAATTTGATCATTTTACCCCCTAACACAGTGTTAATGGTTAATTGCCTTTGCGTACTGAATTAATTTTCCTGAATATAATAAAATAAAAATAAAAAAACACTTCTTGGAAGTAGTCTCAGACTTTCGAACTCTATCTGAAAAACAGTGTTGTGTGTACCTTAGAAAGGCAAACAGACTGAGCGTGTCGGCTTTGGTAAATAAAGCTTTTCTGAGAAGCGCACGCATCGAGCGTGTGACCATTGTGACCTTCGAACTTCTTCGATCTGCCCCATGACCTCTTCCATCTCGCCCTAAAGCAGCCCGTTCGTACACACTACAAACAGATGCATCGTTCTGCTTAAAGCATTCGTTAGTTTGGTTTATCGTCAAAGAGAGTGAGGTATTTGAGGAACTATCTCTCTTCTCAACCTGATCAGACACAGACAACGAGAAAGAAAGCGGAAAGAAGGAAGTCGAGCAGAAAGCTAGAGAGAGAAAGATGGAGACAGCATCGACATGATTCTGCTTAGCTACATTTCTTTCCTAGCCTTGCACGGCCCTGACCGTTTTTTTTTTTTTTCTGCACAGAATCCCTCTTGGCTCTTTTTTCCTCTTTTATCCAATTCCTTCCATCTTTCCTCTCTTCCAGTTTTTTTTTCTTTTTGGTTTTGTAGCTGTTTAAAGCTTTCGGCTCAAGGCTCCGAGCAGCACTACGTTCAACGCTCTCAACCATCATCACAGCAATACAGTCAACAAACGATTAGCTTGTGAGACTCTCAGCCAGCACAAAGATTCACAGGAATATAAAAGTCCTAATGTTTTAGATCATGACCAGTCGTGCTGATTTCCTTTAGTTGAGGGCTACATTAGAAGATCTAAACAAAACAAAAAAAAATCTTCACATTCCTATACAGTAGATATAATGCCTATACAGAGAAAGTATCCGATGCTATAAGATTATAAGATCCTGCATCATGACGCTAATGTCTAAACCGAGCTAGTAAAAAAGGTCACTGTAACATTGTGCTAAAATGTTTGACGTCCGTCCAGAACGTCAGGTCAGCGTCTAGCGCAGTGCTGCTCTTCACCCTGATAGGTTATCCCTACACAGACTCCGCCCATAAAGGAGGAGCGGAGGGTTAAGAGGACAAGCCATCGTCCCTGTGTTGGTCGATAAAAGACCGATGGTTGCATTCTTTTATGGATTTGGTTTTTGAAAAGGTTGCCTTGGCGAAGTAGAATTACATTTTTTTTTTTTGACACAATCTGATGCCTCGAACATAGCAATAAAAATGCATTTGGGATAAATAAATAAATTAAATAAATAAAAAATTCATAGGTAAGCATAATCAGAACAATCACAAAAAAAGAGGTGTGAGGTGGAGAAAAGAAAATGCAGAAGATAAACAGAAACATTTTGGTCTAAAATCAAGTTTGCGACTTTTTTTTTTGCTTTTTTTTTTGTTTTTTTAAATTGTACCTTTTTCTATACATCAGCAATAAGTAAGCATTGTAACATAGATCATTTACTACAAAATCTATAGAAGCACTAAGTGAGCCATTCCATCTAAACGGTCATGTGGAGAACAGGTTCAATCGGTCCCCTTTTCAGAAGCTCTGATCACCTCCACGCCTGCGTTCATCTTACAGCACTGCGTGGTGCCGAATTTTTGGTGTATACACGCGTATTCGATGTTCGTTTTAAGAGTTAAAGCTTTGGCTTATTATGTTCTTGGGTGTCTTGTGTGTATTTTGTGTTCACCTCCATCCTAGTTGATCTGTTTAGATGAATGTTCACAGTATTTCTCCAACCACCTGATGCAGTCTCTAGCACGACTAGGAACAAGGAGGGGACATAAAAAAAAGAACAATTCTATAATAATTAAATACGTGTTTTTTTTTCCCTCCCCAAAAGAACCATAGCACGCAATAAACCAAAGGAACAGCAGCTACACACATAGAAGAGAAAATTTTCCCACAAACCAGACAGACGGAAAGAAATAAAAAAGCCAAAAGGAAGAAAAAGAACATCCTTCCCAAACCCAAAAGAAACCAGCCACATCTCTTTAACTTCAGTGAGGTCATCAAAGCTCCCGTCCCAAGGACCGGGAAGGGTTCGAGTGACAGGAGGAAGAAGAGTGTGGAACCATCTGTACTTATCCATGAATCCATCCATCCATCTATGCTGTAATCATCTACCCCTGACACCATCCCTGGCTTTCACAAATCTTTCATAGATGGATGGAGGGATATAGAAAGATCTCATTTTTTTTCTTGTCTCCTCTTCCTCAGCTCCTTCCATATTTGGCTTGGAAACTTTTTTTTTTTTGGTTTGCTTCTGTGAATCTCTGGAATTATGGTTGGCTGCAAAGTTTTTTTTTTTTTTTATTCACTTCATACATGAAGTGCCAGGGATAATGGAAACGCCCGTTCCTCAAAAGTTCCCCCAGCGATGTCCACTCAGTGATGTGTGTATATGCGTGTGTGTGTTTGTGTGTGTGTGTGAGAGGTGGGAGCACGTCTGAGGGAAGGGGGTTTCCGCTCTCCGTCTGCATCGCAGTGAGAGACCCGTGATGAGTCACTTTGGTATCCAACAAGGAGCAAGTATGAAGGAGGTGAAAAATGTGGATAATGGATTCAAAATGTGGTTGTTGTTTTTTTTTGTTTTTTAATGGAAATAAGACAGAATGAACATGAACGTGAGACACAGACGTCAAACATGCAGGAACACCAGCTGACCTTGTATTAAATACATCTGATTTTTCATGACATTCGCAAACACACCTCTTTGGTGCTGATAGACATGAAGCTGAAAATTACGACATGACAGTGATGAGGGTTAAAGAACAAAACACAAACCTACTCAAGTATGGATGCTTTTCTTCTGGAATGGGAACTAAAGCTAGAGAGAAGAAAACCTGGTAAAGAGGTAGAAAGCGGGAGAGATTTGTACATCTAGACTTCTAGTCAAAAAACATTGACACTTCTGAGTCACTGTTGCACAGCAATACACAGCTAATACTT
Source organism: Clarias platycephalus (assembly GCA_030068275.1). Lineage (NCBI taxonomy): Eukaryota > Metazoa > Chordata > Actinopteri > Siluriformes > Clariidae > Clarias > Clarias platycephalus. Next base: position 9,489,907 of record JAQQZT010000033.1, on the reverse strand, counting down.
AGAAATTCACCTCTTCACTAATTAAAAAAACAATGACGACTTAGGGAAAAATACTGACATGTAGACAGACAAAATGACAGAATGTCAGATGAAGTGATGGAGCGGGAGGTTGCTGGATCGTTGGTGTGGGTCTGGTGCTGGACGCTGGACTATTTACAGGTCCACGGGATAAAGCTTTTCCTTCCGTATTTTTGGTTTTGGTTATTTTTTGGTATATGGGTTTTTGGTATGGTTGTCTCTTTTTTTTTGTCACTGTGAGTCTATTAAAGTTCACCTCTATCATATTTTTTTTCTTTTTCATTTTTTTTTTTTTTGGTTTAAAGTTCTCCAGACTGGTCAGAGCTGAAATCCGACTGCCGTTCTGCAACAAATAAAAGTTTTTAGTTTTGCTATTTTTGGCTCAAGGATCATTAATAATCAGCTCTTTCCTCTGGTTCCTGCAGTTCTTAAACCGGTATCTATTGTCTTTTCTTTTATGTCTTTACACTCTCCGGAGAAACAGAAAAAAGAGAGAGATAGAGAGAAAAAAAAAAAAACAACAGTGGAGAAGTGGCTGCGCTCAGTCGACCACATACCACTAGACCTCCAGGTGAATTTTTTTGGTTTACATGTAAATCTCTCCTCTTCGCCTCGCCTCGTCTTCACCTCTGTCTCTTCATCTCTCCCCTCTTCCACTTTGTGTATTTTTGGCATCAGGAGAGCGGGAGAGAGCAAGAGAGAAAGCGTGAACGGCCAAAGACGAAGGAAGAAAGAGAGACGGAGATGCTTTGGTTGTGACGGGAGGTTTCGGTTCCTCCTCCTGGTCCTGTGATTGGTTTTTTTTTTTCCTGGAAGTGTCGCTCAATCTTGACCGCTCCCCAGATCATGCGGGCTGTGTAGCAGGTCGCTGGAAGAGCAGGAAGAATCAGGGCTCGAGCAAGGGGAAGGACTCATGCCGTCCGGGAATAGAGGCCTGCCGGATTTGGAGATGATCGAGTTGCCCAATCCCAGAGCTGTGCCCGCTGCCATGGGCAACAGTGAAGGGTGGTTGAGGAAGAGGGAAGAAGGGAGTCCTGACCGTTGTCCTCCAGAACCACCGAACAGCACCTTGCTGCCACCTTCAAGACTGGAAATGGTGGTTTGACCACCACTGGCCGCCAGAGCTGAGAAAAGGATGAGAGAGTAGAGTTATTTACAGTACAAGTCAAAAGTTTGGACACACCAGTCAAATGGTTGGACACAAGTTGGGATTTATTTTACATATTTTTAAAACGAGCCAGTTGCTATATTAAGACACGAAGGTCAGCTGTTCTGTAATAGTTCTTGCAAGAACAGGATTGTCAAGTGCATTTGCAAAACCCATCAAGCACCATGATGAAACTGGCTCTCATGAAGACCTTCCCAGGAAAGCAAGACCAAATCATACCACTCCTGCAGAGTTACCAGGCTCAGAAATCACCAATTAACAAACAGCACCTCCGATTAGAGCCGAAAAAGACAATGGAATTAGAAGGTGTGTCTGTAGGCTGATGCATGTGGAAGAGGGCAGATAGCACTTTCTTCTGCATGATAGCATGAGCATAAAAAGATGTAATTGGCTGGCTTGGAAACACGTAATAGCCTTCATCCTTCCTGTTTGGTAGTTGTTGTTTGAAAAAGACAATGGAATTAGAAGGTGTGTCCAAACTTTTGACTAGTAGTGTATATAAAAACAATAGCGATATTACTCGCAAAATCACATTACAACCAAAAGAATGAGATTTAAAAGAAGAAAGATGAAACACCATGACAGTGCACACACATCACACATAAAGCAAAGCACGCCACAGCACCGCACACTGACGTGAGATGATGATGAGCAAACAGGTGATGATGATGATTGTTTATCAGGTTTTTTTTTTACCCATGTCTCATTCTACTCTTCATGGACTACCTACTTTCGAACAAACCTTGAATTGTGGCGATTGGGTTGCTGCCACGCAGAGCTTGGTTCATTCCAGTGTTAACTCCAATCACCGTATTCCTGAGTTGCGCACACAAATAGGCAGGCGTGCACACATACGCACACAAAGACAAACAGCAGGGGGGGGAAGAAGAAGAGGAAAGGAGAAATACAGTGAAACATCAAAAGGCATAAGAGATGTCGCATACTGGAAAACAAGGCATGTCATTCGAAGAGAGAAACTAACATCAAAATCAGTCACAATCTAAATTGCTTCTAATATTAAACAGCAAGAGAGAAATGATCGTAGATATCAGACCATATGCCATTTTTAATGATAGAAAGATGATGCATTGGGGCTATAAAGCCGTTTCGTGCTTGTCTGTGAGACTCTTCTGTTTTCATCTTGAATGCATAAGTGTGTGTCTGTGGATGCGTCTTGGTGCCTCTGTACGTGTGTATGTGTGTGTGCGTGTGCACGGTATTGTATTCACCTCAGATTTGCAGCAAAATCGGTGATGTAGTTAGACACGTCACAGTTCTTGGTACGCCACGAACTGTGGACAGGAAAGCCATATATATGCATATACGTATATGTATATACAGTACACACACACAACACACACATATACACCGTCATTACGACGTCAGCAAAACATAACAGCTTGCGTGCTTACAGTATGAGTGAGAATTTTTTAAATATACATATTTAGGGGTTTGCATACAGAATATATACTGTATGCGGGAACGTGTGTTTCTGAGCATGTGCGTATCCGAGCATATGTGTGTGTGTGTGTGTGTGTGTGTGAGAGTAATTAGACTGTGGTAAAAAAAAAAAAATGGAATCTTGCAGTAACCATAAACAAAAATGTTAAGACGTTTCTCTATAACGTGAAACAATAATAATATATATTTTTTAATAATTTACTTATATTAACTCATTTATACAGAACTGGTCATGCTGTCTGTCTGGAAGGGAAGGCTTTTAATTTTTTTTCCGATTTCTGTTCTCTCAATCACAGCAACACTAACCAATGGTGTCTGTAGGCTGGTGCATGTGGAAGAGGGCAGATAGCACTTTCTTCTGCATGATAGCATGAGCATAAAAAGATGTAACTGGCTGGCTTGGAAACATGTAATAGCCTTCATCCTTCCTGTTTGGTAGTTGTTGTTTGATGGGGTGAACTACAGAGTGGGTATGAATAGGCAGCCTAAATTGAGATGAAAATAGGTAAAAGAAATAATAACCCTGATTTAAACGATATAATGGTAGCAGTGGTAGCTCAGAAGGTTGAGGCTCTGGGTTACTGATCATAAGGTTGGTGGTTCAAGCCCCAGCTCCACTGTTGCCCCTTGAGCAAAGGCCTGCTCCAGGGACACCATATCATGACTGACCCTGCCCTCTGACCCCAGCTTCCTTCCTTTGCTGGGATATGCAAAGAAAATTGTTTCACTATACAATAATGTACTGTATATGTGACAAATAAAGTCTTCTTCTTATTGATATTGTGATATCCCTTTTCTGTATATATCGAGATATCTTTGTATAACATTTGATATGTGTTGTTTTAAAACACCTACTACTTGCTGGGAGTGGTACAGTAGGTCTGATGTTAATATTGTAATGCCCACAACAACCGTCCTTATAATAAACCTTTATAATAAATAATAAACCAGTTTTTGAATATGAGAGAGTGTTAGTGTGTGTTTTATGTACTGTAAGTATGCACGTGTGTGTGTGTCTGTATGTCTCACCCTGTGTTCAGATTTAATGCGTGAGTGGCAGGTATAGGGCTTGCGTCACTGCGAGGAGACGGAGTCACTGGTGAAGGAGTGGAGCTCGAGGAGGGACCAGTGGGGGTCAAAGGACAAACTGAGGACATGGTGGTAGCTGGCGGGGCGAAGAAGAAGAGGAAGGTTTTAACACACTTTGGTAATTATTTAAATTGTATTTAACAGAATGAATAGCCTGGTTGTGTCTCTTACCTGCTGTGCTGAGACTGGTAACAGGCTGGGACGGTCCCTGACCTTGCATCTGAGGAGAAACAGTAGAGAGAGAGAGAAGAGCAAGAGAAAGAGAGAGAGAGAGAAATTGCAGGGGAAAGATGAGACAGGGACTGTGTCAGCAGTGTGCCATCTGGGTCTTTTTTCTAACTTTTAAAGTTTTTGGAAAGTCACTGGTCTAGACTTTACTCATTAGGTACATGGTCTATACCGCTTCGTTAGATACTTGTACTGTACTGGTTGAGCTACTGGCCAGTTGTACGTAAGTTAGACAACCAGAGTCATGTCAGGCTTGATCAGGTACTCTTTCAATGTTGCCCTGTTTTTGTAGCTGCGTCGCTGCTTGGTATGTTAACAAAAGCAGATGCGTCGTGACGAGCCAATCCCTTCCTCTTTTTCTGTCACATGATCAATGAAGCGGAGATATTTCCTGTGCAACTCAGCAGCTGCCATGCGAGGTCTGAATGTGTGCAAAAGGTTTTTGAAGAATGTATAAGCCAAGAAAAGGCCTTTTACACTATGGTGCTGCCGTTGCAGTGATGCCAGCAGTAATAAATGACAGGTTGACAGGTATGGCTCACTTAACACCTGCCATACGTTCTGTGAAACAGGTCACTATGCTATTTGGATGCTGTTCGAATACCATGTTATATTCGTAATAAACTATGTCTGATACTGTAGCGTAGGAACTGTGGTTGCAAATAATTTTACAAAAACTGAATCCGTCGACATTTCTGCTTTTTTAAAATCCTCATGACTCATGATTGAATGAATATTCTTTATTAGTTTACTTCTTGGTTCATTTCTCAAAACTGCTAAAATGGATTTATCTCATTTTGCCTGTCAAATTGTCCATATTAACACTTACCGCCTAATGAAGCGATATTATTTGCAAAACGTGATTGGGTATTGTTAGGTTATGATTGTGCCAGGCTAAGATCTGGTAAAAGCAAGCAATGACAAATGGATTAGACCATGTTCAGGATTTCATGGGAAAACCTTCCGAGAGAAGGTGCGCATGCAGGACAATCACAGGGACGTTAGGGGTGAGCGTGTGGGTGTGAGGATCAGGCCGGGTCGTACCATGTGCGGGCTGTAGCAGGGGGGTTTGTGTGTGGCAGGCTGGGGTTGGCTGGGCAGGGGAGGGGTGGCGCTGGAGGGGTTAATACGTTTCTCTTTCTGTCGACGGTTGCAGAACCAGACGCGGATCACCTCCTTCTCCATGTTGAGCTGCTCAGCGATGAGTAGAATCTCCTCTGAGGTAGGCTTCTGGTTCTGAAGACAAAGAGTGTGATAGAAAATTGCCATTTAATTAGAACATTATTACACATTCCCTTTACACATACACTTTAGTGACAGGGCTGTGAGTCACAGTCTTATGCTATACTGGAATTAATAATAATGTTAGCAAATCTCTATGACTAAAAGTTGTTTTCTTATCATGCCCATAAAGTTTTATAAGTTTTATAGATGTCATAAAAGATTTGAAAGAATATGCATAGTGAAATGCAAATCCTCTGTTTCATAATTTTATTCACCAAATGGGTTTTTCAGTAAAACTCCAATATAAATGTAACATTTTAAATAGATAAATATACATATAAATATATGTACTCTATATTTTTGAAAGTATAAAAAACAATATGATATGCATTTGCTGGTCTGTTTTTCTGTTTGTTTGTTTTTGCTTTGACCTCATGCCCCCTTTTTTGGGAACAAGCTTTTACACTCATTGGCAGCAACATGATAGAGTTATTGTACCATGCACATTATTAGCCACTTCTTGCATCTGAAATAAATTCTGAAATAAAACTTTTCTGTTAACACCAGATTGTGAGATCATGGCGTTCTCCTGTTTTTTACCATAAAACACGATCAAGTAAACTTTTTTTGTACATAATGTTAGCTGAGGTCTTGCATGACTGAAATGCATTAAAGCACAAGTACATGTTGTATAAATGTTGCTTGTTTATTGAACGTTCATTGTCTCACCGTGCTGAAGCTGCGCTCCAAAGCCACCCGCACATTGGTCTCGATGCTGGTGCGTTTCTTGCGGCGGCGGGCAGGCAGGCCCTCAAAGCCCAAAGATGGTGAGGACAGAGAGCTGGGACTTGGTAAGGTACTGTCCATCGACATGGTCTCTGCACAAATTAGAAACCAGATGATCAACGGACATTTTTAACCAATATACGACTTTGTACTCTGTGATGTACAAACATCATCATTGATCAATAATAAAGTAATTAGGACAAATCCATTAATGCACAATCTTTCAATAACCTTTCATCGTCTCTACCACTTTATTGTGTATACTGGGGGCCTGGAGCCTATCCCAAGAGACTTAGGGCACGAGGCAGGGTACACCCCATTTGGTGACAGAGTGCCAATCCATCGCAGGGCACACACGTACACACACTCACACGCTCATTCACACACTACGGGCAATTTTGGAATGCCATTTAGCCTAATTTGCATGTGCTTGGACTGTGGGAGGAAACCCGGAGTACCCGGAGGAAACCCAGACCAAAGGTAAGAATCAAACCCGGACCCTGGAGGTACAAGGCGAGAGTACTAACCACTAAGCCACCGTGCCGCCCCAGAGAGTAACTATATACTGTAGCTTTATTCTTAGTTTCACTGCAGGCACCAAATAATTCATAGTAGTTCAATATGTTTGAAGTAAGTTATTAAAAAGAAATCAACTTTTGTTTCTTGCCTTAGCGTGTGTTTGGTGTATGACAGTGTATGCTCTTACCGGCATCAGTGAGCCATTTCTCCAGGAGAGGTTTGAGTTTGCACATGTTCTTAAAGCTGAGATTGAGGGCCTCAAAGCGGGAGATGGTGGTCTGACTGAAGTCATTTCCATACAGCTTGCCCATGGCCAGTCCCACATCACCCTAAGAGAAAGGTGGAGAGTATACATGTAGTTATTACAGTACACGAGTAAGAGTGTAAAAGCAGGTCTCAAGTGTCTACATACTTTCACTCACTCACTCATTCACTCATCGTCTATACCGCTTTATCCTGTATTCAGGGTCACGGCGGCCTGGAGCCTATCCCAGGAGGCTTAGGGCACGAGGCAGGGTACACCCTGGAAAGGGAGCCAATCCCTCGCAGGGCACACACATACACACACACACTCATTCACACACTACGGGCAATTTGGGAACGGCAATTAGCCTCATCTACATGTCTTTGGACTGTGGGAGGAAACCGGAGTACCCGGAGGAAACCCAAGCATGGGTAGAACATGCAAACTCCATGCACACAGAGACGGGAATCGAGCCTGGCCGGGAATCGAATCCGGACCCTGGAGGTGCAAGGCGACAGTGCTACGTGTCTACATAGCGCCACATAATTTTATGTTGCATCCAAATGCAGCTTTGAAAATTCATTCCACCTAAAGACCTCGAGTAAGAAAATTACATACTGCCTCATGTAATGTGTCCACACTACGCAAAGTACTGTAGGTGAACTATTTCTCAACAGTCTGGAATACAGATTATACTCTGATTGAAAAATAAAAAAAGCCTCGCTGCACAGTTCTTACTGCCATCTAGTGTCCAGATAGCTGTAGTACATTATCCTTCTATCCCCCTATTGCATTTCATGTAATGTCACAAATCTGAAAAGTTGCTATACATAGATACATAAAAAATGTGAAAATCTATTATTACATCTTGCCCAATATGCATGCAGTAAAGTGTGTGTTTTAGGTTTTTTTTTTACCTGTGTGAACCCAAGTTTAATTCTCCTCTGTTTAAAGGTACGGGCAAACTGTTCGAGCTCTTCCAGGTCGCTTGGTTCCTCGGCATGAGAGGTCACAGGGGTCACCGTACTGACACCGCTCTCCATAACTTTGTCTCTCTGCCAGAAAAAAAAAAACATACAATGATCTTATGAACATGTGTCAATTTTGTGCTTGGTGTCTGTATACAGGGTTTAAAAATCCAGCTTTACCTGTGCTTGTAGGCCGAGTGCAGGAGGCACACTGAGGAGACCCCCCTGGTTTTGCTGAGGTAGTGGAATCAAATTTGGTGTCTGTAGCAGCCCTGAGAGAGACAGAAAATAAAAAATCCAATTTGATCCATCTCACTAGTCTTTGAGAAAGGGTTTAAAAATGTATGTTTTAGGTATGCTTAGGGGAACTGATGTATAACTGTGAGTGCAACTGTGGGTGAGGATCCAACCTTGCTGCCCTTGCTGTGCCTGTGGCAAAAGGAACTGTGCAGGTGAGGGCAAAGGATGCCCTGGGACAAGGACCAACTGCTGCAGCTGCAACAATTGCTGGATGTCCTGAAAAAGAGAAACGCCGAAGGTGAGCATAACCATACTGTACGTTAGTGAAGGTTAATGTAGCGCTTGGGCCAAACTTGGCTGCAAAATCAGTCTAAGGTAACATCTGGACAGTCTGAAGAGAGTCTAGGGTTGGACTGGCGATAAAGCTCTTCTCAAGACTATGAGTCTGTGTAATATTCACTTCTTTCTAGAGATAACATTGTTATTGAGCTTGCTTCCATGTTAGAAAGAGGACGAACCAGAAGGCACGCGTTTCTGGTGACTGAGTCTGAGAAAGCCGGTGACTGCGTGTACCTGGGCAGTGAGCTGGATTGGTTGAGAAAGGGTAAGCTGGTGAGGAGGGGGCAGGACAGGAGCAGCGCTTTGCTCCTGAGCACTCTTTGATTGGCCCTGCAGCTGAGTCAGAGCCGCCTGCTGATTGGCTTGCTGTTGCTGCTGCTGCTGTTGCGTTTGTTGCTGATTGGCTGCGTGAGCCGCCTGCGACTGCTGCACGGCTGCGGCCAGGAGCTGCGCTTGCTGGAGGAGCAACTGCTGCTGAGCGGGCAAGAGAGCGGTCAGCTAGAGCGAGACAGGAAAGGGTAAAAAAGGAAGTCAGGAGCGGCGGAAAAGAGAGAGTAGGGGAAGAGAAAAGGAGAAACCCTCGGGTAAGGAAAAAGAACTGGAAGTGCAAGAAGTGCAAGAGATAAAAAGCAGAAACAGATCCAACAGTAGCGTGGAGAAAGGATCTCATTCATAAATTGTTTTTCTTACATATGATCACATATGCAGCATTATGTCATGCCATGCTAAAGCTAACGTACGCATTTAACACTAAAGTCAATGTTCTATCCTTACCTTTATCAGTAAAGAATACTGATATTACCTGTTTTATGAATATAAGCAATCAATATTATATACGTATTATAATTAGGTATTTCTGCACACGTACAGTTCTGGGCGAGGAAGCATGATGGTGCTAGAAAGCTTAGCGTGAAATAGACTGAATAGACATTGCAACCATAAAGCGAAGCATATATATGTGTGTGTGTGTGTTTGTGTGCCTGTGTGTGTGGGTATGTGTGTGTCTCTCTCTCTTACTCCTGCCAGCTGGCTTCCTGTCAGCATCAGCTGTGTGTGTGGGAGGGGTGTTTGAGTGGGCGTGGCCTGGACTGAAGCTGGAGACATCTCTCCACACTCCTCCACCTTGGCCTGAGAAAGAGAGGGAAGCTGTTTCTGCACATGAACAGCATCGCAAGCACATTCTCTCATTCTTCCGAATCTGGACTTAACGCAGAGCAAGCATCAGCGCGTTTTAACGGTCATGCACGCTTCAGAAAGCACACTGCAGTGCGGCCATGTTGTCAGTGGAAACTTGCAAGGCCAAACAATATATCAGGGCTATATACAGCTATATCAAGGTCTCGCTTTCAGTTCTCCTCGGCTTGAAAGCGTCGTATATAAGGGCAGTTTTGTTGCAAGATTTGTAGAAACACACCTACTGTAGCATTTGCGATTTCAGAGTGGTTTAGCCGTTCTAAATTACATACGGCTTGTTAGGACGTGAACATCAGCCATAAGCACATGAATCCTTTAATTAGAAACACTGTAGCGGGTGAATATGCAGGTTTTCAGATTTTTGAGAAAAGTCAAAGAGGAATAACAAAACTAAAACACTGAATTAAAAAGCACTGGAATAGTAACAACTCAGGGTTGGCTATTATAGCTGATGTGTCATTACACATGGAGGCTTATCAGTACGAAACAAGTTAAACTCAGAATGTATTGCTCTCACTGAGACAAGGAGATACTTGACAGAAACGCTTTTCTGGAGTGAAACTCACAAAAGCGCAAACAAGAAGTCAGAAGATTCTACTACTAAAATAGAAAAAAAATTGAATCATGTAGGATTATGAGAATGTACACTGCACATAGCTTCCAGTATATATGATTCATACAGGATCTGAAAATAGCTGATCAGATTTTACCTGCTAAAAATTAATAGCCTGTTTATTCTGACTAAATTCACTTCTACAGTTACATTACCGTTCACTGGATAAACAATACTCATTAATACAGCTAGAAAATATCTGCCAAAAACACAACTACCAACAATACAATCATACGTTTGCATTGGGGTTATTTTTGTCCACAAGCTTATAGTATAAGAGAATATTCCATACGCCAATGAAATACTTTCCATCATAGAAAACAGACTATATAAATAGACAGAGAATGCAACTACAGTATATCAACCTATGGGATGTGTCAATTAGTTGTTTCGTATTTTTTACATATTGTCTTATTTTATTCATTTTATTTTTTTTATATAGTCTTGAGGAATAGTTATAGGAATAGGACTTCTTTAGCTTTTTAAGTTTTTGGCTATAGTTTTCAGTCCAGTCCCCGTACCTGAGCAGTTTCAGATATTGTTTTTTTTTTTGTTTGTTTGCTTGTTAAGCCACACAGTGACCTATGAATCATTCAAGCTTAAAAACCATCTAACATAAGTCATGAACCAGTGAGAAACAGGTGCAGATGGTGACAGATGATCCGGCCGGTGATTAGTATACTGCTGATGCTGAATGATGAGTGGTTGGAACAGACGAGAGGGGAAATGAGGTTGCTGCTGAGCTTGTTACAAAAACAACCAACTTTTAAAAATTGTATCTTTAGGCACTGTGCAGCCTGTCACAGTAAAAAAATAAACATTTCTTAAATGAAATGAAATGAAATTATTATAATTTTTTTTTTATTATATATAAAGAAACAAGGGGTGTCTCTAGTCTTTTGTCTTCTGTACTTCTTCCTTACTGATTCGCTGTTTAATAATGCCTTTTTTAATGGATATTTTTTTGGTCTCTATGTTTTTATCAGATTTCATTTTTCTTCAATAATATCATACACACACTTGCATACCGCATGATTCTAGATAAATGTGATTCAACATGCTAATCTGCCAGAAGTGCAGAATAAAAACAAACAAACATATTTCTAGTGAGTCATTTACCTTGTTGCTGGCACATAGTGTTGGAGAGAGTGAGAAGGGGCTGATTTTCATTGGTGGAATCTATTGGAAGGAAACAAATTGGAAGAAATACAATCATCAAAATAATAGGTAAAACCATTACTTAAAAAAAAAACGATTACTTTAAAAATGAAGGTCTACCTGATTATTGGAGTCTGAACCATTCCTCTCTGAATCTAACAAACGGATACACAGGTAGAGAGAAAAAGACATGATATATCAAAACAAACATCTTAGATACTATAATTCATGACTGGCTTTATCACTCACACATACACCGATCAGTCCCAACATTACATCGCAAGACATTAAGCTCAGTATCGTGTAGGTTCCCCTTGTGCCGCAGGGGCAGCTCTGGCCCCCTCGGGGCGTGACTCCGCAAGAGCTCTGGGGGTGTGCTGTGGTGACTGGCACCGGGGCGTTAGTGGCGGATGGGTTGCAGGGTGGGGACTCCATGGATCAGACTTGTCCGACATATGAACTCTTTGCCTGCTCTCTATTTAAAGTCCTACACACGGCAGGCTGTGATGTGCTGAGTGTTCTGGTGTGTATCTATCATGGCCAGCATTAACTTTTTTCAGTCATTTCTGCTACATTAGCTTTTCTGTCAGACCAGACCGAACAGGCTAGCCTTTCGTCCCCATTGCATTGATGAGCCTTGGGTGCACATAATCCCCCCAGTTTACTGGTATATACTTGATAATAAATGTCATTCCATTCACCTGGTGGTGGTGTTAATGTTGTGGCTGATACATGCATTAACATACCTGCCGTGTTCTCCATCGGAGAGTCAGCCGCTGGATTTTCAACCTCTATTGGCTTTGACATTCTGATATCTACAGGAAAAAAGACAAAGAGTGTTTTAATGAAATAAGTTGAATTAGAGTGTTTTCTGTAGCTCTAAAAAAAAATAAAAATCACTGGTCAGAGAAAAGGTTAGAAATCAAAAAGAGAGCTTAAAAGCAAAGAAAAAAACTTTTATCCACCATCACTGCAAAAGGATGTAATTTAAAACACGGGGAGAAAAACATTTAAGTGTCTCAAGGCAAACCAAAGAAAGAAAATGGATCCCCAGTTTCCAAGTTACGACACTTGAGAAACCGGAGCTCATCTCATACTGCTGACTCAAAATTACACACAATTCTCATAACAGTGAAGAGAGGCAATGTATGGGGAGAAATGGGAAAACACAACTGTATTTCACACACATTTATGAAACACATCAACTCAAGAGGCCGACTCGAGGTAATGCTCACACTGAAAGAAAAGCAGATTCTCTGTTTACTGAGACACCAATAAAATAAAATCTAATAAATAAATAAATATATAGAGATGTGACACTATACAGCAAACACTTACTCTGTTAGAAAATAACTGATTTAATGTTTTTCCTATTATTATTTAATATGAAAACATTTGATGTGTGTCAATCTACATGCTTTTTTATACAGGGTTGTCATCTTTTTAAAGAACAAAAACAATGGAATTAATTTGTAATAAAGTGTCACTTTATAGATATTGGGTTTTACAATTACTTGGGTGCTGCTGTATTTATACAATGAGGAAAAGATCAAATTTGAAAAATATTTAAAGTTTAGCTGCCCTGAACATATCTAGTTGTATCATGCACATATTTTTTGTACACTGGCCATTTTTTTGTACATTAAAAAAAAAAAAATACTTGGAAGGGCAATAATACACAAAGTAAGATGTTAAAAATTGTGTAAGAGTATGATGTATTAAGTAAGGTATTTACAAATGTAACCGAATTAATGAACACATTGTAATCTGCACTTGGAAGGAATAAGGTGAAATAAAGCAACAAAAAAAACAAAAAAACTAACATAAAATATTTGATCTTTTACATAACACAACATACCCCAGTTTAAATCATTAAATACATCAATACCATAGGATAAACAATTCTAACAGTACAAACTCTGCATTAAAATTGCATTAAATTCTGCAATTCTGCATTAAAGCAACATTATGTCTATTCACAAGAGGAAGTCAAATTTAAAGAAGTGCACATATATATAATTTGATGAAGTCTGAGAAATAAAGAGTGGTCGTCGTTTAAAATAAACACACCCCCATAAGACACACACTCTCACACGCACAACTTAAACGTAGTTTCTCATACAGACACACTCACTTCCCTTTTGTGAAATACATGCAAATAACCCCAACGACTGACTAATTATATCGGCCACCTGCATATTAAACGCTTCCCTACCCCGCTAGCTGTCTTTCACTATCTTTCCACACATTTCACTCCTGATTCTCAATCGACCCTTTTTTTTTTTTCTTTCACACTTGCTCCTCTACTGGGTGGACAACGTTATTAGACTTTAGATTTACGAGACAGTGAAGACAATGTGGAAAAAAAAATACGTAATTGAAAGTTAAAGTATCCAGGCAAAAATGGCAAAAAAGCAGTTGCTGATTTGAAATGTACTTAAGCATTAAACCTTGGTAAATCAATGTCTTTAACTAGACAAATTAAGTTAATGTTAATAAGAGCTTTATTAATCCTCTCAAACTATTAGATAATTACTTTTGTTTTAAAGGAGCTAAGCCATGTAGGTTTCTTTTTTTCTTTATAACATTATTTCGAATTTGACTTGCTACCTAGCTGTTTTTGTTAGCTAATTAAATTTATGCTAGTCTATTGACAGATACAATTAGCTAATATTAGCATTTAAAAAAATGATTTCTAGGGAGGCAAATTAAACACCCTAATTGTACGGATGCATTTAATTACTCAGGTATGCTGAACAGCGGTATCGCCAGGGTCAATCTGATGTCTTAGCCACATTGTGTCGTCCATATTCATATGCAGACTGATAGCCATAATGCTAAATATGTTGTGGAGTATGGGAAGGTCATGGCCACTGATCAGAACTCTCACAATCCTTGATTGAAATTTTGTTTGATTGAATTTGTCTGAATCCTAAAGGATAATCCTGAGGGCTTAAATTAAATGCAAGGAGGAAAAATTAAGGGCTTTTTTTCCTTCTTGAAAATAAAATTGAGAAAGAGTATTTCCTTTACAGTAATACAAAGTATTAAATACAGTTATATAGTAATAAAAGATCAAAATATAATAAGGAATAAAATATAATAAGGAGGTGCAGTCAACACCTATAAACCAGGTTTTTGCCCTTTAGACCACTAGAGACCACAAGTGGTTTCCGCCCTTTAGACCACTATCTATAATCTTGTCCCTTGTCCCTACAAACTACTACAAATACTGCAATCTGGAATCTAATGAAAATGGGTCTATAGAAGCAAAGTTAATAATAACAATTAAAAGAAACTCAACTCTGTCTCCAATAAATAGACATGTTAGTGTACGCATTAAAATAAAATGCATAATTTATCAAATAGTCAGTATGTAAAAAAGGTCTGTCCTGAGGGGGTCTGTGAATATTTATATTTTAATAAAAAATTTAAATGTCATTTAATTTAATTTAATCTGTGTAAACAGTAAGAACTCGCTACATTAGAAGATTCAAAGAGTGTATACGTGCGAGTGATAAACACAGAAGTAGACATAAAACTGAAACGTTATGGAAAAAGTCATGGTGTAATGAAGCGGATTACTCTTGAGTCTGTTATCAAAGCGATCCAGAAATACTGTTCGTCCTTGAGCTCTGTTTCTTTTCTTTTTTTTAAATTTTTTTTTATTATGATTAATCAGATTCCTCATTACTGTACACCAGCATACTCCTAAATCATCAAAAGCCAAAACATCCCCTCATGATGGAGACAAAACTTAACATTAACAGACATTTATTCCTGATACAATATATCATTCACTATAATCATTCATCTCTGAATTTTTGCACATAACGCACTTTTCCATTAAAGTACCATTTTGGACGGGGAAGAAGTACGGCTGGAGGAAATCCCCGCTGCTGTCCCCTGACTCCTCAAGCCACACTCGGAGTAAAGGCAGAAGTCCTGACTCTATTTGGGGTTTGGGGTGAAATTCAGCCAATATTTTGAGATTACATCACACACTAATAATTTTTGTATTTATATATTAATGCATGTGCAGACTGTGATGTTGACTCATACCTCACTGACAGCTCTAATTTTCCAAATATGCCTCATATTAATGTGTGCAGCAGCTATTTGTCACAAGCAATGGGATGTATTTAGTGCACTGAATGTATATATAGTATACAGTACACTTGGCATAATTAATCACTAATTTACAAAATTAAGAATTTGTCAGAATTCAGTCACATCGTGGGTTTGTCTAGAATGGTCTAGTTTCATATGAAGTGATTGTGGAGTACATACATGGTGGGGTATGTGTATAAGAGGTCTAGAGTTTGTCTCTCACTTCCCTCTCTATTTCCCCTCAGGCTGGGGGGGGAGCGCAATGTGCTAAACCAAACCCTTACTGTTAAAAAGGCTATTATTAATCTACTGCACACCACTAAACACACTAATACCAACACTCTTATTTTCTTCCAGTAGTGCGTTCCTCCTCTACGTTATAAATATGGACGTTTGTAAGGGTGTTTCTATCGCCTGATATGTTACGTTAGCTAAATGACACTATGACTGTACTTACCCTTACCTGTGTAACGTAAAATAAGCCTTGTGGCTCTTTTTATTGCAAACATACAGAGGCAAATGTCCCAAACACGAATCAGATGCCTGACAAGGTCATGTATGATTATGATTATGGGGACATTTGGTTCACTGTACAAATATAAAAAGCCTTTACATCTGATACAAAGTTGAGTTTATTTAAAGCCATATTTGTTTCTTAGATTATCACTTCATCATATACCACCTGTGTTTGACCAGCGAGAGAGAGCGAGAGCAGGAGAGAGAGAGCAGGAGAGAGAGAGAGACGTCAGAAAAAATGATTTGATTGATGCTTTTTGATCAAAATATTGAATTAGACTTAATATCCTATCTATTATTTCCTTTTATTCAAGTGTCATGATATCACTGGCAAAGTTTAACCTTATCTTTAACCTATCCATTGACATTTCCACACTTTTCTTTCAGCAGGTTTATAATGTCACGTTTGCTTAATCATTCTGAAAAAAAAAAAAAAAAAAAAAAAAAACCATTAATCAAAACATCGCGTATTACATAGCATGCGTATGAGCAATTGTCCATCTCGGACTCAGTGCTGAAGATGAGAAGGAAGTACAGAGCCGAGGGCAGCGAAAACACCACGTCCTTTACACACATAATCACATTCGACTCCTACTCCGTCACACTCACGTAGATGTTTTCCAATACAATTAACACCTACTCCCTTTACATGCATACGTTCCAATACTATAAGGGCATATAACCACCACCAAGGAGGTGGTCGTTCGTCAAACATGTACACACAGGACTCCGGCAGCGCTTGATGCGTTTCAATATGCGATGTGGTCTACTGTATTAGTCATTGAAATCAAGTCACACATACAGACCAAAGTGATGGTGTTAACTGGTTCTCTCACCCTGAATCCTTTCTGTTACACTTTAGCATGCTGTTGGATTTTTTTTTTTTAATCCCCCTATACAACAAGCAGTCTGGCTTATAGTTTCATTAATTGTAAAGCTTTGACGTCACTCCTTATAAAACAGCATACTAAGCCATTTGGATCTCTATCCATTACCACACTTCTAGACAGCAGGTTTTGTGTGTTCTTTGGTTAAGCTGGGATTCTAAGCTTCCTCAAAAAGGTCCTACTTGGAATCCCCAGTGATAGGGAAACCCTGATGTAGGTCTCCACACAGATCCTTAAAGGGCTTCCCCACAGGAACAGGACGAAGAGCCAGTGCAGTTTACACGTATCCTCATTCATAGCCAGCGTACAAGCCTGCATTACTCGTCAACATCATGAATGAATATAATTGAGCAAGTCCAGAAACTATGCTGTTAGTCAGTCTTTCTAATTGTAGATTTAAATCTATTAAAAATCTACTCCTATCAGGAGTTACGACATGAGACATCATCTTAATCATCGTCCTTGTTAAAAGGAGTTGTAAGCAGGTTATCAAAATCTTTTAGCTATTTACGATTGATATCAACGGCGCAAATGTAAGCAAAGATACAAAAAGTTTTTAAAATGTAAAAAAAAAAAAAAAAACACATTCCACATTATTACCCTTATCTACATTTTAATCCACATTTACATCATTCTCTCTTCTCTCTCTCTCTCTCGTTTCTCTTGCTGTTTCTTCTTGTCCTAATTATTCGGTAAGCTTCTTTAACCTAGAGCTGGTCAATAAATACTTGGTCCTGTACCTTCCACATTCAGCATGTAACTGACCCAATAAAAGTCCAACCTGGAAACCACACAGGAAGTAAAGACACATACCTGGCAACCACAAATGAGAGTAATCCATCGCAGCTATAGGAGCCGTCTTTGTCATACTGATACTTATGTGTGCACTTGTTTCTACCCGCTCTCTCTCTCTTTCTCGTTTTCTCCTTCTCTCTTCCTTTTTACACATTCACACACTGCTCTATCACCCTCCCGGCCCCTGTCAGCGCACGGCCAATAAGGAGGAACAAACTGATAATCTAAGGGGTGAGGAAATTGCTCCCCACTCCTCCCTCTAATTCTCCTCCCTCCCTCTCTCCTTCACCTCCTCTCTCCACTGTGCCCTCCCACACCTCCTCCCCCTGGCTGCCCACTTCCTGTGTCGAAGTGCACACTTCTGTAGACGCGATCTAAAAATTTATAAAGTGATAAGTGCGCTCGGCGCTCTGCGACACTTTACATAAAGCCCCTTCTGAAAGACGGCGCCCAGGACAGAGGAAGCGTCGCAGAAGTACGAGGCTGCAAGTAGGCCAGCGCGAAAAGCCGACCGAGGCAGTGAAGGAGGAAGTAAACAAGTGAAAAGTGGTGGGTAGCGTTGGGTTAGGCGAGGAGAAAGAGGGGGCCGAAGGGTTCGAGAGTGGGATGGCCACACTGACGAACGAGATGAAAGGATAAACAGATGAAGAGATATAGGCAAAAAAAAAAAAGAGGGGGAGAGCTTTTGTCACTGGAAATTGCTGGGGCTGCTGGAAAGAGTCACTCACGAGCCGCCGCAATGATACACGGTCACACACACACACATGCTCACTCACACACACACACACACACACACACACGAACTCTCACTCACGCACATGACTTACTCTTTCTCATACTGGATCTCAACTGTGTATCACTTAGCACATCTGACATGATACCACACACTCAAAAACCTCAATGTAAACAGCAAGAATGAGGATGTGTGTTCCATTTGTAGCTTTGATTTTCCACTCCGAGCTGTGACACACCTCTCGTCACGAGAGTTTGAAGTTCACAGGACATAACCTGTGGGGAAAATAGCTGCTTTTACAGCAAGTAATTCCTCAGAGCGAGGCATTCTCAAGCATAGACTCGATGATAAACACCTTGATCATTTAGGTATTTCATTTCATATAGTATTATATATATAATATGGTATATACAGTAGTTGTATACAGAAGGATAAGACGTGTGAGGGTAATCCAGGCTAAGAGCATTAGTGGGAGCACCTCATTCGTTCAACTTCTGCCTTATTATTCAGTTATTCATCATAAAAAAAATGATCACCCCTAGTTTCGTTTAATTCATAATCAAAATATAAACCTTTAATGACAACATCGCTTCATAATCAGGAGTTTTGTTCATACCACGAAAATGTGGAACCACAGAACAAAGGAAAGATCAAACGTACACTGTTAAGACAACAAATGTCATGTTTTAAACTTCTCCATGTGCATAATGAGAGAATAACTATTTAGTTCTACCTGTCTGGTTGAACAGTTGTGCTAATTACCTGAAACACTAGTGAAAAACTGGATGTGAGACAATGGGATTCGGCTCCTGGAGCCATGTCCCTGGTCGTCTCTAGACCTAAACCTGATAGAAAACTGTTGTACAAGGGTGAAGAAGGCTGGAGCAGCCGAGGAACCATCTTCTGTATGTGATCTTCAGGAAGCCATCGAACAGCAACGGGTTGAGCGAGAGTACGGCAGACGTATTTTGGTCTTTGAAGTATAACGGACCTCATACTAAATACCGATTGTTGCCTAGCAATTGAATTGATTAAAATAATAAACAGATGAAAAAAAAAAAAAAATTTAATTGAGAATGTCATTAAAACATTGAATTGTACTTTCACTCGTCACTGTAATCCTAATAAATTAGTATAAATAATAAAGCAAACTGGATCAAAGTCAAATTGAGTCGCCACACCCGTAACGGTACGATATAGTTTCAACTGAAGATATTTTCCCTTAACGATCAAATCTCGATATACGCAGCACTTTACAGCTAGCTGTACTGCATGCATATGGTTTGTAACCGAAAGCGTTTCTCTTTAAGGAAACATGACTCATCAGAAGTATTTTCACAGGTGTGCTATGTAATGATTTATAATTTCCATCAAATCTTCAGCAATGGAGGAGTTCACACGTGTCTGCCTGATGTTTGTACGAGCTATAGGTGAACTCGATTTAACCTGTGTTTATACGACATCTACTGTATAGGCCTAGGCGTCGTTATAATTAACTATTCATGAACTCACCATCTGTTACTCCGCTGTGGGTTAATCGTAAACAAATGTGGTACACGCATTCTGTTAATAAAGACGATTAGTCTTTTTGGTCAGTGTAGATTTTCATAAACATCCAGACCTTTTTTTTTTTAATAATTTTTTATCAGCACCAGTAAGTTTTATCCTATTGTCAAGTGCTGTAAGACTCAAGCCTGGTCAGGAGATGTATTCCATATTCACTTAGATTTCTCTTTGTCTTGGGAATGACTTTTACCAAATATATACAATTATATAAAAATAATGAAAAATAATAAAGAAGGAATTCCTTCTTCCGCTACCCAGAATACAGGATAAAGCGGTATAGGCGATGAGTGAGATTTCCTTCTACTAGAGAACACAGTTCAATCATTAGCACAGCACACAAATACATCTGACTAGTTGGGAGAACTTAAAAAATTGGTTGATGTTCAACTAATCATTTAAGAACAATCGTTGGCATCAGCTGCATAAACCTTCTTTAACAGTGGAGGGTGAGAAAAAATAAATCACTTTCCTTTTTTTTTCTCATAAATTCTCAAATCATCCAGTAAAAGAACTGAATGCGTGTTTATTTGTAATGTGCACATTTAGAGTGTGAGCCCCTTTTCGTGACCATCGTGATCAGTGTCTTACATGTGCCTAATAAAGCTACCAAAGCAACCCAATTACATCCTTAAATCTAATACATAGAAATATTTTTTGCTTATTTTCTTAATCTAATTTGCATATTAATCTGATATCAACATTAACACAATGAATGAGATCTCGGCTGTATCCTGATTTTACTTCCTTCCTGTCTCTGTGATGTTATATTGGTGCTTATTTTACATATTTTATTTGTATATGTATAAATGTACTGTATATATTTTGCAGTTTTATGATTGATGATTATAATGTAGTGTTACTGTTACACAATGTTAGGGTGACATTTTACTGTCCATGAACTGCAGATGAAAACTATCCATATGGCTAATTCGGGTACATATACAGTATGTGTGAATGTACAGTATGTACAATGTCCCTGCCAAATAAACGAACAAACAAATATTTACATGGAACACTGGTAAAGGCTTGGCCTCAAAAACGAAGTGATGGTTTTTAGGTCTCTTAGACTTGATCTTGACCTAACCTTGACCCACTTATGACTCTGTCTAGTCTTCATCCCTGCCGGTCCTTTTTCTTGAACTTTACAATGATGGTCTTGACTACAACCTTCCATCATTCCCTAACCTTTTGATCCTGATTTCCGATTTTATAATGTGTTATTAATGCATGTGGGCTCACACTAAATTTACACTAGGTCCAGATGAAATGTTGGGATTGTGGGTACTGGATATTAATTTAGGGAATACTCTGGGCTTCACGACGTCTTAGATAAAGTCAATCATGTCCAGTATTAAAGATAAACAGACGGGAAGGGCTGTGTGATGAATCATTTAAATACTAGATTAAATAAAGTAAAAGCTACAGTACGAGTTAAAATTTAGACACAGATTCGAATTCAATATGTTTTGGGATTTATTTTCTATATTCTAGAACAATACAAGAACAACAACAACAACAACAACAACAAAAGTAAGTTGTTGTTTCAAGACACGAAGGTCAGCTATTCTGGAATAGTTCTTGCAAGAACAGTATTGTCAAGTGTATTTGCAAAACCCATTAAGTACCATGATGAAACTGGCTCTCATGAAGAGCATCCCAGGAAAGCAAGACCAAAGCTTACCTCTGCAGCAGTTTATTTAGAGTTACCAGTTTCAAAATACCCTATTAACAGCACGTCAGATAAGAGCCGTTATGAAGGCTTTTTTCACGGTTTTTATCAACCGTTCAAAGGAGATGATTGCATATCTTGGATGCCTTCAGCAATGTTTTACAATGTAGACGAGAATAAAAATCAGGAACAACCATGCAATTATAAGGTGTGCCCAAACTTTTGACATGTACAGTATATATAATCAGTTGATCAAAAGAAAAGCCTTATATGCCTAAGACTATGCGTATTGTAATGTGTTACCGTCCCACCTCCCAAAAGCATGCAGGTGGGTGGATTGACTATGATAATTTGCTTCAAAAAAGATGAACGAATAAGTGAATGGATGAATGAACGAGTGAAGGCTAGCATGGATAAATTCACAAGTTTTTTTTTTAGATGTCAGGGTTATTGTGAGAGACACAAAAGTTCCATACATTCATACATGAGGTTGTCTATACCCTTAATGAGTAACTTAATGTAAAATCTTTTAATTTAAAGTTGTTATGAGAGTTTCATTGAAATATTAGACAGTTACGTAGATGAGGAAGTCTATACATGGGCATATGAGTTGTTTATTCAAGGACAGTACATTGTCTAAGTTAAAATTAAGCTACATGTAAATAATTGTGGAGTAAAAATGATATGAATAGTCAGTACGATAAAATATACGGTATATTATATATAATATAAAATATTAGTTTGTTTGTAGGAATGTTTAACTAAAGGTTGCTGTGGTATGTCTGTGACGTTTGCCAGGAAAAGTTGAATGAGAGTGGGTGATAAAGTGGGTGAGCCTGTGGGCGTTGCAGTACTGCGTTATCATCAGATGGGGGCAGCAGTGGATCTAAAATCCATCCAGAAATTCCAGATTTCACTTTTTAATCAAGCATTCGGGATTCAAGGAACAGACTTAGACACATTCATGAACATAAATACTCAAATGCATTCCTAAAATTGTATATTCACCTGTATAAATGTCTCTGTGCTACCCAGTGGTATTCACACACAGGTATATACTGCAGTAGCTTGTTTTGTTGCACCTGGACCTCCTTAATATTTCCCTGATTGTCCTGCTCACCTGGTCCTCTTGATTATTATTTATAATTTCTTGTTCATTTATAAATAGAAATGAATTATGCATTTTTAGCCTTTAAATGCTTTTTTGTCATAGGGACTGTTTTTCACTGTTCACAGGGGTTTTATTATTGAGGAGTGGATTGCTGAACATCCTGAGTGTAAAACAAGTCATCTTTAGGTTTATAATGCTAAAAATGCATTAATAGTATTATTGTTGTTGTTGATGATGATAATAATAATAATAATATTTTTCTGACATCTATTATTGATTATACTGCTTCTATACAAGTACTTTAGAACCCCTATTAGTTTTTCTTATTTAGATTATAGGTCAATAATTTTATTACATTTTGAGTCAGTTTCCTATTTGTTATTTTCTGTCTTTGGAATATAATAGATAGGAGGAGCAATTATTATTGTTATTATTATTATTATTATTATTATTATAAGTAGTAGTAGTAGTATCTATCACTTCTGTGTGTGTGTGTGTGTGTGTGTGTGTGTGTGTGTGTGTGTGTGTGTGTGTGTGTGTGTGTGTGTGTGTGTG
>JAQQZT010000033.1:9398988-9449865 GCA_030068275.1 Clarias platycephalus | reverse complement strand
ACACACACACACACACACACACACACACACACACACACACACACACACACACACACACACACACACACACAGGCACACTTTCCTTCTCACAAACAGAGACAACAAATGTGACATATGTTAGAGTTCATCTACCAAAGTAAGGAAGGATTCTGATCAATCAAAGCAGTATCATATATTTCTGTCAATTCATCCCTCGGCTCCAATATTCCCATCTCTCCATCACCAAAATAACATTCTTGCTTCTCATTCGTATATCCGTCTTCCAGGCACAACCCTAATATCCGAATCCCTCATTCGATATATCAATTTAACCAACAGTCTGTCATCTTCCAGTTGTTTTAAATCCAACAATCTATTCAGCAATCTATATACCTAGACTTCCATCAACCATCCATCAATCCGAACAACCGTTTCATCTACCCCTCATTTAATCCATCTATTTGTCTGTCATGTAAGCGTGAATCCAGCGTGGGTGTGATGGATAACACCGGTACACGAACATGCAAATGTGCACCAGTTAAGCAGCATCACTCGGATGTCTTTCTCAGGCTTTCTCCTAACTCGCATCCATCTGGACTCAGCTTCCCGAAAGCATTGTAGCCATCATCTTTATGTTTAGTAAGAGTGTTTAAAATGCCTCCCTCTCTACCATCTTCTCATACATTTCACTACTATGGCACTTTTGGGGAATCTCACTCTTGTTGACTTAGTGGCTGCTGGAAACTTCATGAATTTTCCTCATGCCTTATTCTTACCTCTTAGAACTGTAACGTCCAAAAATAAATAAATGGCAACAAGTAAAGGTTGGATTACGACTTTGTAAATCTTAAGCCAGGTATACGCTGTGTGATACAGTATGTAACCATATTTGTTGTAGTTGCTGTCTTAGCATGTGCCATGAGATGCAGCTAATTTATAGCTGTTGTGATTAACAAAACCCAGTAACAAAGTTCTGGAATTGTCAGTTTTTTTTTACATTATTTGTAATAGTGTTAGTGCTGCTACAATAAACATTTAGAAGAACAACATAAGATCATTAGAAGCTCACACTACAGCTATGGTATAAATGCATCAGTGGCAATAAGGAAACTTATTAATGGACAGAAAAATTATTTGCTGCTCCATCTCACTTTAAAGCATGTTTCTTTTTGTGTGCGACGCCATTTTCTGATCAAGTCCAGATCAGGCCGTACACCGACATAACCACAAGTCATAACTGTCCTTCAATCGCAAGCCTCTTGATGTTCATTGTATAGTCTGACATAATATTGTACTCTGTATATAGTATATAATCCAAGATTTTACTGAGATCTGCTTTTACGGTGTAACAAGTAACATAGTATCTTAAAATACTACTACAATCACACAACCTTAAACTGGAGACTGACTTTAAGAGAACATTCCCAAGGTTCATAATGAATCTCAGAAAGCCGTTGTAGATTCAGTTCATTAAATTCATTCCCTGAGATCAGTGAAGATACTGAGTGTGTGTTTATGAACACAGGCGAAGGTCATTCCTCACTGGGCGAAACTCAATATCTCTCGCTGCTGCTAATGAGCCATGAGACTTCATCACTATTAAAACGCCATTAGTGGGGGCCATCTCTCTCTCTCTCTCTCTCTCTCTCTCACTCACTAACTCACTTTGAGCAACAGCGAACTGTAATTTTTAAAAGAAAAACTAGGACTTTGTGTAATTAAACCCTCTATGTACTGTATGATCAAATTGTATTATCAAAAAGTTGAAAAACAGAGAAGGAAAGAGCTGAAGATGTCTTCATAAGTTCATGAATTTATTGTCATTACTTAATAAGGTATTATTAACCCACATTCATGAAGAGAATTAAACACACACATATATACACACACAGAGGGAGAGAGAGAGGGAGAGAGGCTCAAAGTAATAAAGCATGCTGTATTGACATCTTTGTTGTGTCTATTGATTTTGCATTATGCTACTAACAAGCCCAAGCTGATATTTTGTCATTGACAATCATCTTAAACCTGGAACTCCCTAGTCGCACTCACACACACAGGTTGGATGAGCACACACACACCAACACACGCACACGCATGCACATGCGCACACATACATACACACTGCTTGGCACAATTACCCCTTCCCAGATGACTTTTGTGTGTCTTGTGCATCAGTGCTTCCTCCAGTTATGTGACTTTCAAATCAATGCCCTTCTAGTGAAATCTGTCCACTCAGCGGCCATTTTGCAAATGCCCCTGGATTGTTATTTCCAGTTATACAAGACCAGGCTTATTTCTGAGTCCCATATACCAGAAATTTAGCTACTTTTTTTTGTTTAGCTTTTTACACATTGATCACTTTTAACAAAATTTACAAAAAATGTTTACATGTCTATACTCTGTAACCAATGAATTAAAAAGCCATTTATCTGAGTTTGTATCATTGAACAAAATTTTTTTATTATTAAGGCTAATGACTCCTTTGACTGTATGCTATTTCTTTCATAATGGCATGCTTTGCCTGTCTGTACTCATCCCATCGCTGGTGAATTGTAGAAGCGGTTAGGCCCCCTGCTTCTTTTTTGCAGTCATTTGATAGTGTGCTAAAATGTGCTAATGTTTGGTAAGTACATCCAAAAATTACGCAGTAAAACAGAAGTTTTTAAACATGTAATTTTGGATTTGTAGTGAAGAATAATTAAAACTTTTTGGCACGGTGGCTTAGTGGTTAGCACTGTCGCCTTGCACTTCCATTGTCAGGGTTCGATTCCCGGCTCAGGTCTCTGTGTGTGAAATTTTCATGTTCACTTTGGGCTTAGTGGGTTTCCTTCAGGTACTCTGGTTTCCGCCCACAGACCAAAGACATGCAGATTGGGCTAACTGGTGTTCCCAAATTGCTCATAGTGTGCCCTGTGATAGATCGGCACCCTGTCCAGGGTGTACCATGCCTAGTGCTCTAAGTCTTCTGGGATAGGCTCCAGGCCCCTGTATACAGGATAAAGCGGTATAGACAGATACCGAGTGAATGTCTGAAATTGCAAACACACCATAAACCATATTCCTTACACACCTCACAGTCTTTGAGTACTTTGCACCAGATAATTAAATCTATTAAATCTAATTAAAAACAAGCAAAGCTCAATAAATTGTGCACTGTGCAGTGAATAGGGTCGACATTCGGACTGATTTGCGCACGGGCTGCGCATGAGTAAAATGTCAAGTGTGCTCCTTGCATCCATGACGTGCGCGCTCCCTGTGTTCAAGTGCTCCCTTTTCACCTCCAAAATCCAAACTCGTGAGTTTTTTTTCCCTCCAGGGCTCACACTTTTCATTCGCCATGTCATCACTTGCTTTCTCTTGCTGTTTTAAAGACTTAAAGTCTTTCTTTCTTCTGAAACATTCAGCTTTCTCTCCTAGTTATTAACCTAATTTAGACCATATCCCTAATTTAGCCTGTATCCCTAGTGTCTAAAGTGGGACATCACACCTTAGCAGACATGTGCAGCATTATTTTCATTTAGGTCTACTGTCCAGTGACAGATGCAATCACAAATAATAGTAACACAATGCAGACAACAGTGAACTTCCCAGAATAACATTTCTTGTACAGTACAGACCCTGCAGTGAACCTGTTGTTCTGTGCAACAAATAGACAGCAAACTGAATCCCATTATAAATCAGTGTCCAGAACAGCACAGGCCTGAGTGTCAGCCCTCAGTGCCTGCTCTTGTGCCTGCTGCCCCGCTGCTTCCTCACACAGCTAACTGCCTACTGATAATTAACACATACACAGGTTCGGTGGAGTTTTTTTTTTTTTTTTTTTTTTGCACAGAAGGCACTCAGTTCTTTGAAAGAGAGGGGAGGCACAGACCTACCCCCCCCCCTCCATGTTCCCTCCAACTCTCATCCTGTCCTGCAGCCATGTGCCTGGTTATACATTGCCAGGTGTACATCCAAAGCAAAAACACGATAATGTCCATTTTCTTAAAAAATCCTGAAAGAGCAATTTAATTCCAGTGCATGCAAGCTTGATTGCTGCGATCCACTAAACACACATACAGCTTGAATTCTTGCAAAAAAAACAACAACAAACAAAACAAAGCATGTAGAAATAAAAGCGTGCGTGTCTCATTCGGTCTCCTTTCTCCTCCTGCTCTGCTTTGCTCTGCTCGGTCTGCCTCTCTCTATCCTCTCTGTGTGCCGCGATCCGCCGGCCCCGGAATCGATCTCCGCAGGATCGATATCGCGGCATGAATATTCCCGGGCCGGCGCGCGCCAGACTTTAGTCCGGGAGAGACGGAGCCGGAGGCAGAGCGGAGCGAGCAAAGGACACGGATAGAGACGGGGAAAGAAAGGAGCAAAGACTGCGAGCAAAACATAAAGGCTGTCACATAGGCGTTTTATTCATCAGCTCTAATCTCTAGTCTTCATGAGGATGAGAATGTAAGAAGTTCTGCTTGTTTTTTTTTTTTTTTTTATCTATTCCTTTTTTGCGCATATTGTTTTTATTTGCTTTATAGCTTTTATCTACAATCAACCACAACAGCGCTGCAAAATACCACTTATTCATATAGGATACCACAGAAAGGCGCACGTTTTTGGACGGTGGACACAACAGGGGGAAAAGAAAGGCAGTTGATGTCCACAAACTGGGACAGCAAAGGACATGATTTGGATGTGCGAGGGCACAGCCGGGTATGCACGCTACATTGTTTTGGATGTGTGAGAAAGAAGGGAAGAGATGACAGAGAGAGAGAGAGAGAGAGAGAGAGAAAGGAGAGATGAATGAAGCTTACCGGAGAGCGCGCGCGCAGCCGGCGGAGACTTGAGGCGCCAGGCACGGAGCTCGGAGGCAGTTCTGGGCAAGACGAACGGCAGCGGCAAGGGGACAAACATGATCCTCCTTCGTCTTCAGGCTTTTCTCCTGGACTCGTTATATATATATATGTATTTTTTCTCTCTCTTCCCCTAGTTGCTGGTATTTTTTTTATTATTATTATTGTGGTTCGGCTTTGGCGTTATTAGGCTACAGCACAGTCTGTTTTAGTCGCCGGTCTCTTCCTCGTCGCTGAGATCGGATGTGTAGGTCTTCACGTGCTCGTGCTCGGTCGTGTTCGGCTTTGGTTGTGTTCGGGATCTCTTTGGCATTGTACACCAAGTTTATGCTCGGTGATAGTAACTCACTGGAATGCTGACCGATTCTCACGTTTTGATAGTTTTTTTTTTTTTTTTTTAATTCTGTGTACATTCACGTGTGAACTGGATAATAAGCCTAGAGATAAGAGCAGAAGCTGCTCAGACACAAACCCACACACAGGCGGACAGACTACAGGCTATACATACACTCCCACTGATCTGCTCTAACACTCACTGCTCCAGTGCTACACCTGCTGAACCCAAGCTGCGCTTTATTATAGGCTAAATATTATATATATATATTTTTTTTTTTGCAAAATCTCACTGTATAAAAAAGCAGGGTGTTTTTATTCATTCGACAGTGAATAATAATAATCTCCGGTTCGCTTCTTTCCCTCCCTCAGTCGTGTCTTTACTTTGGCTAGCCTATAAAACCGGAGATCTCAGCATTTAGAGATTCTTGCATGAAGAGAAAAGCGCTTACGTCCTGACCCTTGCAAATAAATAAAACAGTGCTTGTTGTGTTTTATTCGGATATTTTGGTGCATTTGGTTCTTTTGGTTCATTTATTTGGTCTTTAGCTATGGATCTGCTTTTCTCCACAAGCTACATGCTACACAATCGCTCGCACATCCACATTCAAAGTCGCACAGCCCGATCTATCCGAAATTCGCCACATTAAGTGGTTATTTTTAGTCTAATCTATTAATATAACCAATAAACGTCAATAATAAGGCAACATAACGTGCTCGCCGGCGCTTCGCCCCTCCCACCGCCGCTCTGTCACACTCCGCTAATTAAAACGCAATCAATCGATACAAAAAAAATAAATAAAGCGAATAAATAAATAAATAAATAAATAACTTGGAAACGTTTACAAAAAAAATGTTTCGCCGCTGGATTTGTGTTTTTTCCCTCTCTTGTTTTCTTGTTTTCTTGTTTTTGTTGGTTTTTTTGTTGTTGTTTGTTGAAGATCACTTGCCTATTTCCCGGTCCGTCCGCCTGCGTGTTTTGTTGTCTGTTCCCGTTATGCGGGAACCCCAATGGCTCACGCGACCAGACTCCCTCCCGAATGCGCGCGCGCTCTGCCTCCGCGCTGCCGCGACGTGGAAACGAGAGCCAAGCCGCTACAACTCACACACATCACCACCTCATCCTCCACCCCCACCCCCTCCCTCTAACCCCCCCCTCTCTCTCTCTCTCTCTCTTTCTCTCTCTCCCTCCCATAGTAGGCCAGCTGCTCGACATTGATTTTGTGGCTTCCTCGTACCTTCAATAAGACAATTGTCACTGCAATGACATGAGCTACATTTCAAACCTTATATGTCCCTATATGTAATCAGAGGCCACCATGAAGTAGTATTAGGCCTACAATTGGGCCTATGCTACTATTTCCAAAACAACGTCTAGTCATAGTAAGGTTAAAATCTGATTTCTGGCCGCAAAATATGCTTATACCTGATTCAGGTATCACACAGGGTGTTCACACTGGAGAAATATTCCACTGGAGAAATCCTTGTACTGGAATTTGCACTCACTCACGCACTCACGCACTCGCTCACCCAATCTATTACAGGGCACACATTTGCCCTGGCATTTGATAGACGCCCTTATCCAGAATGACTTACATTTTTATCTCTTTATACATCTGAGATGAATAGATCTGAACAGTTGAGGGTTAAGGGACTTGCTCAAGGGCCCAACAGCGTGGTGATGCTGGGATTTGAACCTGGGACCTTCCAACACCTGCCCTGAACGCACGCACACACACACACACACACACACACACACTACAGGCAACCTTGTGAAATGCTAATTAGCCTAATCTGCCTGTCTTTGGACCGTTGGAGGAAACCGAAGTATCCGGAGGAAACCCACCAAGCTCGGGGAGAACATGCAAACTCCATGCACACAGTCCCGAGGTGGGAATCGAACCCAGACACTGGGCGACAGTGCTAACTACTAAGCCACTGTGCAACCCTGGAATTTATAGATGCGCAAATATAAACAGATCTGAGACCAGATCTAGAATCGGAGCATGTACTATTAAACCAGCTCTTTATCAATTATAGAACGCTTTCCGTTTAAAAAGAAAGGCCCACAGGCCCAGTACCAAAATAAAGCGAGGTACCACGTGAGGTGTCGCGAAATCAGCGCGCGCTCCGGATTGGTGGGGTGCTGGTGGTTCCGGTGATTCCGAACGTGAGTTCGTCCGTCCGTCACGTGCCGTTAATCGCAATCGCGACATTACGCAGCGGCGCGCACTTACACGGAAGATTATTGTCGATATAGATTTTTTTAAATAGAAAAATCTATACCCTAAACACTGCAGTCGATGGGGGGAAATCGATTGCACCAGGCTGCGCGCCGCACAGACCCGCCGGGGCTAAAAAGAGTCAAGCCTTTCAACTGTTTACTTTAATGATTAGCTAAAACCCTCTAGAGTTTGAGAATGGATAGTAATTGTGGATTGTTCCAACAGGTGCAAGTAATAGACTAGTGGTAAGGTATTATTAAGTGTTATCTTGGGAAAGAATAATGTGCCCTTTAGTAAAGTATTCCATAACCATCTGAGTGCTGGGAAAACCTGCATTACAACTTTCTCTTCCATTGTCATTACAGAGTCGTTTACAAGAGCATACGTTTGGTTTTGGAAATGAGGTGGGGGCTGCAAAGTTGGAGCCCACTTTACTTTCCTCCTTCCATGATTATGATATAAGAGTAAGATATATCTCACCCAGTTGAACCATTTATCTGGGAATCACTACCTATCTTACGGATGCTATGCAGACTGAATAAATTATCCATAAACAAATGTAAAAGTTATGAATATTGAATGTACATTCCCTTGTTATTACTGCAACAGCATTCAGCAAGTAATTGCATGCCTCCTAAGCACTTATGTTGTCTAGATGGATTTAATTCCAAGTAACTGGCACATGGACAAAAAAACATACTTTGAAAAATATGGTTAGAAGTCATTTCCACATGTTCCACAGTGAAAAGTATGGAGTCATAAATAAATCAATACTCAGTGAAAAAGAAATAGTTTGGGAGACTGAACTTTCTGTCCATAGAAAATTAGAGCTTCATCCTCGTCTTTCCAAAAGTATGAACATTCCGGTCCTGCACATACACTTTCTCTTTCTTCCTTCCTTCCTTCCTTCCTTCCTTCCTTCCTTTTTTTCTTTCTTTCAAGGTTCCTCAAGGATTCCTTGGATTGCAGTTTATAGTTTCCTACCCCTAAGTGGTTCTACTTTCAACTCTGAAAGCTCTATTATAGGGTCTCACACAAAACCTTTATGGGTTCCTACAGTTTAATTACAATAAAATACCAGGAAAACTTCTATTTTGTGTCTGATTAGAACTGTGTGCTCATGTCAGGTGAGTGACAGTGGCATCTACCTGGCAAAGTAAACCATTAGTGGTGAGAAAGGAAGGAATGGCTAAGTGGAACATTTCTGTAGTACTTTTATATATTTATTTCTGCTCTAAAAGATGGCAGTAGAAATGTCACAGGGGTATATTTTCCCCCCATTTCTCTTATTAGGTGGCAAAACGCTGTATACAAGCCTGTGGTTTGCATGTGCTTGATTATTGTTACACCTGATTAACATTGCAGTCTGTTGCCAACTTATGACCTTAAAACACTAAGTTTCAAATGTTTCAGATAATATAAAAAAAAGCTGATTATGATAATATATTGATACCAGATTTGAAGATAGCAGTACATGCACTAGCGGTTAATGCATTTAAAGATCGGTATTAAAAAAATTAATAAAATAAAACAAGAAGGAAAGATGATGACAAATGACTAGTTTCTTTAGGGGTCCACAGAGTGCATATGCACAGGGCCTGGAATTTTGCACTACGCTTTTGTGCTGAACTGGAGCAGAGGGGGGGGGGGAAACGGAAGGAAAAAGTGACCAGTTGTCCCTCGCAAGTCCCCTTTCACGCGTAGAGGTAGAAGGCTGTGCGGGCCCTCCTTCCCTTACTCCCTCCCTCACTCCCTCATTCTCTCCCTTCCTCCCTCCCTCCCTCCCTCCTTCCCTCCCTCCCTCCCTCCCTCGTGCACTCCTCTCAGACAAAAGCAATTATTTCTGGTAGAGTCTGAGTGTGGTTGCGCGCCTGTGAGAAGGAGAGAAGGATAGAGAGAAAGGGATAGAGAGAACGAGAGTGTGAGATTGAAGGAGAGGAAAATAAGACAGTGTCGGCAGGATGTGGAGCTAACACCTCTTCCAACCCGTTCCCTTCCTCCTCATCACCCCTTCTTCCGATATCCTGGTGTAATACACAAAAAAGCCTACACCCACACAGGCTTGTTTGTTGCAAGATAGGAGATAGGAGAGCATATGATCTGGAGCTGAGAAACAGATCAAACACACCAAAGGATGTTCTCAACAAATTATTCATTCCAAAAAAACTTGCTTCTACCGACAGTGCTGGAGGGAGCTGCTAAAATATAAACCAACATAGCTCTCCAAGCACTATTCTGTTTATTATTTTGGGCCTACTTGAATATACAGGGCATTACATCATTAAGATGCGAGGCCTGCATGATTGATAGCGTGGTCTGAAGTTATTAATGACCATCATATTTTGACAGCTGCAGAAAATGTGCAAGTTCAGGGAATTGTAAATTACCATAGTAAGAAAAGCACATTATTCAGACACAGACGTATAGCACAGCAGCTGGTGCTGGATCTGTGATTTATATGAAATATATGAATGAAGCAGCAGGCCATAATTTGTTTGAGAAGAATGGAGTGGTGTATTGTGAGAAGGCATGTTGGCGTGTGTCCGCGTGTGTCATTTTTAAATGGCGGTGACATTTTGACAAAAGAGGAGATGAAATTAAATTCATCAATAACAAGGTGGCCCAATCAATAGCAGCGAAGCGCCTTCCTACTACTGTGGCACATTAGAATTGACATCACATCTTTCTCTATTTCTCTCTCCTAGCACACACACACACACACACACACACACTAGACACATGATGTCAAATTGTCTCTCTCATGCTCTCTAACACACTGATGGAAGTATTCTCTCACACACCTTCAGGCTCATACATAACACACACATACACACACACACAAAGCCTTCTATAAATGTAATAAAAATGACTGACCTAACAACATGTAATGTAACAAACAGAGATTCTGTGTCTCCATTTTTTATTAATTTTTTTACTTTTTAGTATTTTCATAAAAACAATCCCAAATAAAATGGACACACACACATACACATGCCTGTTCTCATCTCTCATGGCAGTCTGACTCACTCTCGGAAGATTTGTGCTCCCAAATGAGCAAAGTAGCAATTCCTAACAAAGCTTTAAGACGTCATTTGTTTCTTAATACTTCCTGCTGGATTTGGAAATACGTCCTGTCTGATCTGAGTTAAAACCCAATTCGGCAGACTTTAGTTAAATATGAGCAGATTATGTGCACTGAGGGAGTGTCCACGGCTTTAACTTCTATCCATGAATGCGCAGAAGCAGGTTTACATATGTATGAGCGAATAGCATGAATAAGGTGTATATGCAGGCGGCGAGTGTGACCGTTCCCTTGTGTGTTACCTTCATGCATACACACACAAATAGACCCGCTCACGCCACTCAGATGTTTCTTTTCAACCATACAAATCATGCACATGGATTATGTTTATGGGGTGTGTATGAGTGTTTGAGCATCTATGAATGCTTAGAAGTCTTACATCCATCACCACTATAAGTGCATTTTAACTTCTCTATGTGAAGGAATGGCTGAATACGAATGAAAATCAGGAATGCTAGAAACATTCAAATATACACAGAATAGTGTCCTAATGCACATGCATTGTCTTTTCTCATAAACATACTCAATTAGATCATAATTGGAAACAGAGCTTTATAAATTATACACTTTTAGATCCCAACAGTCTATATACTGTATATATAAATCATATGTGAAAATATCCATTCATTCATTCATTCATTTTATGTACCACATATCCTGTACAGGGTCACAGGAAGCCTGGAGCCTATCCCAGGAGAAATCGGGCACGAGGCGGGGTACATCCTGGGCAGGGTGCCAACCCATCGCAGGGCACACACGCACACTTATTCACACACTACGGGCAATTTCGGAAAACAAGAACTCTGCATGTCTTTGGACTGTGGAAGGAAACCGGAGTACCCCAAGGAAACCCACCAAGCGAAGGAAGAACATGCAAACTCTACACACACAGACCCAATGTGGGATTCGAACCCTCAACCCTGGAGTGGGCAAGGACAGAATGCTAATCACTATGGGACCATGCCAATACAAGTGAAAACATTTTCATTTCAAAACGTGGTATGATGAAACTGCACATGTGAGGTCTAATAAAACACATAATGAATGATATGTAACATCGTGAAAAAATTATTCAGCTCGTAAAAATCCATCGTTTGTTTATAATTAGTAAGCAGTGTCTCTTGGTAAGGGCCGGGTTGATTCTGGAGAACACTGGGAGCAAGGTAGGGACAAAAACTGGAACAGTCCATCGCAATTTAGCTTAGCCTGTCCATGCGCCAGCATAGAGATGCACAAAAACTCCACACACACACACACACACACACACACACTGTAACCAGAGGTCAGGATCGAACCATGGCCCTTGAAGCTGTAATGATGCAACACTACTTCCGGCTAAACCATGCACTTAAGAAATTCTAAACAAGTCTACTGTGTGAAAAATGAAAATGCGGAACTAAAAAAAGTTTGTAAAAAAGTGTCTTAAAAGCAACGGGTGAAGTTAACGTGATGTTTCTGTAAGAGTTTCTTATTAGCTTCACTGCAGGGATTGAATAATATGCTTTATGATGTATACCCGAACAACAAGCCAAGTGTTGCCACGAGCAACCGGAAAGAAAAAAATTTTTTTTCGCCTCTTCTGGATTTTTCGATTGAAAGCTGTATTTAAAAGGCATTTTTCCTGATATGAGCCAGCAAACTGTCCTAACAATGAGAAAATCTATCATTGCTGGGACATTCGAGTTGTGTAAAGACAGTAAAACCAAGTGCATGCACATACACACACACACACACACGCACTTCATCACTCCTCCTGCTGCTGTCTTTGCCTGTAGTTTGGAGTAAGGGAAGCAGATCCATCTAAAGCCTTTGTTCTTCCCTCACTCGTCTCTTTTATTAGTTTTTATTAACTCCCGCTGCCGCGCTATTCCTCTCTCTCTGTCAGTGCTCCCAATAATCAATGCTGATATATTGCCAATATCCCGGCCAGTCTCAGTGTCATCCCTCACTGCTTCTCTTTATTGTGGGAGATCGGGACAATAATAATGATATTTATTATAGATATTCATTGTCCTTATCATAATCCTTGAATGTGTGCGTGTGTGTGTGTGTTTGTGCGTGTGTCTGCTATTACACTCTCTAGGATTCCTCCAAGATTTTCACCCACTTCTGTCTTCTCATCTCTTTTTGGCTTGCACACATGCACGCACATACACACACACACACACACACACACATACACACAAACACACACACACACATTCCACCCAGCACTCTTCCTTCCGCTCATTCTGCATTTAGACTGAAACGCAAGGACGCATCTACCATGTCCCTGATCAGTGTGTTGAGATCCAGCAAGCACACAAACTGCTTTTTTTTTCACACCCGATGTGCCTCCTGGCCCATTTGGTATTCTGATTGGACGTGTCATTGAGGTACGCATTAGCTCCTACGACTATAAAAAGGTTTTAGAAAAGAAAGCTGCAACATCATCTCCAAGGCCTAAACAACAAACCTACCACACCACCACCACCACCACCACCACCACCACACACACACACCCCAAACCCTGTTCCCTGCCCCCCAGCCCCAAGGCCTCCAGACAGTAATCTACACCTCCCCTCCTCATCACTTCTCCTATCGATTTCCTCTCTCTCCCTCCGCCCCTCTCGCTCTTTGGGACACAGCAGGCAGTGCCAGCTCATTGGTCAGCACAGGCAAAGTGGGATCTGACCACAATAGGAGAGCGGCCCCAGAGCGCCAAAAGGACAGGGCAAAAAAAATAAAATAAAATGACAGAACAGGTGAGAGACGGAACGTTGGATTGACAGAGAGCAAGGATAAAATATATATATAGTTTTTTTTTTTTTAAGCCAAGACGATAAGTCAACGTGACTTAACATCGGAAATGAAGAACAAAAGCAGAATGATGTAGCGCAGTAAGATTTCCTTGTACAACCTCCGCGGCTGCTGGATGAAGTGTGTTGCAGAACGAATTATGTGCTAAGGCGATGGATCTTTAGTTCACGAGTCAGCATTTGACCCCTGAACTGAAAAAGAATAATATTTGGCCTATGTCAGACAGTACTGAACTTGCCTTAGAGAGAACAAATACTCTTAAAAACAAATGCAAGAATACACATCTTCATAGGTCAGCTACAGATTAACACATCCATCATTAATCAATAATTGAATCACTAGATTTTTCAAGTTCCTTTCATTCAGGAGCTCAGGTCGACGCCGAAGAGTTGGAAGAGATCTTTAACACAGCTGTGCACACACTCTTTGTCTGTTGAGGTCTCTGTCTTTCCTTTCAAGACTAACCCTCGGCTTTGTCCAAAGCAGTCAGCGAAAGGAGAAAACATGAAAAATCTCTCTTTCTCCTTGTCACAATCTCCTCTTCTTTCCCTCTGTATTGTACTCGCCGGTTCTCTGGGTTTCTAACTCATCGTGCACACCATCACAGAGACCAAAGCTCAATTCCTTACTCCTCTGTGCATTCCGTTTCTCCTTTTAAACCCGTTTAAACACCGTATTGATAGTGTATGGTCAACAGCATGAAGGCTGGATGGAGAGAGAAACCGAGGCAGAGAGACTGAGAAGGAGAGAGAGATTTAAAGCCTGGATCAATGGGAATTTCGAAAATCAGTGTACTTAGGACTACAAAATCAATGAGCTCTAATCGAGCTGCCAATTCCTGCAGTCCAACAGTAAAGAGCTGGAGAAATAAATGTTGAACAACGATCTGCCTCCAGCTTACAGAGAATGAGAGAGAGAGCGGGAAAGAGAAAGAGAATGATGAATGAACGAATAAGAAATGCAGGAAATTAAAAAGGACATGATGTAAAGCCAAATGAGTTTTATATGAAGAATAACACATCATACGGGATGAAAATCGAGCAAATATTACCAAGATTATATAATTTATGATGTCTTTTATAATAGAGAGCACAGTTTTTGCTTTTCAGCACGATGGGTATTAGATTAGATTCTGGGGAATTTTCATACTAATCATTTCATGAAGTCTATCTTTTCAGATTAAAAATGAGATGATGTACAGGACGGACCAAGCACCTGAAAGCACTAGTGGAAAACACAGCTTTGCATTCTTTACTAATTGACGCAAAAATATTTTATTACGAATTCAATGAGTCGAATCTCTGAAATATTTTTTGATGGGTTTCAGAATTTCTTAGTATTTCTTTTGCTTTAATGACAGCGTGTTCAGAGCAGGCACCAAATCCATGGACAGTGTTGAGTGTCGTCTGAATAACTGCCTCGGTGGAGAAGATATCAAGAAAAATGTGTCATTTTGTACACAGGACCCTAAAATTAGACCGTGACTTACGGATTGTGCAGAATGTTCAATATTTAATGTTTGAGCATTTTCTTATTCATACATATGTGTGGGTGTACAGAATGTAGGTGGGTAGGTATGTAGATGGATAAGTAGACAGATATATATATATATATATATAGACAGTGATAGAGAGAGCTCCAATTTTATGTTTTAAATTTGTGAAAAAAAAAAAACCTTCTATTTTGACATTTAAACCAAGATTTCTGCATTTTCAATGTAATCTCAGATTTTTCAACCAAAGTTCAACATTCATATAATCAGCATCAAGCATTTCAGCGCCATGATAGTGTCAAGAACAAATCTCGTTGTCGAAGACGATGTACCATGAGTATTGATGGGAGAACGATGGTCTGTCGTTAACCAATTACAATGTTAGCTTTTCCCCAGTGGTGAAGCTACCATTACCATGTCTACATTGTTAAGGGCTTGATGAACAGATGAAAAAGATAAGCTGTTCTGACAGCCGGATTCCAATGGAGATATCCCAACTGACTGAGTGGGCCGGAATGCTGGGGCTAATTTGGGGTCAATCAATCAATACATTTCTCTCTCTTCCTCCACCCGGGTGAAGGCAAGTCAATAGCCGAGTCAATAGCACCGTCACCGTGTCTGAATTACTCAACATACGACTAATCACATGACCTGATACTCCTACACTGAACTTCTTAACCGATTGGCGGCGATGACGGGGGTCACTTACGTGCACTAAACACACTCGTAAGTCAAAAGTGAAGACTCGTTTAGCCTCTCCGTCTTCATAATCAATAAATGAATCGATCTAAGTGAAGGGGGTGGTGATTTAATGGTTAGGGTTCTGTACTAATCACAGGAAGGTTGTGAGTTCAAATCCCACAATAGACAGAGAGCCGATGCTGGGCCCTTGAGCGATATTAACACTTTGCCGTTGTGGCCAATTTTTTTTTTTCTGTTTCAGATGTATTGTGAAAATAAATATTGAAGAAATGAAAGATGAGCCTTAACTATTTGGAGAAAAGAAAATATGAAAATACTGTTTAATAAGCATAATTTAACAGATTCGCATTCATAGCTATTTGAAAATCAGTGTATTCTCCAATCAAGGTCAGTCCATTCTGGTTAAAGTCCTTACTTTATTGAATTATTATTATTAATAAAGTATAATTAAATGTTTGTAAAAAAAAAAAAAAAAAAAAAAAAAGATGAGCGTGCAGTGAACACACTTAATTTCTTTATTAAATGTTTGATTATGGGCTTGAAAAGGGTTATAAAAAAAAGTATTTGCTGCCTGACTTTGGTAGCTTTTAATTAAGAAATATCTTCCCATTTATTAACATTTATATACTAGCCGTATTTCTGTCAGCAAATCCCCTTTGATATTTTCTAAAGAACAAAATAATGAAAATGATTTTTTTCCCAAACAAGTCATTCTAAATGCCTGACTCAAAAGCAAATGTGGAAATGTATTGACTGTCTCAGAGCTCGATTGAGAATAATGAGTGATCGCAGTAAGCAGCCTCTCTGCCTGGTTGCCTGGAGAGAGGAAGAGAGAAGAGAGATGGAAAAATGGAAGAAAAAAGCCTGAGTGAGGCCGAGGCTTCACAGGTGATTCGGCGTCTGCATCCCCTTCGCTTTCATCCCTCTCCCCTGAAAGCTTTTTGTTTTCCTGAGCTGTGCTGCTCGCTCACTTTTTCACAAAGTTCCTTTTTTTTCCTACTTGACCCCATGTGTAAAAAATGAAGTTCTTAAAATAGGTTGAGGGTGAACAGGCACATAAAAAAAAAAAAACAACACACAGGAAAAAACAAACTGCAAAATTTCTAAGAAATTCTTTTCATTCTCTGTGGAAAATATCCAGAACGCATACTCTAAGCCGCCTTGTCAGCATCTCTCTATCAAGACCACAGCACTGTCTTGAGAACGAAGCACTGTTCGAGGTATTAGACAATAATCTGAAAGTGCTTCTCCACACATTAAACAGAGGAGAGAAACTGCTGCATGAACGGAAATGATGGCCTTAGCGTTAAGCTGGTGCTGTCTGAACGATCGGGCAGGAATGAGACAGAAAGGCATAGCCAACATGATTTTGCATTTGGATCATCCACAGCTGCCAGGATCTACAAAGCCTCAGCCAGACCTTCCTCTTAGACAGGAGGTTTGCTCATAACAAAGCATGGTGGATGCATTGGTTCCGTATAAGGCTGCTTTTCCTTTCAGACCAAAGCTTGAAAAGAGCCACTTTTATTCTGCGCACTGAGAACCAAAAGTCACACGGCTTGACCGAAAGTGGAAATGGGACTGTATAATCTTAACAGTTACAGTATTGTTCTGATATTATGTGTGTCTCAAGTGTGTACCAGGTACAAATATGTATGTAAACTAAGCACAAATATATATTTTAAATACAGGCAACATGTCCTTCACAACAACCAGTACATTTCTTAAAGATAAATATGTTTTTATTATTATTATTATTATTATTATTATTATTATTAAAAATCTATTTACAACAGCATCCGTGGTACAACAACATTAACAGAATCCTGTCTTAGTCCACCATAAGGAAAGATGGCATGATACCAATTTTACTTTTCTGATACTGATACAAAAACCTAAGTATCAGCTGATATCAATATACATATGATATATTTAAAAATCTTTAAAAAAAATTTAAGCTTTAAAATATTTTTGAATGCAGCACTTTAAATATGCATAGCTACGTAAGAAAAGTATCTGAAAGAATTAAATTTAGCTTTCGCACACAAAAAAAGATTGCTTAATTTTCAATCTAATACAGTAACATTCTAAATCCAATTCCAATATTTTGCATTTGTCACAAGATCAGATGAAATTCTCTTTTGACCATCACCCCCTGCTAATCAACCTCTGCTTCCTTTCCCCCACCCCCCAATCATGGTTATCGGATCAGTTCCCTCTACACCTCTAACTACGGTTTATCTTTTAATAAAATAATAATTTGCTTTTAAATAATAAAATAAATAATTTGTTTTAAAATATGAAACGTCCATTTGATTCTTGAGACATTCTAGAGTTACCTGTTATAGGTTATGAAACACCATCACCCAAACACATTCACCTTTATGAAGCATCTGGGCCGTTTCAAAACAGTAAGCTGCAATGATGGGAAGATGAAAAGTAAGTTCTCTTTTTTTTTAGTAATTTTGTGGAATGTAGAGTCTGAACCAAAGTCTAGATATAATTCTAGTATTATTTACAAATAATTATGATGTTTTAGATAAATAATTGAAATCATATGTAGTAGGGATAAATCCATATCAAGAGTCATTTCAAGTTGCTTTGTTTCAATATTGATTTATATGTTAAAATTGCCATTAGAATGTCTGCCAGTTAACTTCATTTTGTGCATTTGATTTTTTTAAAAAAAGAAAAAAAAAAAGGCTGGTCACACAGAGCAAAATGCAGCCATTTTCTCAATAGAAACACTAAAATAAATACTCCTTAAAATAATATAAAATTGTTGACATGACTAAACATGCTTTTACAAGGCTTAAAGCATGTTTTCCTAGACTCAAGGCTGAAAATGTATTTAAAAATAAATAAGTTTCAAATTTTAGAGTCACAAGAGCTAAATGGCTCTGCAGTCTTGGAAAAGAAAAAAAGAAAAAAAAAAAGGAAGAAAAAAAACATTATTTAAAAAGTCATAAAAACTCTGGGAGACTATTTTAAACAGAAACCTTCTAATACCACGAATACAACAACCACTTAAAATCTTTTAGGTTTACATTATGATCTTTGATAAGTTTAATATGTACAATACCAAAAGCTGCAATCAAAAGACAACATAATGCAAGCCTATATATGAATTAACTAAAAGACACGTTAGTGCCCTTGCATTTATTTGCTACTTAAGCACATTGAATTCCCCTGTGTATGATGGTGAAAAAAAATCAATATCATGATGACCTTAAATTACATTCAAGAAAAGAATACCATGCATATTTTAGTTTTCATACTTACACTTTTGTATCCCTGAATTGTTTATTATTATTTTTTAAGACGTAGTGTGTGGTATTTCAAGAGTGTTCTAAGAGCAGGATTTGCTCGTCTCCTTCTGCACCACCGACTTTGTTCCGATTTGACTCTGATATATTGGCCTTGGAAGCGAAGATTCATTTTAAGCTCAAATACATTTTTTGATCGCAAGTGTTTTAGCAGCACATTGGACAAATTCCTGGATTAATTGTAAGTTTTTTAACATATAGCTCAATTAGTTGTTGCCATTTCATGGAATTACATTGAAATGAAAAAAAAAAAAAGGAAGAGTGAAATTAAATGAACATTGACATAAAAGTAAAATGAAAAATAAATGGTAAAAATGTTAACCATTTAAAAAAAAAAAAAAGACATGCAATGTGTGTGTCTTGATTGTGCTTTATTATGAAGATACTATGTACATCATGCTGTCCATGAGGGGCAAATATATACAGTTAATAGCTTAAAACACTACTGGAAATGTTTGGACACAATTTGATGGATTCAAAATGCATTTAAAGTGGATGCAAAAATAAGCCCAAATTCATACACTTATAGTATGTCTATAGTCTAATTAAACAGGCATAAATTGTTCTTTAAATAGTAAAATGTACAGTAACAATTGAAGCCTGGTGAATGTTTTACATATTCAAGTCAAGTATTTTGACTAACTTTAGAGACTTGCCTGTAGATTTGTTCT
This sequence comes from Clarias platycephalus, assembly GCA_030068275.1. Classification (NCBI taxonomy): domain Eukaryota; kingdom Metazoa; phylum Chordata; class Actinopteri; order Siluriformes; family Clariidae; genus Clarias; species Clarias platycephalus. The sequence continues at coordinate 9,430,421 of JAQQZT010000033.1, read as the reverse complement.
ATACGTAGATCTTTTCCCAGCATACACAGATACTGAATACTGTGCATAACAATTAAACAATAATTGCTTACATGGTACCAAGAAAGAACCTAAAAGATAAACATCTACCATTTAGGATCTCTTCCTACAAGCAAACCATTCACTAAGCACCTCCATTATACTTCCATTAAACTACTAAATGGTTCCTGCCACTGGAATCCTGATAAAAGTGAAGAGAAGTTCCTTGGGCCAAAGTGCAGTCAGTGCCCCTGATCTTCTTAAAGGCAACACACTGATACACCTATAGGGCTGCTACATGAGGAAGGACAAAAGTCATTTTTCAATTGGGACATAAAGCAGAGGGGATGTTTTTTTCCCCCGCCCTGAGGGCTCACCCAGGAAAAAGCACTGCTTAGCAGCTGTTCCAGCTTGGCTGGGGGAGCCTGGGGATGCAAATGGTTTTATTCTCAATGGGAACATAAGATAGAAAGCATCTCCATTTTCTCTGTGATTATATGTGCCAGCTGCGTGGTTATGAGCATTGAGGAGTACTTAAAACTGAGTTAAACTGAAGCATGAAAAAATGTGGTGGATTTCAACGGCATCAAAGAAAATGTGTGCTAGCACTCCAAAGACTGATGAGACAGTTTTATAGTAGGAGGAAGACGTGCAAAAAAATAAAGGTCTACAATAAAATATGTGAGACAAAGTGTCTTGAAAGTACATACATATGTTACAGCTTTTTCAGAGCATTATTCTTATCATTCTCAAAAAAATGTAAGAGGAATTTCTAAGAATGAATCAGAAAAGGAAAAAATGTGAGAGAAAAGGAAATACACAAAAACTAGAAAAAGTAGTGGAGTGAGAAAGACAGCGGTGAGGAAGTTGCATCGAAGCAGATTAGATGATTGTGCTTGTGTGGGATACACAAAAGAAAAAAAGGTAGGACCTGGAGCCAGAAGCCTTTTACAATGTGTGTGTGGGTGTACGTACACACACACACACACACACACACACACACACGCATTCACACACACACGCATGCACACACACACACACACACACACACACACACACACACACACACACACACACACAACATTTTTTCCTGTTTTTCTTTTTTTCTCTTTTTGAAATCCCTCATTCCTTTCTTTCCTTTCACCTCTCCTTTCTATTCACCTGCTTATCAGCTAGGATGAGTAATCAAACAGCTGACTCTCCACTGCCTCACACAGGTCACGTGCAGAACTGCACTGACTACACACTCCAACCTTTTGCACTCAGACTTCGATTAGGATGGAGAAGTGGACAAAAGCCCTGATCCTCTGTTAGCTGTCAGACATGCAGGTGTACTCCGAAAAAGGAGAGCACCCTGCTCACCGCCTGGTACTTCAGGATGTTCAGCACTGTGCTTAGAGAGGATACCGTAAGGAAAGATAGCCTACATAGAGTGTGTATGTATACAATTATAAGGGAATCAAGTAGATGAAGAGATAAAGAGAGAAAAGCATGTGTGTCTGAATCCTCAATTGAATGAACATGACAGATTTAAATTTGATGACCACATCGGTAGGATCTGTCCTCCCCCCACACTCCTGACCCTGTCTCCTTCTCCACCATCACTCTTTGACCCCTGAGGTCATGCAATCGAACAAGGTCGTCTGGCTCTCTGAATTTGACCTCTGGCTGAATTTGAACTCTGACCCTGACGCTTGATCAAGTTCTAAAGATACATACATACGAACACACAGAGCAAACAGACGCACACAACAGACAAGAGTGGGCCTTATGGTGCTTATTTTGATCCATTCGTCACCCAAATGGCAAACGACACAACTGACGATTGCCATCGAGACGTTTCCACCTCACACGATCGATCTGTAAACGGCTGAATGTGTATCTAACAGACTCAATAATCAATAAAGGAGGAAATAGAAATACAATAGTATTGTAAATAAATTGTCCTCACGTTTCCCTGCTTGCATTAAAAAGGATTGATCTGTGTTTGAGAGACGGCTCGAGTAAAATGACAAACCTACAGGCATCATTGGTGACAAGCATGCTGCAGGATGTTACTTATCACTGTTTTAAATTTAATTGGATTGAATCCATTTGTGAACATTTACTAAGTAACCTGTCAATAGTGCTGCAGAGGTCAACAAGGACCCTGTCGGTTTCAAATACCTGACATAAATCAATTCACTTCAATATTTAAATGAACCTAAAGGAAAACATGTGACCCAGTGTGTGAAAACCCAGCAAAGGTCATTTTTTAATTCACTGTTTTATACATAAAATCATATGTAGAATCACAAATAAAAAAATTAAAAATATTTTTTCTTTAGTTTTCACAGACTAGGTCACAAATTGTTAAAACTAGAGAGTATTTAATATTATTATTATTAGTAGTAGTAGTAGTAGTAGCAGTAGTAGTAGTAGTAATAATAATAATAGTATTGACATTCATTATATTTTAGAATTTGTATTAAATATTATAGCAAGGTCTACAAAACACAAATATTTATTTGGTTGCATAGACATTTTGCCTTCAAAGGAAAATCTCAAATCATATTTACTAGAATTTATGGAATTTATTAAACCTTTGAACCTGGACACCTGGACAACATCCAAAACCACATACTAATGCACTAAACAACATGTCAGAATAATACAAATAGGACATCCGGTAGTGGAACAAGAGGCTAAAGACCGCCTGAGATAAAAGTAATAGAAAAGCATACACAGGGTCAGTGTGCTGCACTTTCAGACTCATATTTTTCACACCTTTTCTCAAGAAGAGCTCTTAATGTGGTGTTACTCCAAGTCTATGAGCAACAATACTTGTGTGCATAAAAAAATGAGAAATATTTCTTATAATGTTTCTTAGTATATAAAAAAATAATGATACCATCGATGTAATAAGGTGTAATAAGCAAAATGAATTCTTCATTTTTTGGTTTTGCATTTTGTATTTTTATTTAAATGAACCATACACACCTCAGATTCAGATTCAGATTTAAATGTGAAAATATATTTTTTTTATTTACAGACTTGGTAATCTGAATCTCGTGATTTTTAAAAACTGTATAACTAAAATTAGGTAATTACAAGAGAGCGTTAAAATAACATTGAATGCTTTTCTCATATGTTAAACGAAGAATAACAGCACGCGTGGAACTCATTTGGTTGCGCAAGATCTCAGTAGAATCATTTTGTTGGTAAAAAGGAATAGATGAGTCAAATATTTTTAGAAAATAATTTAACAGTAAAATAAACCCGGGGAGAGTGTTTATTACTTTGACATAAGTGCACTGCGGTGGTCTTTGGTACAGTCCGATGCCTGCATAGTTACGGACACACACACACACACACATACTGTATACACACACACACACATACACATGCGTGTTAACGAGCGCTTTATGAACACGTGCTTGTATTAGTGGGAAAAGAGAAATCAAAAGGAAAATATGCTTAGAGAAAAATCGTGACCTTTCCTTTAAAGTCATTTGCCTTCTTTGAGTCTGAGTTGTTATTCACGGAATTGTTTATTTATTCGGGTAAATAAAAAGTTAAACGCATACAAACAACGTCAAAAACAACAACAACAAACATTTAACCATAATTAACACAAGACACAATTATTCACAGCTAGGATTTTTATAATAAAGGAACCATCAGGACTTCATCAGTCTTGCCTAACCTATTTTAATCTATATTAATATAGTTCTGAATATTTAAACCATAAAGTGAAAGTGAAATAAACTGTGTATGCATGATTATCTTACTATGAATAATGAAGCCCATAAAATGCATGCATTGTTTTCATTAATTATTCTAATTTTATTCTAATAATTTATTTCTCTCACAATATATTTACTATCCTGATATTTTTCCCCCTCGCTGTTAATATCTCAATTTACATTTGAACACATTTGAATGCGGTGTTCCACTTGGATAAATCACAATTGTTGCTTAGACATGTAGGCTATATTAACATACTGCACATGCAAAGGGTATATTAAAGTGCTTGTCAATATATGAATTTAATTAATAGTTTACATATTCATGCATATCATTGTCCAATCTTAAACATGCCTAATTTAGACATACTCTTAAATAATAGCGGTAATCTTATATGAAAATGGATTTCCTCAACGATTACATATAAAAAAAAACGCGCATATTGTTATGCAACAGTTAGTTTAATATTCATATTTATTACATATCACGTGCTGCAATATTTAATATTTATCACAAGTTGTATAAATTTTGTGGATTTGATTTTATTCACCCGAAGACAAAGCTCTACATTCACAGGCTTTAAAAAAAAAATTGGCTGCTTTAGGAAACATAGCCTAACATAGATTTTGTGCAGATTTAAATCTGTATGAGTTTACACTAAAGGTCATACTCAGTTGTGATGTTTTTTTTAGCACATTTATTAAAGGTTGCTTTTAGCCTACTTGGTCAAAAGCCAACGCATACTGTAGAATAACTACAGTACACCATGTGAAGGAGAAACTGAAAAGAGAAAAATAAGAATCAAATAAGGTGTAGTTTAACAAATAAAATGTAAAAAGTTTTCGGGGGAAAATATTTAAAATGTATGTCTAATTCAATATTTATTTCCTATTAAAATCCTGCCTGAATCTTCACATATCATTCCACTTTTTCCTGCGTACCCTGTTACGTGTAACGGTGAGACTAGCAGTAATCATGTACTAAATTATTGCCTGAGAACACAGCACTATATAGGCTGCCATAATCAGAGGTCACAGCTTACTAAGTTGATTTGGGACGCAGCCTGAGACCTGCACTGCGTCTTTAGTGCTTATTAACCAGGACATTTTGCTTATCATGTAGCACACTTGTATTTAAAATGTACCAAATACTAATAAAAGCCTGCGTGTGTTTTTATTTAACGTGCTTATTCGCTATCAGCATTGATTAAGCTTGATTTTATGAGGACAAATGAGTCAAGGTATACTGTGCTATATTTATATGTTATATTGTGTGATATTCTGTGAAACAAAAATTAAAAATTGTAAATACACACTGGTGTAAAATTTTACATTTCACCCGAAGACTAATCATCGTATTTTATTCTGCTCTCTATTGATGTCGCTGCTATAATAATAATAATAATAATAATAATAATAATAATAATAATAATAATAATAATAATAATAAATTAATAAAATAATAATAATAATAATAATAATTTCTCTGCATACTTGAGTAACTTGCTAACTTGGTCTGTCTCAGAGGCATTTTACTCTTCACATCTTCACAGGGGCACTGTTTTATTTCTGCAGGTGTGTGTGTGTGTGTGTGTGTGTGTGTGTGTGTGTAAGAGAGAGAGAGAGAAAGAGAGAGAGAGAGATTGGGTAAGTATAATGGGCAGGTGGGCAGCAGCAGCAGCAGTGATGAAACGTGAGGGCACATAAAGAAAACTAAACGCGGTTAGGTCCTGCAAATATTTGCGGCCCCTAAAACTCTACAGATTGCCTTAACAATGAGTGGGCACCGCACACACACACACACCACACACACGCAGACACACGCAGCTACTATTCTTATGACGACCTTGCACTGCCATATGCCATACCTAAATCTAACCCTAACCTTAACTTCGGAGCAAATGGAAACATCTTCAAAAAATGTCCTTGTCTCGTGAAAAGTCAAAACTGCATACATTGTAAATTGACACACGCGTGCATTTTTATTTATTATTATTATTTTTTTTACCTTTGCAGCTTTTTGATCTCCATCTAAGCTACAGGTTACAGGTAAAAAAGCTTTTGGGATATACACCTCGGCTGAACCCTCTACAAACTACACAACACATCCAGTCTAGCATGGACACTGTGTGTGTGTGTGTGTGTGTGTGTGTGTGTGTGTGTGTGTACATAATGTGTTAATGTCGGGCCTTTTCCTGTGGAGTTGTGTGGTAGCAATAACAACCCAATAAGAGAAAGCAGCAGTTTAATGCATGCACAGAAAGCTGGAATAATTCACACAGTCTCTCTTTAGTGTCCTGTGTGTGATATTAAACCATGTGAGAGCCTGAAAGAGAAGCTGAGGCTGGAGGAGAGACGTATTCTCTCTCTCTCTCTCTCTCTCTCTCTCGCTCTTTAAAGCCCACTAAAATATCCCCTCCTCCTGATTGATTTTTTCCCATAATTAACTCGGTTTGTTGATCGATTTCCCTTCGGCACAGCCTGCACTCCGGTGTTGTTTGAGCGTCGTTATCGCCGAACACGCATCGATCGGATTGATTAAAGAGACACGTCCGGTCCGAGCGACTAAACACGCTTCGGTTCCCACCGAGACAAAAAAAAAAAAAAAAGCGCTAAGGATGGAGAAGAGGAATGAACGTGGTGCTTCTCAGCAATAAACTGACTATCGAAATTCTTTATCAGCACGAACTAATAGGCTAACCGTGAGCACTAAAAGCAAGCGTGCTGTTTTCTCCAAATACAGACCTCAATTTAATAAAAAAAAAAAAAAAGGAAACTAATATGTGTAGGCTACAGTAATCTCGTCATCATCAATACTCAGATTGCACAATTAAATGCACAATTAAAGCGCACGTTCAGGCACCAAATGACGAAAGATCAGACTGGGAGCAAAACCTCGCCACGCCCTTTCTCCCCTCAAAAGCCATCGCGTTTGACCAACGCAAAACCTGATCAAAAAAAGGGAAGGAAAACAACAAAGACAAAGCAACAACAAAGACTGCCAGATCATCAGAAAATTTCCTAAACCGTGGTGCAGGGGCCAAAGAGCACACGCAAAAACCTCAGCTCTCGCGCGCATTCAGTCTATTCAAATGTTCGCGCGATGTGCGGAATATTCCACAGGGCGCGCACGTATGCACATGCACGCACACACACGCACGCACGCACGCAGTCACTGTTTCGCGGTCACATGCAAAGCTACGTGTAAAGGGAGGAGAGAGAGCGAGAGAGTGTGAGAGAGATTGCGGGTTGTCCATGGAATTAGTTTCCTGACTAATCAATAAAAACAAAGTCCAGGCCTTGACTCTCTCTCTCTTTCTCTCTCTCTCTCTCTCTCTCTCTCTCGCACACACACACACACACACACTTTCTTTCTCTCTCTCTCTCTCTCTCTCTTCGAGCAGGATATAAAGTTGCACACAATCATGTTTAAGCTGCTCTTAATTTAGACAACAAGCAAAAGCTAGATCAAAAAGCGAGAAAGAAACAAACCAAAAAAAAAAGACCAAAAGATTTAAAGAGTCAAGCTCTTTTGATGTCGTTTGTAGCATTTCCTTTAAAGACATTACCAGCTTTTCCATCGACGCTCGACCGCAGTGTCCGCCATATATGCGCAGTCTGGCTGGATACGAGCTGGAGACGGATGGAGAGGGAACGGGGCAGATATGGAGAGATGGGGGGCGGAGGGGGCAGTGAGGTGCGTGTCGGGGGCCGGTGCGGGGACAGAAGGGGGACTCGGGTTGAGGAGGCAGGATTTGAATCCGAGGTGAAAGGTGATGGGGGTCAGAGGCAATGGATGGGGAGTCGGTCAGACTTGCACCTCTCATCACTCTCAACACTAAGACCATCACCCTCCCAATACACACACACACACACACACACACACATCTGTCCGTGAATGTTGGCGGTTTCCATGGCGACGCGTTCATTGCTCTTGCCTGGGCAATAAGAGAATAAGCGCGTGCGAGTAGATAGCGTGTAGGAGCCGAAGAAAGACCAAAAAAAAAAAAAACAGATAAAATTTACGTGTGACTTCACAAGGTCAGACGTAGTGCAACATGCTCTGTTATGAATCCCACGCAAACAGTTAATGATGCCGCATAGGCTACACACAACAGATTCAGCAAAACCCGAGGCAGAATAAGGAAGGCCTTGGATTTACGCTGACGTTATGGAAAAGAGTTAGACTTGCTCTCAGAGTGTTGGCAAAAACATGTTAACAAGACATGTCGATTGAAATGCACCTTGACACCATGACTATATCGATCTCGGTTGTGAAATGCGATGGAGCTGAAACCACGACACACATGTAGGCTTGATCCTACCTGCTGATTCCCACTATGTTTAATATGGAGAACTTACTGGGTTGTGTTATTATTAAAGAATTAACCATTGTGTAATGTGAGCAGTTGTACTGCCTGTTATAACAAAAATAATTAGGCTGTTATCATTCTAAACAAATTAGCTTTTAGAGTAAAACTTAAGAGGTTACATTAATCTTTCTAGGCTACAGTAAAATCGTATTGAGGACACCATGGCCAGTGACAAAGAATGATACAGTGTCCCTTAGTTCTGAGCGTGCACCACTAGCACACACTAAAGTTAATATATAAGCTGGTGTCTTTGCACTGTGTCCTGTCTTGCTTTCAGTATTGCAGTGTGTATTGTCCTTGCACTTTTCCTCTCCAGTGTCCTGTCCCATACTCTCCTACTGTTTGTATGTACAATGTACTGTATATTGCACTGGAGGGAACAGTGAGAAATTTTTTCGATATGCTGTACTGGTATAATGACAATTAAGCTGAATTGAATCAAGCAATGAAAGCCTGAAAGAGAAGTGGTTCACCATGACTGGAGTGACACCGAGGAGTGAGATGGGCTTCATTTCAGCATCATGGCGTTTGGTCGTAGGCAGCACTGACCACCAGCTTCAGGACCACGGACAGCGCAGACACCCCTACTCCACTCTTACTAAACACAACCATTAGTCCTGCCTGGGATCTTCTTTCACCCTGCTCCAAAAAGATACGGATTAATTTCCGCATGCATTTAGACTACACTCTAATTGAAAATAACTAAATCTACTGACTAAACAAAATAACAAAATGTTGACTAAATCAGCATGGTTTGTTTTTAACCCAGTGTAACTGGATTGGCATGTTGACTCTGAGAATGTTATTGAGCTGGAGATGCCAGTAACACAATATATTTAATAAATAAAAAATGTATAATTAATAAAGATGTATAAATTCATTCATTCATCTACTGTATTTGTGGGTCGTGGGAGTCCTGGGACCTATTCTAGAATATTTTGGGCGCTGAAAAAACTGGGTTACCGTGGGGAAACCCACCAAGCACAAAGCAGAAACCCTCGACCCTGAAGGTGTGAGACCACAGTGCTAACCAGTACACCACCGTGTTGCCTAAACTAAAATAATGTTACACAGAACATTTACAATTTGTCTTATTTAGTGCATGAAGTTAACTTCAGGCATATTTCCTTAATTTAAATATTACATATTTTTTATAAGCAACACTGCTTATCAAAAAAGATATTGAATAGATAGTGTACCATTTAATTCAGAAATATATTTTCATTAAATTAAATATTAACGCAAACATATATTTCCTACTTTTTCAGCCTTTACTTATTTGTTTTAGCAAATGCAGAAAATAACGAACAACACAATTAACTTCTGCAAATTCAACAAACATGGGTTAACCATTATTGATTCAGTTTGAGTCACATAGATCCAACAAGCTAAACCCATCAACTGAGGTGTAAAAATTTACCCAGCTTTTTTACCCAGAGTTAACAGTTTTCTTTTTCCCTTTAACCAACTAACTGTACACTATAGTTTACATTATACAAGAGGCTAAGGAAAGATTTTTAAAGCGGAGGGACAAAAGCTAATACAACTAAGCTATACAACTAAGATTGAGGCATGCCACATAATTGCACTCTTAACGGATGGATGTATGGATGAACAAGAGTCAGGACAGGCCTATATGATCAATAATCGTCATCATACATAATCTTACTCCTTAACCACCATCTAAACAACATTCAACTTTGTTTTAAGCTTATATTTACAGTTATAGATATTACCCACTATGTGTAGACACAGCGATACATTGATATTGTTTTATTATAACCGCATATTACAGGCACCCAGTAAAGATCCTATGTACATTAAAACTTAACATACAATTAAATTTTTTTTTGCTTCAGCTGATCTACTCTGTGATTTCTGTCTCTTTCAGCCTGACTTTGGGCTTTTTCACTGTCATCAAAAATAGCCTTAAAAATAGGCCATGAGGAAATGTCGCCTTTAGCCAGGGCAATGCAAACATTCAGTTAGCACATAAAATATCTACTTATGAAAAAGTCTTGTCAATTTATAATGATACACTGGACAAGGTTTACCCTCACTTCCATTTAACTCTAATTAATCATATTATCACTTTAATTTATTTAGGTTATCTCCCTATTCAAACAATTTCATGTTTTATACTGCTTTTCCCTGTGTACAGGGTCACACAGTGCTGGACTTAAATTCTCCTTACATTGTAAGCTTTGTAAAAAAAAAAAAAAAGTGTTTTAATGTATTTTATTTTTTCCCATTTGTGCCACTGAGCTACTGATATGGCTTTATAAAACTTACCTGATCGAGTGAGGTTTGTGATTAGGGAGCAACAGAGGCAAACTGTGACAGGAGCAACAGAGGCAGCTCAGTTCTCAGTCTCAGAGGTTGCACATAAAAGATGAGGTTTTAATAAAAGATGTTTCAAGTAAAAAATTTAAAACTAAAAACGGTGTACAAGTTGTTTATCCGTCATTGTGGTAGCTGAAGTGAGCCAGTGGTAGCTCAGTGGTTAAGGCACTAGACTACGATTCGGTTCAGAAGGTTGCTTCAGAAGGTCCCAGGTTCACTGTTGGGCCCTAAGGCCCTTAGCCCTCAATTGCTCAGAAGTATAATGAGATAAAAATGTAATTCGCTCTAGATAAAGTTGTCTTGCCAAAATGTACAGAGGCTATATAGCAAAGAGTGAAGAAGAGTAAGCACATTACTTTCCAGGATTAGGGGTAGTTTTTGTATGGCAGGGACCTTCGACTTCAGTCCTGGAGGACCTGTGTTCAATACAGTTTGGTGATTCTTTTGCTTAAACGCAGCTGATCCAACAAATCTGTTTACCAGGTGTGTTTGTGTTTATCTGTTGGTGAATTACAAACTGTGCTGGACGCTGGCCACCATGACTAGAGTTAAAGATCGCTGATATCATGGCTGAACATGGCGAGAACAACTTGGCCACTGTCGTCCTTTTTTTTTTTTTTTTTTTTACCCAAAGAACATACATTTTGTAGGAGGAATGGTAAGATAAATCCACCATCTGTACACCTACAAGGCCGAGCAAAATAAGTGTGTGTAAGAAAGTGGCTACAAAGCATACAGAGCGTTTTTAAGATCCCAGCAATGCTGCTTCATCTAATGCACCAGACCCAGTGTAACCACCACTAACATGCCCTGTTAGTGTTACTTCTGTGCTGAGAATTACTCGCCACCCAAATAACAGCTACTCAGCAGCGATCTTATGGTGGTGCCTGTCCCTTGGCATTAATGGGGTAGAGAGGAGCTGACAAGTGCTGTAAATATGATTCAGTCAGTAATCATGTATGTACAAAGATTATAGAGGTACCTAATAAGAGAGACAGTGAGATGTTTCCTGTCATATCTTTATAAAAATTACTCAGCACTTTTTGTTTGCAAAATAGACAGCATATGAATATAGTATACCTGTTTCAGTAAATATCCATAAACTCGGATTGAAAGTGTGATTTTAAGGTAGGTCCACCACCAGAAGACCTCTGAGGATGTGCATATCTAGTTGGCACCAAGATATTAGCAAGAGATTCCTTAAGTCCTGTAAGTTGCAAGGTGGAACATCCATGGATCGCATTTGCTTTGTTTGTTCAGAAGTTGAGATCTGGGGAATTCAACACCTTGAACTTGTTCCTCAAACCATTCATATATTATCTATATTATCATCCGGGGCGTGGAGCCTATTCCAGGGAACTTAGGGCACAAGGTGGAGTACACCCTTGGATGGGATGCCAACCAATCGCAAGCATGTCTTTGGCCTGTGGAAGGAAACCAAGATAGCCAGATGAACCCCACCATGCACAAGGAGAACATACCAAGTTACTGTAACGAATCTTTAAAAAAATTCCTGAAGGACCCGAGGTTTCTCAGCAAAACATTGCCTGTGATTCACATAACCACTATCCACATGATGTAAAATTTAAACCAGGCCACCTACTTCAAGTTATGATGATTCTGTACCCAGTGTAGATGCTTTCAGCGGTGGACACGGGTTAGTATGGGCACTCTGCAACAAGGGAACAAGTTGTGTTCTCAAATTATTTTATCATAAACAGCATTAAAGTTGAATAATTTATGGTACAGTAGCTTATATGTAGAGAAGTTAACATTCGCTCATAAGCACTGGGTGCCCATTACACTGATCGACCTGTTGTCCTTCATTGGATAACAATTGGAAGGTACTAATCAGTAGTTATTGGGGACACACCACAAGAGTAGCCATTTAAGATCCTGGCGCTTGCCCGTTTTTCCAGCTTGAAGCACAAGCCTAATATATCCCATCCCTTGACAGGTGCAAGAGTAATCAGCATTAGTGATCTTGATCATGATATGGACACATTTATTCTAAAATGACATACATCAGGTACAAAACAGGTTTGAACCTTTCAAGTTTTAACTTAGTTGGAATTTGCCACAACCAAGCAACACACACCAGATTATTACATTTAAACTGTCATTGACTAAAACACCTTAAGGTGTTATATGTATATGGTGATTACACGTAGTCAACTCCAGTTAATTAATTTACAATGTACAGTGTTACAAAGCAGATTTATAAGAATAAACATCCTGGATATAAACTTTAAAAAATATATATATAAATTTACTGTACTGTGTAAAGTCTTGAGCTTGAGCTCGTGAGTCATTTGCACAGTTTAAAGTATAAATGTATCTATATTGTGCAAAAGTCTTGATCTCCTCCCACACCCCCTCATTTCTTCATATTAAATTATATAGATTAAAGAAATGGGAACTGATCATCTGTCTTCATCTGCACCTTTTTTTGTTTTGTTTTTTACATTGGTTCATGACCTTAGTTAATGTTTTTTTATGCTTGAATGATTTACAGGTCACTGTGTGGCTGAACAAACAAAAATAAACATTCTCCTGAAACTGGTACAGGTAGAGGGACTAAACTGAAGATGAGTGACAAAAACTTGCCAAAAATGAGGCCAAAAAAAAAAGTCCCTCAGGAAGCCTGGAGAACTACATAAAAAATACAAAAATGTCTGGCTCTTTGGAAGTAACATATGAAGAAATGAGGGGGTTGTGGGGAGATACATATATAGTTTAAAGTGTGTACAAATGGGTCTGAATGGTAGTGGGGAAAAAAGAAAAAAATGAACTAAGCCTGTCATGGAGTGTGAGCTGCAGGATGCTTTTATTTACTAAAGACTGTACTTGGGTTGGAAGAATATTTTCTGTGCAGCAATAAATGCAAGTGGACCCCAGGACATTAACGGCTGTAACAGTGGGAGTTCAACATGTGAGCGCATGGAAATACAGTAACAACCGTCCAGAAACATGATTCATGCAGGATCTGACTTTAATTCCACACCTGTAAGTTAACTAAGAACAAGCTGTAATTCTTGATCCACAGAAATACTGAAGGTATCTACTGGTGGCTGGTCCTGGACCTCACAAAACTCTGAGCCTGACACACTTGTGCTTTTGTGTGATTAGATTTCATCAACATTGCAATATTCACATTCTGTATTTCATTTTTCTTAAGACCTCCTGAGATGACAAAGCACTGAACAGACGTGATAAAACCTAGACATAAAAATTATGCAACAGGAAAAAAAAAGCACTTGTGGTAGTATTTTATTCAGAAGTAAATTCCAAATTTAAATACAAACGTCTATACATGCGTTCATGAAATTAAAATGTTAAACAAAAACAAAAGGAAAAAGGAGGACAGAAAGGAACAATTTGGACTCCCCAGACACACAAGAGTATCGACCAATCGCTACCCATGACTACTTCTTTTTGTTTAAATTTTCTTTAAATGACACAAAGATAATGTGTGTATTAACCCATATTTTCTTATTTTAAAAAAAAATCCTATAAAAGGTTAAGTGTGGTTTTAACTTGAGGCTTTGTCGACTGCAGCTTTGTCTGAATCATCTGTTTGAGTGAAAGAGTTCTTTGAAGAATCCCTTTCACTAGACATGACTCGTCACTTGTGTCCAAGCATCTCTAAGACATTTTGGACCTGGGTCATGGAATGCTGGTGTTTATTGCACAGATGTTACGTTACATCTGGTCCACAAATACCCAGAATTACCAGGTAACCTACCACTGTTACATTTCTTCTGTGTCCTGCTATAGAGAGCACACACACACATAAACCACCTTGGAGAAAACAGATGTGTTACCAGTGTAGGCAGGTTTTTGTCGCCAGTGACCATTTACTTTCATAACAATACCTTTGATTACAAACATCTGAATCAAGCTCATCTTCCTTTCTTTATGTAGATGCCCAAGCAACATAATTAGAGCAAAATCATGGCAAATTCTTGTCTTTTACCCAGCTTCCCTTAACTGAAAATACAAAACCTGTTTCAGCTGGGTCTCCTTTACTTTAATATGTGGTGTAACCAAAGACATACTGCAAAACACACAACATTACCAGCAGCACAGAAATCTGCCCACAGCTTACTGGTGGTCTGAACGTGTGTGCCATAGATTAGCCTACATACATAAATCTATAGCAAAACTTTGAACCTGTTTGGTTACACGTTCGTGTCTCTTTCAGCCATACTTGAATTTAAATCTCTCTTTATTTTCATATATCAATCCATACAAAGCCCATCCTGTCGTGAATAAATTAACTCAAGAGCACTTTTCTTCTTTCTCTTCTCTCTTCCTTTTGCAAGCCTTTATAATTTCTCAGGGCCTGTGGAAGAAAGTAGCGCACATTAGAGATTTACTTGAATGAATTTATAATCAAGCATTCAGAAGCAGAAATTGATTGAAAGATTGTCAAAGAATACAGATAGAAGTGAAAAGAAAGCACTGAGGTTAATAAAAAATATCTTTAAAAAAAAAAAAATCTAATGTAAATAATCAACATTCCATACAGCTATTAAGAGCAGTAACACTGTTCATGATATTTTATTAATAGAAAAAATTCTGTACAAAATTAGTGTTAACTGGCCAAACAGATGTCAAATGGAAAAAGCTGAGATCATCTACTGCCCCCTAGTGGCACAATTTTTTTCCCGGTGCTTAAAAAAAAAAAAAAAAAGATCATCTTAGCTGGATTTCACAATAAAAAATAAAAATAAAAATTACAGATAGCACAGATTTCACTGTTTATAAGGAGCTGCCTTTTTAAGTTACTTAAAATATCAACACAATTATTCTTCGTTTAAAAACTCTTTCAGTTGACCGCAAGCGACTAAAACCAGCGTCCTTCTCAGTAATCAGTCCTTGACAACAATCTCACAACAAGGACACTTTCTTACCCATGCACCGGGCCGCTTGCAGTGGTGTGTGTCTGGTTGCTGAGCAGCAGCTTTCTTCCCTCTTCATAGTCGTCCTGGTCGACACTGACCAGCAGCCGCACACCCTCTTGGCCAGCCGCTCTCTTCAGAGAGTCTGTGATGAAGACGCCTTTGAGTGCCTCCAGCAGCGCGCCACTGAGGTAGTCGGCCCAGAACGCATCCAGGTTCTGCAGTTCAGAGAACTTGATGTCGCAGACGATGGAACCGAGGTCACGGGCGCGCAGCAGAAGGCTGGCACGGCTGAACAGTTCAAACTGACGCTCCAGAGGCTGTTGCTTATCCGAGGAGACCCTTGCTCGCAGGGCTGACTCGTGCTCCGAGTACTCTGCCCGGACACGCAGCCGAATGTCTGCCGTGAGGAAAGAAGAAAAGGAAAGGAAAAGAAAGGAGGAATGGAGGGATAGTGAATAGAGATGGGACGGAAGATTAACAGCCAACACGTGGATGAGTTGTTGAAGACAGAGGAGTGGATGACAGAATTAGAGGATAGTATTTGAGGAAATCAGAGAGGTCAGGCAAGCAGAATGGGTAAGAAGATATTAATAAATGAAAATGGAAAAAAAAAAAAAAAGGTTGTGGTGGAAGTGTAGAGTTGAGAGATAAGCATTGAGAAGAGAAGGATGAAAAGATAGGAGAGAAATAAGCAAGAAACAAACAAAATGTCAATTACTCAACAGACTCATCAACAAACGAGATTCATAAACAAAAAAACGTGGCTCATATGAGGTCTTGAATGTTCTTTCACATTAAGATTTACAGAGTGCAAAAGGACAGTATTTCTTGGCTGAGAACTTATTGGGTTTAATGTAAAACTTTTCTGCTCAGAAACATTGGGACTCGAAGCAGCAGAGAGCTGCGTATGAGCTCAACAGTCTGACAGCCATGACTGAAACGTTAACTGAAATGATTAAAACAAATGAGACTACAGCTGAATGTTTAAATATATATTCACAAATTAAGTCATAGGAGAAGAATAATGGTTTCAGTTCTAGGAGCAGACAGTTGAGACAGGCTTAACACTTTTGAGCTGAGCAAATTCTGAGTGAACAATAACAATGGATCTCACAGAAGACCATGCACGGTAGTTAACTCAACATGGTGGGGCTTTCAGGTAACCTTCACTGATCGCACATGGAACCCACAATGCCAAGTGATTCCCAGCACTTTGAAGATTACAGCATTGTTTCTAACTGGTCCTCTGGGCCATGCTGGATTTTCAGCTGTCCCGTTTTAACCTCGCAAACATTTTGGAGTCACAAGTCACGTTGGGGAAATTCAGCATTAACCATCACGAGTCCACCGAGAGAGGGCTTGGTTTCAGTTAATTCAGTGTAACCAATAAACTGGACCACAGTTCCCGAGTTGTAAAAATTTCTCCTATTTCAGGGTGGACTGTCATTTGAGCAGAACTGTTTTTGTTGTTTGTTTTTTTTAAACTAAAATGTTTCAGACGCCAAGTATTCAGAAGTAGCACAGGCTAATTAAGAGTGGCGCTACCTTGTGGTCAGTAGTTCGAGAACAGGAGAAGGAACTGATGTCATGCAACAGCACAGGGCACAGAGATGGCAAGATACGATTGAAAGATACATACTGAACCAGCGCTTCCTTGTGATGTCATTTCCTTTCATGTCATGAGGAGTGGACCCATCGATCTTCAGAACATCGCTGCAACACAAATCCAACCTTCCCACCCACAACCTTTTCAGGTTTGGTGATTTAAAAGCGAAAGTGTAGCTTGAAAACTTAATGGACACATTGAGTGTCAGAATGAGCATCTTTTTGTTAATTAAAAAAATTAATAAATCAGGAGAATAGCAATTCATAGCTGTTATAAGATTAGAGCTTAGGATACTTGTCATTCTTGATTATGATTCTAATATAGCAAGTTTTTTATTTATAATGTATGAAGGAATAATTATATAATAATTATAACTATAGAAAAATCACTACAAGGAGACCGAAAGTAATTTGCAAACATTAGGAAATTAAACCTCCTCTTTCACTGCTCCTTTATTATTACAAGCACTTCTTGTAGACATCAAATAACATTAAACTAGTGTAATGGGATTTAACTAGTGAGAATTCTAACTAAGAGCACAAGCAAAGGTGACCAATTCTTAGTTCATAATTGATATACATTAAAGAATAAGTAATATAAGCATACATACTGTAAGCTTTTAGAATTAAGTGTTAAAATAGGTAACTAGAAACACATCAATCTAATTGGGATTTTTCCCTTGGATCTATGTTTTTCAAAATATTCCCCACATACATGAAATTCAATGTTGGTTTGCACAAAATAAACTGGAAACATAAATTGGTTAAAAGCTTTTTTTTTTTAAAAACAAAACAAAAACAAAACATTTTCCAAGAGATCCAATGACAGCGTACATTCGCACAGCACTTTCCATTTTGTATCCTTGCAAAGCACCTCTCATGCTGTTATGCAGCGAGGACATGGTGTTTGTTATTGTTAAAAAAAAAAAACAACAACAACAAAGGAAAAAAAAAAACCCTTCTCCATCAAGCTTCCACCTCCACCACTTTGCTTAGGCAGATGATTCAGTACAACATACATGAGCCAACAGTTTTTCTCTAATGATGGATTGAGTGTAAACTGTTTACAGAGGATCAGACAGAAGGTCATTTGAGCAAAATGAAATTAATCCATGATGGTACAGTAAGCCGTCTACTTTCCAAATTTGTGTTATTTACAGTAAAAATTAATAACAGAACATTTCATTTTTTTCAGCAAAAAACACAACCTTTAGTTACAATTTTACGAGGAGCTGCTCCATGCGAAGAGCTTCCACACTATATCCATCCATCTTTTGTGACGAACAACAAACCAAGATGGAGGGAGAGAGAGAGAACAAGAGCAGGAGGCTGCTGACCAACTGCTCGCTATTTTATCTCGTTCTTTAAGTGCGCTCTCTCCCTCTCTTAGTATGTGAGGATGGCCAACTTGTTTTGTCCCTGACACTTGAGTCAGTCTGTTTTTCAACTGTGGACACAAAGGAGAGAGAGAGAGAGAGAAAGAGACAAGCAAAGTTTGGGATGAACGTTTTCCAAAGGCTGTTCCTCTGTTGCGGTCAAAGCAGGCAATTTCATAAGCTTCAATTCTATATGGATAGAAATAAATTTAATTTGTAGTCCCCCCCAAATGATATTTACGTCTACATTTCTTTTTTTAAATTGGATTTTCAGCAAGAGCTCTGTTGGGTCATTTTCCTCAGAACTGCTCACAAAATGAAAAACTGGGCATTTCTCAAGGTTGAGCTACCACTCAAGGCAGATTCAGGTTTGTTATTGTTATTGACTTCCTCAGTTTTGATCGGTTCAAATGACACGCATTCAGGAGAACCCTGATAGCTGTGAAAGATCTGTGAAAATGATATTGTTTCAGAACAATTTTCCCATTATATGAACGTTTCTTTCTCCACTTAGCAATGATGAAAAACAAAGTAAAAAACATTTTTAAAAATGTTCTGCCTTTCTTGAGCCAGTTCTGCGGCCAACAACTTTCTCCAGAATTCTGTACTAGCTGTTCCCCCAGAGTCTACTAATAGCACACAATTAAAAACAGCTCTTTTGGGGGAATTGTTTGAAGAAGTGGATTGTTTATAATGATAACATTCAGCACTTTCACCCCTCCTCTTAACCGAGTGAGGACGGTAAACTTTTTACCTTAGACATGGACCAGGCCTCATGAAGGAGAGCACGAGTGAGAATGCACACTTGGCTTGTATGATGTGTATGATCGCACAGAGAGGACAGCACACGCCCTTTAGTGTGGCGTGCGCTCTCTTTCTCTATCCATTCTCCTGCTTTTCCTACCCATTCCTGAGCCAACCTGCTGGAATCAAATGTGGGGTCAATAGAGCAAAGAGCACTTTCAGCACGTTCAGGAGCAAAAGGTCAAAGGTCACAGGGCATACACGGTAAAGCAGGACTGTATATTAAATGGTAAGCTTCTTTTAAGTGTATAACCAACACGTTGTAGGAATAACGTAAAGGGGACAGACATAGTGATAAAAAATTCTTCTGTTACTTAATAAGGACATTTTAGAAATAATTTAAGAAAGAAAAAAAAAAGAATGTTTAATTAAAGACTGTTTAATTTCAAGGTACTGTGGTGAATGATCATTTTATTCTTTTTGGATACTAGATTTTTCTGTTTTTAGTAGGAACAAAACCAATTAAGTAAAACAATTAAATGAATTTAAAATGCCAGTCTAAACAAAAAGGGCTATCATTAAAATGCTTAAACAAAAAAAAAAGGGGGTTAAAAATAGCTTGTAGTAAATAACATTGGGTTAACGCTCTTAACACTGTCACTGCAATATATTTCCATTATTTGCAAAGACCTGAAGTACTATGCATGCTCTCTTTTAGGTTCCCGTATGTTAAGAAGCTTAAGCAGTAATATGGGAAAGTGAATGATGGCAATAAAATCTCATTCATTCGACTGTACATGTACTGACAGCGGATCAGCGAGCTTCGCCAAGTTTAGAAGTAGAGGAATGGGGGGGAGGCATACTCTAGAGAGCCTTAAAGCATTTGCTTTCAGTCAGAGCAAGTGTATTTCATATAATGTCCCAGCATGATGTTATGTTGAGAGAATGAGACACAGATATGAGATAATAAAGAGAAAAGATAATGCGATCATGCAGAATGAAGATGGCTGGGAACCTGAAGCAAAACTACAACTAACACTAGACATGACATCTAGTTAGTCAAATATTTCACATGGAAATACAAGTCATAATTTGTCTATTGAGAATAATAATGGAGTGCAATGCAATAACCAGTTAAAGGTCCACTAAGTAGTACATTCAAATTTTAATGATGAGACCATTGTTTTCTGCCTCACCAAAAACAAACTGAACAACTGAAAGAGATGAATTCAAGAAAATTGACGCACACTCGACATGAAAATTCGGGGAATATTGGGACAGAATAGTTTCTTTGAATTGGCTCTTCTCTGGGGAAGAATTATTGTACATCATTCATGTTTAATACTTTCTAAACAGTGGCAGATTCCAAGCTCAGTTTAAATACAAGTCATTCAAGATGTGCAGCCACTTCACCAAGGTCTGACCACCTGGACAAATTAATAAACCAAGTTTTGATCAGAGATACATTAGGAGAATTAAAGGTAAGGCGTTCAACCAACGGAACACTGTACCAGCAGCTAAGCATGGTGGTGGTAGCATAATGTTTGGAACTGTTTTGCTGCCAGTGGAACTGGTGCACTGCACAAAGCAGAGGGACAAATGAAGGAGGACTACTTAAAAATTCTTCCTCATATACTCAAATTATAATAGAGGCAGATGTAATTTGGGAAGAAATTGCATTTTTCAACAGAGAAATAACACATATGAATGCTTTAAATGGGGACTCGACACTATTGGAAATTTGTAGACAATTTGAAATTGGATTTAAATTAAATTGAAGGGAGGACAAATATCCAACCAGAAATCTACCAGAAGCTGGTTGATGACCACCAAGTGACTTTTAAAGATTAACTTTCTATGTCATATTTAGCCATATATTAGGTGTGTTGTACTGTACATTATGCCCATTTTTTCCCTTTCGTTGTATAATTTTCATAATGTGTTGATCAAAAAACATACCAATAAACGTAAGTTATTCTTGTTCCAGGGAAAAAGACCAGTTACAAAATTCAGTGCAATGAATTTGGATATATTGTTAATTCAAGACAAATTTTCTGTGATTGCAAATAAATTTCATATCTACACCTGAAAATAGCCTTAAACTATATTATCCTAGCACTTTTTTAAAAAAAAAACTTGATTTGTTGATTGCTGTATTGGGCCATGTGTTGCAGCTGCAATAAATAAAACATCAGATTACTCTAAACTGTTTTTTATCCCCTGATATTTGGAGTTTTAAGACAAATGCTGGGTTTCCAAAGAGGTGATCTAAACACAAACACAAATGAAAACCTCCTGACTGATGAGTACTAGAAAAGGACAAAGGCTGGACACGTCAAGCACATGAACAATATTTGGATAATTATAATTACTTGAATTTGACATTTAGGTCTAGCACCTGTGTAGCAAGATTCTGAAAAGGGATTATATTTTCTCCTGTGTAAATATTGATAGATAAAATTACAGAATAAAACTGTAGGTTCTGCATTGTGTTGCATAAGTCTTGCATTCGCCGTAAGAAAAATTAACCATTTCATTTAGTTCCTGAGAGCACAAAAGTACCCATTGGTTGATTTGATCCTGGATTCCTTCGTTCTTGATTATGATCTTGTAGTGTCGAATTGTGTAATTGCTACAATAAACATACAATATACAGCTGGTCTTGTTACTTGTCTAAGCACAGTTTAGCTGTAATATTCAACTCTAGATACAATTCTTCTCATTTGCAAGGTTCTCTTAAGTAACATTTAAGGGGTGCACCTGCAATATACACACATTTTGGCCCAAAACCTTTGTGAACATGTTAACGTAATCAAATTATGTTGTTGATTGCAAATGCTCAGTTTATTGTTTGTGATATATTTAAGAATTTATAGTGCCCTGAAACAAGTCTTTTTCTAATGATCTGTTTCACTGCACAGAAACAATATTTTCATCCATTATTTCAAAAATAGTAGATTAAAAGTCCTAATTTCATAATAATATTAACTATATTTATTTCCATATTTTTATTTATGATTTCTAATTTTATATATTTTTTTGCATTTATTAGATTACTTCAAATTTATTTCATGCTTAGTGGCTTTCCATTTCCAACTTAATTTTATCTGTATAGCAATTCACAGGAAAACAAATTCTGGATATAAATTGAAAAACGTATACTTTTTTTTTTTTTTTTTTTTTAGCTTTATCTGTTTTGTCCCTAATGAGCAAGCCGGATGTGAAAGTGTCAAGAAAAACTCCCTCGGCCTTGGGGACTGCACCAGTTTCACACTGTTTACCAAGTGCTAGCCGTAATGTTGACTGCATAACCAAATAGTAGCTGCCCTACATAATTCCTTGTCACAAATGTGCAAAATTTCACATTCGCTATGTCCCTCACTTTTTATTACAATGCCAATAATGGAAAAACAGATTTTCTTTACACTTAGTGGACCTTTATCATTACTCAATACATATTTCCTTTTTATTTCCCAGTGACTAATGCAGTAGTTTGTTTACCTGGTACGGCAGAGCAGCATTAAACATGGCAGCAATTTGTAATGATGGTGAGGCACTCTTTCTTGCCCACTCCTTTACCTATTTATCACCCATTCACTGTTCGGACAGAAAATATGAATCACCAACCATTCTGAGACATTCACGTTCTTTTGAGCAAACACTGATTATTTGGTAAGGTATCTTTAAGGGGATGTGATGTGTTTTTCATGATGCATCTCAAGGCTTTAGAGCAGGGGTGTCAAACTCATTTTAGGTAACAGCCCGCATTATATTTTCATCCAGAGTATAAGTGGGCCAGACCAAAGAAAAACAAAAAAAATGTATTTAATTTATTATTTAGTCAGTATTTAATAAAAAAAATATTCTGAATGGAGATTTTATTGAACATACAGTTGGATTCAGAAGACTAGCAAAATGCTTGAATTTTGCCTGTTTTCTTTTTTTTATCATTTATTACAACTATTTTCATGAAACATTACATCATTGAACACACCTCGACTACGTGTTTACACAAATTTCAAAGTTACTTTGTATTTAGTAAGTCCCTTTTTTGCTTTAATGAGAGTACACACTTGAGCTGGCATGGATTTCACAGGTTTGTGTAAAACCCAATGACCCATTGTATATAAAAAAGTTTCATCGGAACACAGGCGTCAATAGCCGAGATTCGTCATGTGAAAAATCTGATTGACCCATATGTTTGACACCTCTGTTTTAAAAAAGCAATGAGTGAAGCTTCTGTATTCTGGAATTTTCATAAAAACACCTTTTCTTTTACGGTCCACACAATGCTTTATAACAGACAAATTAATGTAATATAATCATCCATTTCATGAGGATACACCTATATGCTAAGATTTTATGCATTTTTAAAATTTTATTCTGCAAGCCATTAAAACTCGACTTTAACACTTTTCCACTGAACAGGCTGGCACAGCTTGGAAACAAACCTGAACCTAGGACTGTCTGTAACATGACAGAATGCAGGAGGAATGGTTTCTCACCATAGACAGCTAGCCATGAAGGCAGGATTTTCTCAGGAGATTTCCAGGTGGTGACTATTAACAGACAACTTGAATTTGTGTCTAGAAAAATAAAATGATTTAAATGAAAGTGGGTTGAAGTTAAAATATGGGTGGCACTAAGACAAGTTTTTACTTAGATCACATGTAATAAATGTAAAATACAGAATATCAATACAGTGGAACCTCGATTCACGCATGGTTGTAAAACGATTCATTTTTTCCATACGAACAAATGTACATAGAATTAATCTGTTCACCATCACTATGAACTACATTTAACTTTATATTTTATATACATTTTATTTTTTTAAACAAAAGATACAATAAAAGTATAAAAAAGCCTTAATAATACAGCACTAAATATAAAATCTGTACCAGAGCGAGCGAACACTTCATTTCTACATGTAGTAATAACACACCTTTCTTAGGGAGACTCACTGACGTGAAGCAATGCAGGAGAGGGAGATGTGTGGGTAAGGGGGGGGGGGGGGGTGGTAGGGTTTGGAAGGAGAGTACCCTTTCATAAAAACACTGAGTAATTCTCCTTCAGGGGTGCTCTCTCTCTTTTTGTTTCTTGGCTTCTGGTTCGTACGTGCCAACCGATTTCACTAAAAATCCATCCGGAGAGATTGTGTTTTTTCCTGAGCTGCACAAGAGAGACATCATTTTAGCGTTCATAAGGTGCATGACTCTGCTCACCACAGTTTTGACCAGATGATAGTTTTTGACAAAGGCATGGACGTTACTCCACTTGGCACAAAAAAAGTTAAAAGTTTTCTGAGCAAAACTGATGCACGGCGACGGCCTTAGTTCAGCTGATAGCAGCAGCTTTGGGATGGCAGTAGCTTTGGGATGGCAGTTTCTGGGAAGTGTTCCAACGGACTCCTTTAAAATTTAAAGGAGTTCGTGAACAGAGGCAAATTTTAGGCAAATTGCTTGTTCCCATTGTGAGACATTTGCGAACCAAGGTTCCACTGTAATTTATTTGGAAAAATGTTGGACATTAATAAAAATTAATCTGAAATATTGTTGGCTGTTAAATTCCTTCAGACAACTGTCTTTCGAAACAAAAAGCTCAGATTCTAGTCAGACACATGAATCTGGATTATTCTGAAAGAAGGACTTCGTTTGAGCGACCAAAGATATTTTTTTAATCACCTACCTCAGTTTGAATATGGCAAAGCGTGTGGAAAACAATTCAGAGTTGGTAGCCTGCTTATAAACAGCACAGCTCCTGGTTAACTTGCCAAGCTGAGCTGCACCATACAGTGAACAAGTGCTATTGTTTTTGTAGTTCTTTCTATAACAAGAGATGCATACATGTCACTCTAATCCTGTTCTTTCCAGCCTTTCTTTATTGATATCCATTCACTTGGTATTATAAACACCCGGACTTTACTGGATTAACATTTTTAAAGCACATTTTCCACCTTTTTTTTGGCTTGTAAAGAGACGTACACATTATGTGAACAGCAAGTTGTTATTAATAAACAGAGAAGCACTTAGATGCGCTAATCTAAATACTGGGGGAGTCAGCTGTCTTGATGTGATGAGCAATGCGGTGTGTCTCTGATTCAGACAATGAATCATCCTTGCATCATAATGGCACAAAATGGCTGCCCCATCTGTGACAGCCTGGTATGCCTCTTAAAGACGGAGGGTGTCAGGGTGACATAGCTTTTGCTTGTTTTGTGTATTTTGCACAGAACACTGTACTTTCGCTGCAATTAGATGAAAAATTTATTCAAACAAATAATTCAAATCGAAGGATCAGAGTCTGTTGGATTCCTAAGAGAGCAGATTATCTACAACTTTACTACGTTTAGGTAAAGGAGTTTGCGTCTCTGTTTCTGTGGCAGTTTGATCTAAAGCAAAATTTAAAGATGAGCAGCAGTCAGGTTAAAGTGGTGAGTACATATAAAGGCTAGGACTAACGCTATCAAATATAACATACAAATAGTAATGTTTGATTAACATGTAAAAAAAAAAAAAAAAGTGAAGCCACGGACTATAACTGTATTTGGTGGGTCTGGTCATCTGAATGCATATTAAAACCTAAAACCTGGCAGAGGAAGTAAGGGAGCACTTTTATTTTTTTTGCGAATTGTTTGAGAGATCAAGAGACAGAAAATAGCTGACACAAACACTATAGAAGAATTCTGAACTGTGAAGAATGACCGACAGATGAGTAAGGGTGCAAAAATAAAGGTCTAAAAAAATATTAAAACGAACACAGAAAGGAAGAGCGAGCGGGAATGACAGAGATGAAGGCAAAGTGGTCTTACCGCAGGTCACTTTGTTCATCGAAGGCTGAGGCATAACTTCTGATGTATCCCTGGCCTTTCTCACCCGGCCTCGCCCTCTTCCCCGTCTCCTTCGTGCCGGTGCGGACGCCTTAACAGCTGAGCCAACACCTAATCAACAGATACACACACGCTGTCACGACTGTTTCATACTATTTCACAGATACCTCCTAGGTGTAGAAAATTCACAAGCCCAGGCAACAAGGACAAGCACAACCTTGGAGAATTTCACCAACCTGAAGTTGCAAGTTTGTGAATTTGATGGCCAAAAAATAAATAAATAAATCATCCCAACTCACCTGCCTTCCACTGAGATGCTTGTGTGTTTGCCAGGTCTGAGTTAAAACTTGTGTGTGCGTGTGCTCTGCTTTCCATGTAGCTTACAGCTTCTCTCTCTGGTGACACTGTCAGGAAGAATGCAAGAATGTAAGAATGACTTTTGCTTTAAAAGGACAGCACGATGTCCTGTATTTCCTTAGTTTGGAGAAAATAAGACTGAATGTAAGTGGTTCAAGATCCAAGTTCAAGGCCAGGTGGTGTCCTTTCATGGATTATATCAAAAACCAAATATGACTACAAGAGGACAAAACTATGTGGCTGTTACCAGGTTTTGCTTATGATGTTCTGATGCTATTTCCTGTACACAATAGAAAAGCACTTTGGATATATGTTATGGTGTTGGTTGTTATATAAGGTATGCATATACTTTCTTTTATCTGTTGTAAAAAATGAGAAAACAATAAAAAAATTATTAAAAAAAAAAAAAAAAAAGGACAGCAAATGACACCCACGACGTTCCTTAACATTAAAGCAAAACTCCACATTGAAACACATTATATTGGCACCGTAATTGTATTATTCCTGTGCCCAGCTTGACACTGCACTCGGCTGACCTCCCAGGGAAACACTGCTAGCCAACTACAGAGAAGTTTAATTTGGAAATAAACAAACATTTATGCGATTTTAAAATTAAGGGACAAAGGTGAGAATCTGAAATTAGGACTTTGAAAAAAGGGCAAGGGTTCGTTCTCTCTCACTCACATATTTCCAGGAAATATTGGTATGTTTAGTGCCACACTAATGAGAAATCCAACATAAATGTAGTGGCAACTGTACCCATTGGACTTAAAAGTCCCAGGATGCAGTGCAGGTATATGAAAAAATTGTGTTGGAGGCAAGATGATGAGCACAATGGCACCATGAGCAGTGGTAGCTTAGCGAGCTGAGGATTTGGGTTACCAACCAGAACATTGGCGATTCAAGCCCCAAGTCCACCAAGCTGGGACAGGGGGAGCTCAGTGGTTAGGGTGTTGAAGTACAGATCATAAGATCCCATGTTCAAACCCCTGCCACTCTTGACCCTTTGAGCAAGGCCCTTAACCGCCAAATGCGGATAAGGGTGTCTTCCAAGTACTATAAATATAAATGTAAGCTGTTGGACCCTTGATCAAGACCCTTAACTTCTGCTCCAGTAGAGTAGCATCCTGTGCTCCGACTCCATGGTTATTAACAATAATGGAAAAATATGCATCAAGTAGAGCTGGACAGAGTAAAGGATTAAAGTGCTGCAAGTACCGTCAAACTAAAGAGTTATGTGTAGGTGATGTAGAAAAACACTGGTCAAAGTAATAAAATGTATCTTAAGAAACAATTACAATAGGCGGAGTTTGGTTGGTTCATTGCTTACCCGTTCTTCTTTTCTTGCTGGAGACAAACGGTAAGAGGTCGTGCCGTGTAAGGATTCGAAGTAGCTGCAACAGAGGTTCTAGGTTTGTTTCACTTAAAAAGCCACGTCTCTCCATTTCCAGCAACAGCGAAACGCCGCTCTTCGGCTTGCGAACGCCACCAAACGGACCTGGCTCTCCTTTGGGACATATCCGGCGCCATGCCTCCAACAGGCATGGGCAAGGAGAATTTACAGGTGCATCAGAGTCTGGTGGAGCATCTTCAGTCCAGCTTTCTGGATCAAGAGGATGCCTGGCCGGATAGGCTTCATCCAGAAGGAATGACAGGACGTCGACGTCGGTCTCCGTCAGCTGGGAACCCACAATTTCAAAGATTTCATGAAGAGACAGTGTATCATAGTAGCTCAAGCAGTCGGTCTCCTCCCAGTACAGAGAGTATCTCGAGCACGCTGCCATGGTTCACTGCTGCCAAGTCTTCCAGGAAATCAAATCGGTTCTGCAACAGCAAAGGGTCATAAATATGGGCTCTGGTTATTAAATTGTGTTTTTGTTGATAAGATTATCAGCAGACACTGTGCTGTTAACCAACACTAACTTGTTAGTAAAGAATGTTCACAGTAGAGGAAAGATCTAGCTTGAATGCTACGTAGATGTGATGAAGTTAGTGTATAAATCAATTCGGAAAAAAATTATGATAGAACCTGAAAAAAAAAATAAACGCCTTAGTGCAATGACAATGCGAAATATGACATCACTGCATCACGTGTCCACCTTATATAATGTAATGCATAAAACGAGCTAAATTAGTGATATAAATGACTAGTTACACACCTCTACCGGACAGAAAAACGCAAACAAATCTGTATTTTTAATATATAGGACTGCTTGTTCGGTGTGTTAGGTTAGCTAAGCTTCTGCTCGCTCGCTAGCAAAAACAGTGTATTTTCATGCTACCTTTAACTAGCTAAACCAGACTCAGAGTCACAACAACAAACCACAACAAACACCTCAGTGCTCTGGGTTGGGTTGTACACAAATGTAAACACTTGATCGGTTAAATTTATAGAAACGAGGTAACGTTAAATATCAATCGCTATGCTAGGCTAGGTACACAATACCAGTTGCTATGCTATGTTATGTTATGCTAGATTACCTGACTAGCTCACAAACAGCTGATATTGCAGTGACGTCAGGCTCCTCTTAGATAAGCTTTAAAAACGGAAATTCCATTTTATTGTACCGTGTTTTTATTTACTTTTATAGCACATATACTACGGTGTTCGAAATATTTACCTTTAAACCACTTACTTGGGACAAACTAAGATTTTAGCCGATGACCACGGTCAAATTTCTCGAAACGTCCCTTCACAGCAGTGTGGGCGGTGACCGTGCTAAAGAACAACACACACTGACCAATCATGTGCAAGGAAAAACAACGCCACGAGCCAATCACAGGCGCGTTCGACTCGAAACAAAAATCCGCCATGTTGGTAAGGTAAACACTAGTTCATTTTCCGTAATAGCGCTAATATTATTGCTTATTTCGGACGGAAAACAGATTCGTGATTTCGCTTGTTAACAGGTTTCCTTAGAAACAGCGAAATAATAAAATAAAAGAATATCGAATATGTTCAACTGTCCAAAGTGTGCATTAGTGTTAGTGCAGTACCGCTAGAGGGCGGTAGCGAGTCAGACAGGCAAGGAAAACCCACTATACCGGAAGTGGGGAGTGCAAAGCCGTTCCACATCAGCACATCCGCATTTTATCGACACAAGAAAACAACGCAGATATAAACAGTAAGGAGTGTGTGTGTGTTTTTTTTTTTATATAGCGTTGTTGTTGGTAAAATATTATTAGAATTATAACGAGTTACAGTGTTATTTACCGTTGCATTGTGATTGAACTTTGTAGAAACACACCAACTGTTTACGTTGTTAAGGAACACTATGACGTTACACTAACGTGTCTTACACTACATTATGGGATAAACTGTGACGTTTCCTTCCATTACAACATTTTCAGGCTGCTTTCTAAGCTAACTATCCGCTTATACAAAGCTAGAAAATAGAAATTCTATTTCTTCCTTGGGCATAGACATCATTTTCCTGCTCATTTTGGACTTCTGTTACACATCCTGAATATCACACCTCTCTCTATCCCATGCATTTATACTGTACACTCAATGTGGCAGGGACATAACTGCGTTTTACACCTCATTTAGGGGACTGTTTGGGTGGAAATTTAACCCAGCCCATCTGCATGGCAGACGAGAAACCTACCACTGATCCACCCATGCCAAATTTACTGTGCCGTATGATATACCTATTATATTGCCACTAGGTTGGGCCGAAAAATAGCTTTGCTGTCCCACACCCATTCAGAAGTACGCAGTATGCGACTGGAAGGAATAACTCATCCAGCTCACCAGGCTACAGATTGTTTTGTTAGAAATGTTCAAATCAACATCACAATGCACATCATACATCACTCTCTGTATGTCCTCATTTGTGTGATTTATGTAGGCGTATAGCAATGGATATGAAGTCAGGTGACCCTTTCAGCAGTGAGGCTGAGGAGCTCCCTGCAGTAGGAATGATCAGCAGGTAAGAACACACACACACACACACACACACACACAGTGGGTATAGGAAAACAATCAGCCCGCTTGAAAATAATCACATTTTGTTGATTTGCAGCCTCAGTGCAACTTTTAACATCCCAGTAAAAATATAACACCAACATGCGAGAAAAAAAAAGAGAAATAAAAAACAGAATCACTGATTTGGGGAAAAATTAATTGTAATCTCAACCAGGTGAAGCTAACCATCTGCTCAGTGGCACACAAAGCTTTGCAAATCTAGATTATATATCTTTATGCAGCTGTATAAAACAAAAACTGTCTGTCTTCATTTCAGGCTGCAAAACAACAGCCTTTTTTCTATACCCAGACATGTGTCCTATTTGAGAAATAAAACATTGCCAAGAATACTGAGGAAAATCAGGCTCATCCTCTCTCTTTCTCCCCCACTCCCCTTGTGTCCGCAGACTCTTTCCTAAAGGCTTTTCTGGGAATATGGCAAAGGAGTGGCTGGACCGTCGACGCAAATCAATCAGGCCCTGGGCCAGCTTTGTGGATCAACGCAAATTTTCCAAACCGAAGAACTTCGGTGAACTATGCCAGCGTGTTGTGAGAAACCTGGACGCGTTCCATAGCAACTACACATTCATCTTCCTGGGGCTCATCCTCTACTGCATGTAAGAAATCTCTTTAGCACTTACATTAGTAATTACATTTTTTTTTTTTTTTCCGCAAGGATACATAACTATTTCATGAGGCTTTTCTCTGGTATTTCCCACAGGTATCGTAATTAAAAATTATATTTAAGTGGAATCAATTATTTTTTTCAAATGGAATTTTTAAAAAAAGTAATCAGTGTATTTATTTTGTAGAATAAGTAAATCCAGTGCTGCCCAAGGCTATTAGACACTGTGACTGTTGGCAGAAACTGTCTGTTTTATTGAAAGACTTCAGCTTAATTGCAGTGATTGCACCCTGCGAAAAATGTTCTAAAAAAAAGTCCCTAAACAACAAATTCTATAGAATTTTTATAGAAAAATAATGGAAGTCTTACAAAACTTTATTACCCAAGAATAGATTAGATTAGATTCTGTTTAAAAAAAAGTAGTTTCCAAGTGTTATGGGTAGTTTCCCAGGGTTAAAACTATAGCAAACTATATTTGATAAGGTAAAAAAAAAAAAAAACATCAGGGCCGTATTCACAAAGCTTCTTAGAATTCTCTCAGAGAGCTCCTATCTTAGCTTAAAAAGTTCTAGCTGGGAGTCTTAA
>JAQQZT010000033.1:9361266-9371751 GCA_030068275.1 Clarias platycephalus | reverse complement strand
GGGGGGGGAAATCTGTCAATAACATCGGAATGGTTTCTCCTTTATGGATATGGATAAATAAAATCTAATCGCTTTTTCATGAGAACCATGAAGAAGTGATCAGATTTTATTTATTCAAAATGTGTATGTCCTTGGGGCCATATGCTGTGGACTCTGCTGTGGGCTATCAAGGGTTGGTGGGAATACAGATTGCATAATCCGATTAGGAGAGATGAGGATTAGCTTGCACTTCACTCCCTAATCTCTCGCTTCACATTATACCCTGACTGTATTCTGATACTCGCACCGAGTGACCCTAAGAAATCTCTTAGCAGATGAACACGCTGATACTTCGTGACATGTACTGTACTAGCATGAAACGCAAATAAAAATGAGGCAAACTGGTTAAACGAAGAATACATACTGTACAGCCATGTGAGCTCTATGTTATTAAACTAAATCTAAAATCCTTCCTAATGCATTAGCTCTTCTGTCTCCTCCTGCCCTTTTAGCTTAACCATCCATCTGCCCATCCATTCATCCATCCATCTGTCCATTCATCCACATATTCACTTATCTTCTGCCTGGTAGCTTTGCTAGAAATTAGGCCCCATGTGTTCATACAAGCTCACGTCTTAATCTGTACGTGTAAATCTGTATTTATTAAACATTGATATGATTTAATTGGTTCAAATGGACAAGGAACTGCCTGAGATCTCCACTGTGTCACTCTCTCCCTCTCTCTGTCTCGCTCATACACATAAACACACAGGCACGCACGCACAAACGAAAGAACATGTATCACTTTCTCTCAGTCTTTCAGTTTTCTTCTGTCTCAGAACTTGGTTTATACCGTATATCTGAATCAAATTGTTTTATTTTACACATTCATACGCCACATGATTGTTCCTACTGTAATAAAAGAGCACACGAACAAACAGACAAAAGTATCAAGACCATCTAGGAAAATATTTTGCATATTTGTGTGCAGTTCCCCTTACATTACAAGAGCGCAGCATGAATAAATCATGCTGTGCTGAGCAGGGAACCGGATCCGGGCCCTCGGATAACCTCCCGTAGACACCGGTAATCTCACCGCAATGCTAACCTTCTGGGCAGCTTTCAGCGCTGGAGGAACTGTAGGAGGGGGTAATCCTAGCTTGGGAAACTGAACACATCTTCACGGCAACACATGTAGTTCAGACACAGTCTGGTTATTCTAATACACATAAAATTTAATTTCAATTGAATTGAATAATAAAATCCAAACGGACCGATCAGCTAATTCAATGACCTCCACACGCACCACATGCTCTGGCTAATCCTGTGGATCTAGGATTTACTTTTCTTTTATCTATAATGAATGCAATGTTTAAAGTTAAGAGAGGTTTTATAAGCTTGCATCTGGATTTAGCAGACTGAATAATCGGATGCTAAATGAATAAAAAAGATGTTACGTTAATTAAGTGAATGATTAATGTTCAGTTGCTGTAAAGACTAACAGGGTTGTGGATCAATACTCTCTGAACCAATGATTATTCTCAAAAGGCTCACATCAAGAGCACCGAACATGAAAGCCATCTATTATTCAATTCAATTAATTATTTCTGTTTTATAAATTATTTCTAGTAATATAATATTTTTAGTAAAATAATACTTTTAGTAATATAATATTATTATTTCTAGTAATATAATTTTATGATAATGTATTAACAATGGTCATTGTCGCAAAGCAGCTTTACAGAATCAAAGGAGATCCAGAATCAAAATTATTATTATATACGTTTTCAATACTCAGTGCTCATAAAAAAACTCTATAAAATAACGACCTTACAATGTATGACTGAGTCACTCATGAAGAATGACTTCATCGCTCTAGCAAGTCCAGAATGTACTGTCCCACTTTAGCAAACCCCTATCGTCCTCAGCCAGTTCCCCGCAGAAAGGCCGTCACCTAGACACCTGAGTACGTACCGACTTTGGAAACGTGAGCTCAGCTCAGGTGGACGCTACAACACGATCCTATCCTTTCTCTCTTCTGACCCCACAACCCTCCCCGTCCACTGTTCCTCCCTCTCCATCCATTCTGTCTATCCTTTGTCTCCTCACACATCTGACTCATTATTCTCATCAGGATCTCCCGAAAGAAGCCTCTTTGTATTTTCTTAAACAAAAGCTGTAGATTCTGAGAGAGAAAAAAAATCCTGCATTAGAACCCCCTCCACACACACACACACACACACACACATGTCCCTTGTGTCTCTCAAGGTTAACTGTAACAGTATATACAGTAATTCTAGCTCTTTTCTCTTCCTTTTCTTCCTGTTTTTTTCCCCCGTATATGACATCAATCTCACCACATTCTCCTTTATCTATAAATGTATTTTTTCAATAATAAGACAGACTCAGGTCATCTAAGCCCTGCACAACTTGTCTAAATGTCTCCTTACGTAACTGTACGTCATATAGTCTATAAATACCCAGAGCATTCTATGTGTCCAGTAGGAAGCCGTTAGGGTTTCAGACAAGGTCTTTCCATGTCTTTGCACAATCTGTCCATCGGTCATGTACAGGGAGTTTCCACTGGCTTGGCCCCGCCCCCTGCTCGACGCAACCCGGTGCAGAGCACGAGGCAGCACTGCGTCACCGCGTTCTGCGAGAAGAAGCCGGTGGAGCGGAGACGCGTGTTTCAGCGCGCGCGCTTCTGCATCTGCTGCCTTCCTATTCCAAGCATATAGACAAATCATGACTCGGCATGATGTTCTGCGTGTTATCACTTTTTCCTCTGCGTGTTTGAAACATTGCTGATGGGGTCGTTTTGCCGCAATGGCACTTATACATTCGGATTTAAAATATGCTGATAGATAGATAGATAGATAGATAGATAGATAGATAGATAGATAGATAGATAGATAGATACTTTATTGATCCCGAAGGAAATTCCACATATCCAGCAGCAATAGAGACAGTAACACAAAGACAGGTTTGTAGATGTGATTGCACACTGTATATCTTACAGATACACATGGTAATGTGAGAACTGACCAGAAGTTACTAGAGCAATGCAAAAAAAAAAAAAGATATATAAGAAATATCTGGGGGGAAAATCTGATAAATGCAGGGTGATGGCGCGCACAACGCATTATTATCTAAAAAAAAAAAAAAAAAGACAATATCAGAAATATCAGAAAAAAAGACAATACTAGCGGCAATCAGCTGGAAATAATAATAATAATAATAATAATAATAATAGCCTTATTTAGTGTGAGAGGACGGAATGCCCTTGCGCAGGCTACAGTATATAACACATCCAGCCGAGTGACCGACAACGGGACGATGATGAAGCAAAACTGGAGCCCCATTCTCCGTCCTGATGAGCACGGCGTGTCTTTTTCCCCGATCCAGCTGACGCCGCTGTTAAAACCAGGTCGCCTGTCTGATTGGCCGGTTTGACGCAGTGGCACACCGGTGCACTCTCCTTAACACCCGGTTTATTATCCGCTCTGTTAGAATCCTGCTTCTAACAGTATCGCTCATATGCCCGCTTCTGTACGCCCCTTATGTCGTGCACACGTTAACGACGTGGAAATATCAGAAAAAAGCCGGCAGCGCAGTGATCCCCGTAACCGCATTATGACGCGCGAACGGGTCCGAAAGCGCTCGCGCTTGTCAGGGAGCCTAAGAAACGATGCGCGTGTGAAAATCCTCCTCGTACAGGGTTGTTATATTGAGTTATTAAAATATGAGTTTTTTTTTTTTTTTAATAAAAAAAAAGAACGAACAAAAAGTTTACAATATCTTAATTTTCCTTCTTCGTACAACTTGCAAGAGTGCATGAGTAATAAACCTATCAAAGGTAAGAAAGATAAAAAGACAAATGAAGTCGGGATGGGAAAATCTTTATCCTATGGTTTCCGTCATCCATCACAAGGGCACTGCAGGAGATGAAAAAGTGCAAGAGTTGCACTATTTAGGAGGAAATGGGTCGAAATGAGAGCTCGAGCGCGAGCAGCTAGTTGCGTTAGTGAAGTTTAACCATAAACCATATAGGCACGGGGATGCGGGTCCGAGTCATAGGATGTTCAATTGTGCAAATATCCAAAAAAAAAAAAAAAAAAAAAAACGGACAGATATGTATTTATTTCAAGAGCTTGTCCTGTATCAGGTGTACTATATATTATATATACACGGTTAGCTAGAAACAAGCTGAAAATCCGCATTACACTCAATGTCATTGAGTCCCAGCTCAGCAGTGACACTGCAGTTCATCCTGTACGGAACACAAAGTTCTGCGTCTAACACACAGTACAGTCATTCCATTCATCCTCTCTCTCTCTCTTTATCTCTACATGCATACATACAGTCTAGTGCTAGTCTTTATTATTTTTTTTTAAGTGGGTTAAAGCTGAAGATGTTGGTTCTTACCCCCATGGTTGCGCAGTCAGTCAGTCAGTCACTCGGCTCTCTTCAGCTGGTACAGTAAGGCGATGTCAGCCCTTGAGGATGGATGAGAGGGGAGATTTGACTTTGTGTGCATACACATATAAATAAATATAAAACAGTACAAAGAAATGCGAGGTCAATTAGTGTAGTTTATGCTGACAAGGATGTGGAGGATGAAGAGGAGGTAGGCTCACCGCGGCTTTTCGTTCTCAAACTTTGGACAGGCTGTGAAATAAAGTGGAACATAAAGCTATCGTGTCGGATGACATCCAACAAAACGAATTAAAGACAGTACTAGCTAAATGAAAAAAAGATATCTATGAGAGCAGGACAGTGCCGGTTCTTGAGGATGCCGCTCTCGCGCGCTGCTCTCGAGCTCAGGCAAAGCCGGCAAAAACTACGAAACCGCACTGTCCCGGATGCGAGCGATGCGCAGCGGTTTCAGCGACCTCTCAAAGCTCATTAACGAACCAGCTGCACTGACCAATACAAATCCTCTTCCGTGTATAACGGACGTGTAGTCTGGCCAATCAGCGCGAGGGAGCCTGAAGAAACAAACCAATAGGAACGCGTTTGATGCCCCGCCTTCGTTACTGCAGAATTCCAAGGGTGAAAGCAGGAATCTTGTCTTCGCCACCTGAGTGTGAATTGACAGGATTCTCCAAGCTAATGCGTGATTTTTCTGTTTGCCTTTGCTTGACACAGTGTTTGATTATTTGTAAAAGCATAACCGACTGTATTCGTGACTGAAATCAGAACTGCATTTGAAGTAATGTCAGTGCAAAAGTACAGTATATAAGAGTGTTTGCCCATGTGCAGGTGTGCAGATGTGCTCCTGAGACTACAGCTCTAAATAATGGCTGGATTTCTGCATACTGAAACACCCCCATTAGTTTTGACACCACCCATTTCATTTTCTTACATTCATCGTCTTGTCTCGTCATCTATACTGCTTTAGCCTGTATTCAGGGTCGCAGGGCCTGAAGCCTATCCCAGGAGACTTAACTACGATGAAGTGCACAGCGTGCACATGGTTCCAATACATTGCAGTGCACTACGAGTAATTAGGGAATGCCAATTTGCCCAATCTGCTTGTCTTTGGACTGTAGCAGGAAACTGGTGTACCTGGAGGAAACCCACCAAACTCCATGCACACAGATCTGAGGCGGGACCCGAACCCGGACCCTGGAGGTGCAGTGCTAACTACTAAGTCACCTGGCTACAGTATATAATGATTTATTAATGACCACCTTCATGCAGAGAGCAGAGCAGTAGTTCTCAGCTCCAGTCCTGAAGGATCACTGCCCTGCACATTTTAGTGCTTTCTCAACTCCCAGCACACTTGATTTAACTAATCAACTAATTAACATTCTTTTCCTAATTGTAGTGCGTGTGTTACAGTAGATCAGGGAAAACACTAAAATATGCAAGGCAGTGGTTCTCCAGGTATAAGGTTGAGAACAACTGATGTAGAGCATCTTTAACAGTCGGGCTGTGTGGTTTCTCAGGTTCATCTTCCAAAGGGAAACTCACACATTGACATAAAATGGGAATAGGAACACATGAACACATACAGTATATCCATTACTTACTCATTGTCTGTACCGCTTTATCGCCAGAGAAGTAGGGTACAAGGCAGGGTACACCCTGGACGGGGTGCCAGGGCATACCATGGGCAATTTGGGGAAAGACAATTAGCCTAAATATCTTTGGATTGTGGGAGGTAGCCCAATAAGCACAGGGAGAACATGGAAACTCCATGCACACAGAGGCAGGAATCTGTCTGGGAATCTAACTCGGACCCTGGAGGTACAAGGCGACAGTGCTAACAACTAAGTCACCATGCTGCAATAATCATATTTTGTCTGGTTGTTTTCAGGGCCCATGCTTGAAACCACTTTTTTAGAGTCTCTGCCACAACATGCCCTGACCATACATGTACAATATCTTACATGCTCACACATGTACAGTATACCCACACAAATTAATGACTTGCAAATGCAATGCAAATCATGACACAAAGGAGAGGCAGTGAGTCGAAGCTTTACTCATCGGAGGATAAGGCAGCCTCAGCTAATAACCTGACATTTGCTGCAGTAGAGTCTCCTCACTGATATGCAGACAGTGTAGTGTTGGCACTGCATTTCAACAGAGGACATGAAAGAGAATTCACAGAGTTTTCCCTGCACATTAAGTCTTATTCATAGCCCCTACTGCAGTATATGTTCCATTCAAATTAGTGTCATTTGGCCCAACACTATAAGTAAACTATAAGTAAACCCTGTTTTACTTCAAAATGATAAGGTTTTGATATTGTCACTTGCTCTTGCCTTTAATAAAGTTTTTTCTTGGTTTTTGAATAACCAACATGGCTGTCCCATATACATACAATATCCTTGATTTACCCAACCCCCATCTCTCTCTCTCTCTCTCTCGCTCTCGCAAACAGCATAGTGAGAAAATTATCCCTGATTCTTGGTCTCCGGTCTCCAAGGCAACACAAGTCAGGTGACCTTGCCTTGCTTCACAATCAATTTGCTGATTCAGAGGTAGACAAAGAAAGACACATGGATATGTAGAACTGGACTGCCATAGGTGAAGGTCAACACAAAATGTCTCATCTCCATGCCTGAGTGAGCGGATAACAAAAACATTATTATTGTTATTACAGTACTTCAAGTGGCATATACAGTATAGAACTCCACCAGGACTGCTGTGTGTGCAAATGTGTGTGTGTGTCCTAATCTGCTTTTATATGTGTTAAATGTCAGACTTGGAAGCACTCTGAGACCGAGAGCAGTAAATGGGGTGTATTTGAAGATCAGGACAAGGACCATGGGAATAAAAGAGTGGGGGAAAAAAGAAAAGATAAAAGGATGTCAGACAGAATGAGGGTTTTGGATGATGGGCAAGAAGGAGTCAGCTGATAGCAGATGGAGAAGAAGGATGGAAATGATAAATTGGCGCATGGAAAAGAGAGGACAATGAAGGAAAGAGAGACAGAAAAGGAAACATATTGAGTATGTGTTAGAGAGGAAAGACAAAATGAGACATCAGTGTAATTTGTTAAATAAATAAAAGCCAAATTGACATAATAAACAAATCAGATCAATACAGTACACTAGACATGGCGTCACTGTCAGTCTTATCAGCTTTTGGATTGGAACTCCATCTGTTTCCTATCATTATACCACCCTCACTCTCAGCGCCACTCGGCAGGCCCTCATCCAATCTAACACCAAGGTAAACAATTGATAGTGATAGTATTAATGTGTCACTATTGCTGCTACTTGTAGCAAGGTGGCTTAGCACTGTCACCTTGCACCTCCAGGGTCTGGGTTCGATTCCTGCCATGGGTCTGTGTGCATGTGCATTTTATCCCCATGTCTGGTGGGTTTCCTCCGAGTACTCTGGTTTGCTCCCACAGTGCAAAGATATTTTGTCATCCCCAAAAATTGTCCGTAGTGTGTGAATGACAATCGGGCGTCGAACTGGCAACTCAACCCCACAAGTAACTACCCTTAAACAATGGATATATCTTCAGGGTGGGGAGTATCCCTCGCAAAATGTGCCAGATGGCACGTAGATGGACCAGAATGGCAAAAAAAATTTGCTGCTTCTGTGTTATGCCTTTCTGTACTATTTCTGAGTTCATCTCAGTACATCTGCAAACGCTTAAAATGATTCTGCTGCATCACACATTATTACACTATTTTAATACTTGTAATCTTTTGAATCTTGTTCTCAAGTGGCAACTAACATTTCTCTATGATCAGGAGATCGCAAGTTTGAATTCCAATGATTCTACAACCATCTGTGACTGGGAGGCATGTTCTTCTGGTAGGCGGGATAGTACACATGGGTCCTGTCAATCACAACGACACCAGCCAAACGTGGGCATCCGTGGGCTTATCATACTGAAGAGCACTGATAATGCTTTCCTCCGAGGTAGCTATCTGGCTCCACATTGGGAAGAAATAAATGAAACCATTATTTAACAGAGCGTGGTTTGATTACATTAATTAACCACTAGCCTGCACCAGGAACCAGCATGTGAATGATCTGTAGAATAAAGACATCAGAGAAAGGAGAACCTGGAGCATTTGAGAATACTCTGCTGTGTTGGAATCCCCTCCAAATACTTCAAAAGACAATTTCTCTCATACACATAATGAAACCAAGCTGCTATATAAGACATTTCATGATAAGGTGATAGAAATAAATAGCCGGATATGACTACAATATTTTGACCACACATCTTGTGATCGATAAATGTCACATTAATTCACTTTAATAAATTCTAAACATGCTGGCAGGAAAATATATGAGTCATGCGCATCTAATTTCAGTGGAATCTAGCAGAATTTAAGATTTTATATTAGATTATATATTCATATATTAGTGTAAGAGACTGCATGGAATCGGGATTATGGAATATGATTTAAAATCTGATTTAATTATGCAATGTTAAGTAATGAGTCTTTGCATTCTTACTTTACTCAGTGTCCATAAGACATACGCACAGCTATATCTAACCTAAAGTGGGTCAGATGAATTTTTCTTTGCACCATTGTCTTTGTCAGAAGCTCTGAATCTCTGAATGCTGCAGTGTTTGCATTAAAATCAGTAGCACGCAGGCTCCCTCACCTTAATGACCTTTAGCTCTGACCAAAGGCACTGCAGTACACATAAAGCATATTAAACATCATAAACGTGCTTGCTGGAGAATCTACTGTATCATTTTAACAAGGCACATCTTGAGGGATCACTGTGTTCGTGCTGGTGTGATTGCTGACTCTGCAGTCTTCGTCTGTGTGTATGTGTGGGTAGGTTCAGAGAGCCATGTGTTCAGCAGGATGCTGTCTAACAGGGAGCTAGCCAACCAGGAGGCAGCTAGTGAGACTGGTGTGTCCTTGGAAATGACCTTGCAGAGCAGCATAATATCTTACTATTTTATTCTACACTGATTCACTCGTGCAAAAGCTAATATGAAGGAGGGAATTCACAGTTCAAGGCGTTAAGAAGATATAAAAAGACTTCTGTACAGAAAATTCATTTTAAATACTCTGGATTAAGGTGACCAAACTCTAATAGTTAACAAGGCCAAGGAATCCTGAAAAGAATAAAATGAGATTAAAGAGTGTTTAACATGTTGATCCTATTAACATTGTTGCTAACAGAAGATGTAATACCATGTGTACAATTTTCCTTTCCTGCTTATGAACAAAATGTGCATAGAGCTAGGATAGGGGAGCCTGATTCTTTCAGTGTTAGCATGTGTTGCAGTTCATATTTTTCCCACTTGGTGCAATAATAACTCTATGGTATAAATAGGGCAGTGTACTTCAAAGACAAGCAAATCAATTGCATATCTACTTATATTGACCATATGGCATTTTTAAAAATATAAAACTCTGTAGTATTTCCATAAAATAAAAGAGCTTTGTGAATAAGGACTTTATGAAGATTATTATTCGTTGCAAATTGTAATTTTCAGCCTACAATCACTGACAACACCAACAAGTCTCATTCAATGGGAAATTCATCAATTTATCAAATTTCAGTTTCTTCCCAGTTTTTTTGAGGGACATCAAGCCAACATGAACATGTAGGCTATGAACAATAGACTGTTTCCCTTCCCTACCTTTAGGAACATCTAGGAACCTCTGGAGTCCAACTAGGGATCGTGGTGGCCAATGGTGACAGTTGTATTTATTCCCATTTTGTACGACTGTGGTTGGACAAAATGGGAATTTTGTCAACATTAAATTTGGGAACGCCAATTAGCCTAATTCACATGTCTTTGGACAGTGGGAGGAAACCCATAAAGCACGGGGAGAACATGCAAACTCCATGCACACAGACCCAACACAAGCCCACAGCGAATCATCTTCCTCCATCTAACCCTATCCTCTGCATCCTCTTCTCTCACACCAACTACCTGTAACTTCATGTCCTCTCTCACTGCATCCATAAATCTCCTCTATGGTCTTCCTCTAGACCTCCTGTCTGGCAGTTCCAACCTCAGCATCCTTCTACCGATATATTCACAATCTCTCCTCT
>JAQQZT010000033.1:9316578-9332793 GCA_030068275.1 Clarias platycephalus | reverse complement strand
CAAGGTCATCATTGCTACAGCGGTGCTGCACAACTACCTGAAGCAGCGCTGCTGTCCTGATCCTCCAATGGAAGATTGGGATGAAGCAGATGTGGCAGTGGCTGAGGCAGCCAATGGCCAACGAGGACTTGCACGTAGAGCTGCATTCACATTACAGCACTTCAGCTAGAGAAGATGAATTTCAATATGGAAGGCATTTACTATTTTTACTACTAAATTTACCAAGTCACTTAAACAATACTGCTTGAAAATGTCAACTAAAATACTTTCACTCATGAATATGTATATGACAAATGAAGTAACCAATTTCTCTTACGTACCATTTGTGCTCAGTTCTTCATCTGAACTGTTGAAGTGATCATCATCTGGTATACCTTCCAGAGGTTGCTGGTTCTGTATTATTCCAGAGTCACCCACTTCATCAGTTTTGTCTTTAATTGGTGCTCCACCACCAGTACTAAAACTAAAGATTTAAACCAACAGTAGTGTTTTGTAGTCCATTTCAGGTTTTAATCAACACCATCAGACCAACAACATGTGCTTAAACTCAACCTAATCAGGCCTATCTCAGGTGTTCTCATTTAAGCCTACTTAAATTACTCCAGCACTCTGTAGTCTCTGACTAACTAAACCTATTTTAAGCTACGTTCATGAAAGATACTTAAATGCCCAGGATTAACTAGTACTGATTAAGGCCTACTCCTGGTTTACATTAAGCCCTGTCTGTGAAACGGGACCATGATGTAATATTTGTCATGTTAATAAAATGTGCTGTAGATTTTGCAGTATATACCATAAAGAAAATATTTAAAGAGTATAAAGCACATTTTTCCACACAATATGATAAAACTTTGATTCAAAAGGACGAATTAATATTCGATATCAACGAATCTCTGATGTGCATACATTCATTGTCTATACCACTCTATCTTATATACAGGGTTGCGGGGAGCCTGATGTCTATCCCAGAAGACATAGGGCACAAGGTGGGTACACCATGGACAGGTTACCAATCCATCGCCGGACACACACGTGCGCTCATTCACACACTACGGACAATTTGTGAACGCCAATTAGCTCAATCTGCATGTCTTTTGACTGTGGGGGGAAACCGGAGCACGCAGAGGAAACCCACCAAGCATGAGGAGAACATGCAAACTCTGCGCACAAAGACCCAAGGCAGGAATTAAACCCGGAACCTGGAGGTTGTGAGGCCACAGTGCTAACCACAAAACCACCCTGCTGCCATGACCATATCTGCTCTAGTATAATACGATACAATATGTTTTAATAGAATTTGATCAACGTGTGAACTATTTTATTCCAAATCTGGGCAAGTGTTAATTCAAGAATAGAAATAGTGTAGAGAAGGGCAATTTTAAGTTATGCCTTACCAGCCAATTTACATGCACACTTTATGGTTAAAGTATGTAGACTCCTGACCATCACACATGTATGATCTTGTTGGACAACCCATTCCAAAACCAGGGACATTAAGCTGATCTTCACAGGCTTAACACCATCCACAGCTCTGGGAAAGCCTTCTATACAATTTTGATTTTCTTTGGTAATTCAGTGAAAAGAGCGTTAATGTGGTCAGCCACTGATGTTACAGATGTTAGATAAGAAGGCCTGGCTTGTAATCATCATTCCAGTTCATCTCAGAGGTGTTCAGTGTTGTTGAGGTCAGGGCTTTGTGAATTTCCTCCTCGACAAATTTGTCGAATTTTGTTCTTGGAACAGGAAAGGTTCTTCATCAAACTCTTAGCACAAAACTATAAACTATATGACCAACTATCTAAAATGTCTTTGTATTTGGCAGCATTAACATTACCCTATACCTATACTGATGGCATTATGCTTTCTAAAAGGAAGAGTTCTCCAAGCATCCTCCAGACTGTGAGGTAGTGAAAAGTGCTACATCATTCCGGAGAACACATTTCCACTGTTCCAGAGTCCAGTGACAGAGTGATTTATACCAGCTGACTCCTGCTATAGTGCACAGTGTCTGCAGCTGCCTGGCAATGAAAACCAATTTCACGACACCCCCAACACACAGGACTTCTTGTGTAGATCCTGCATCCAGAATCAGTTTGAGCAACACGTCAGTGGATAAGTGATTTTTACCTGCTTTAGTGCTTGTGAATTTGTGCAGTCTATTGCTTCATGGCTGAGCTGTTGTTCCTCTTATGTGCTTTCAATTCACAATAATAATACTTAGACAGAGGTATATATTGAGCAGGGCAGGCATTTCACAAATGGACTTGTGCCTGTGGTGGCACTCTATGACATTTAAATTCTCTTCACTCCGAAATGCTCAACAGCTAGTGTTTGTCTGTGTGCTTTGCATGTCTGTGGGCTTGATTTTAATCAGCTGTTAGCGACGGGTTTTACTGAAGCAATTGAAATCAATCATTAAGTGCGGTGTCCACCCACATAGCAATTTCTACTGACTGTTTGTCTTTATTCATAGCTGAAAACTATAAATGTACTGAATGGCTTCAACTAGGAAGAAGTTTGCCAAAAGAATTATACAGTACCTATCAGTTCTTGTATGGGCTTCCAATATAATACGGTGGCATAGTGGTTAGCATTGTTGTATTGCACCTCCAGGGTCCGGGTTCGATTCCTGCCCCTGGTCTGTGTGCATGGAG
This sequence comes from Clarias platycephalus, assembly GCA_030068275.1. Taxonomy (NCBI): domain Eukaryota; kingdom Metazoa; phylum Chordata; class Actinopteri; order Siluriformes; family Clariidae; genus Clarias; species Clarias platycephalus. Next base: position 9,330,139 of record JAQQZT010000033.1, on the reverse strand, counting down.
TTTGCATGTTCTCCCCGTGCTTGGTAGGTTCCCTCTGGGTACTCCGGTTTCCTCCCACAGTCCAAAGACATACAGGTTAATCTGCAGTAATTGGCGGTCTCATATTGTCTGTAGCGTGCACCCTCATCGGGCCCTAACTCTCCTGGGATAGGCTCCACGCCCCCACACCCCTTTATAGAGAATAAACCGGTATAGACGAAGAGTGAGTGAGAGGAAGTCCTCATATGAGGATGGGACAAGGATTTTATATACTGTATAGACAAAGAAGTTGGGAGAAAATGTAATGTCCTCATATAAAGGGCATTTGGGTCCCAAAAGGACATAATGGTACAATACAGGGTATATATTGCAACTTACTGTACTTAAAGCTGTAGTGGCATCATCCCATACCTCTGACTAATCAAATTATATTTGAATGATTACAGATTACATTTGAGTTGTATAAAAATCAAATCATTAAATGGCAATCTGTGCCTGTGGACATATAACCTTTAATGTGGTCTTACTGGCAAGACAGCACCCTCCTCTGGTAAAAAAATGAGCACAGACACACAGAATGAGACACCCAGAGTCTGACCTATATACAGTATAGCATATGCAAGGAAGTATATTTAATACTTTTCATTTGTCGGCTAAAACCTAAAGTGACACTGTATCATCAGGGCCAGTTTATCTTTGCAGTGTGTCATACCTTTGCAGTTATCACTGACTGCCACCTAATGGTGACGATGATACGACGCCAGTTGCTGGAAAGCTCTACGCTGACTCAGCATAGGTGTTGTGCTACGTTCCTAGAATAAATCCATCATCACGTCAGGCGGGCAGACTGGGGTGGAGCTCATAATATGAAAGATGTCCCTCTTTTGAACACTTGTGCTGTAGGAACGGGTCGTCCATCATTTAGGAGCTGGAGAGGTAGAAGGAACTTATACTGCAAAGCCTGATGGAGGGACGGAGGGGAACTATAGCTGGTCCTCATTTCTGAAATCTTTACAGATTATTTCTTTTTTTTTTTTTTTATCACAGCAACTGTTTAGTAAGTGTGAGTGAGTTTTTAACAATATGTACATAATAATTTCTGTCTTGGGCGATTAAAGATTGAAATTGTTTATTTCTCTAAACAATGTTTTAAGCTCCTGGCAGAGGCGAGCAGATTCCAGGCTGGTGCTTGGTAAAATTCCTGATGCCATCAATCTGCCCTGAATCCGTTCTGGAGTAATTATTACATGCCTTGCTCTAATGTAATTAAGTAACAATAGATAAATATACAGAATAATTTAGGTTACTTAAGTATAGTATGTGTAGTTGGTGTTTTATGACCAAGAAAGGGAATATATATTATGCTAGAAATGGCTCTTTAAGTCAATCTGAGACTTGAATGAATAGTACGGTGATGCAACTCTTATCCACAGAAAACATTTGAATGGTGCAAACGTTTTGAAGAAGACCATATGTGCATGAAAGATAAGCTCAGCAGAGGTGGCTCAGAGCCCACCGCAGATCTTTGAAAATCGAGGGATGACTTGTCACCAATCCACCAAAGAGACCATCTGTCTGTGGGACCTGTACACACTATCATTCACCAACACCACGTGCACGTTACAGGAACTTTCTCATACAGTCTCGCCCCTCGCTTCAAGCCATTTAGACATGTCTTGGCCATTAAAGAAGTTCCTGGGAGGCCAGCATTTCAGACATGAAGCAATAATGGCTCCAGTGTACTGAGAGAACTTTCTACCTTGATGGTATAAATGAAATGATGGGATAAGTGCATTCGTGTAGCAGAGGATTAATGTATAGAGAGAACTAAAAGTAGTTTTTGCTCTTGTAACTGTGTTCTGTTATTCTGCATAATCAAAGGCCCTGCTTTGACTGGAACACGCTTGGTTGCTTCCTAAAAGAGTTGTTTTTCAAACATTCTCTAATATGAAAAAACTCAGTAGTAGAGTTCTATGGGCAACCATTATGTTACATTGTGTAGAGAGCTGACAAGTAACAAAAAATGGTTGTCGCACAATTAAAGCAACTGTACCATTCTGGGATAGCCTTGTAGACCTTACTGCACTGATGATATTTGTTCAATGTGTTGGCTTGGATAAACAGTTTGCGTGCCACTTTTGGACGATAAACCCCTTCAGACAAGGGATTTTTTTTTTATATAATTTCTGGAACAATCTTTACCACTAAGAAAGAAGCAAAGTGATCTTTGACATGTGTCTCCATGGTTTTACGCCCCAATATCTCTCCAGTGCTGCAAGCATGTTTATACCAATGTTGCGTTTTTTTTTTTTTAAAGCTTTCTTCTCTGCTACACTCTTTATTTTCATAGCTAGAGGTGGAGAAATTACAGTGAAATTGTAATTAAGTAAAAGTGCAGGTACATCATGCCTGATCCTCCATGACTAACAAAGATAATCTGCAAACTCAGACAGATACAGAATTTTGCTTGATGGCTCTATAATGCTTCATAACGCATTTGGATTTAAATGCTAAGGACAATTACGCAAACCTCGCTAGCTAATTTAATGAGCTAATTTACAAAATGCAAGTAGCTCGTTAAACAAAGTCATCTGCTAAAATTACCTCAGCATCATTTGTTTGAAGATGAACTTCATAGTCAGTAATTTAATTTTCACTATACGATAAACATGAGGAAGGAAAAAAGCTAATGCATGATTGCACGTAATGAAGATCAAATGGAATACGTAAAGCGTAACAAATATTATAAATATTTGAAAAAACAATATATTAGCATGCGGAGGGCATAAAGGAAAAGTAGTGTAATATTTCCTATCATGAGATTATTCTCTTAAAAGTATATTAAAGCAATGGGCCATATTTATTAGGTGCATTTTACTCATTTCACTCTTTGAAATTCTTTCATGAGTTTTTTTGTTTCTATATAAATGCCTAATACAATCAACATTATCCACCAATGTTGGAATAGAATTATACCATTAAAAAAATAAAAATAAAAACAATAAGATAGAATCTACCAGGAATAATTTAACACTTGCGTAACAACAATATACCATATGAAATATAGTTGAATTTGCATGTATTTAATACTGTATTTTATCAGTCTTTTTGTGTGTGTTTCACTGGGGCAGACAATGCATGTGTGGATTTTGTGATATCTTCTACACACTGTATATAGGACAGCTTATCCTATTTTTCTCTGCTCACTCTCTTCTCTACTTTATGTCTCTTATAAGACTTATAAGAACTCTTCTACTTCCATGGCTCGGGCAGACGGTCCCAAAACCCTACTTGCGATAGCCCTATCAGCCTTAAACCCACCTCTCCTGTGATAATTATTCAATCATCAGAATTATCAGAATTTATTTTCTGGAAATACAGCACCATGTGCACTCTCTAAAAAGAGGAAGTTAGTTCAGCAGTTCTGAGCAGACGTTTTGGTCTTAATTTGTACCCTGAGCTTATTCGTTGTCTGGATTAAATTCCTCTTTCTGCCAACCCTATGTCTCAAGTAACTTCCCTAAAAACATTTCAGGCCCAAACTTCCACTCTTTGCATGTTAATTCAGTTACTAATTGTGCTACTGATCCATGAACTGTGGACCAAAACGTCTGTCTGCTTCACATTTGAAACGCTGGCCACCCAGGAACTCCATTAATGGCACAAACATGTGGAAATGGCTTGGAGCGAGATCAGTCATGCACAGGGGGATGTGGCAAAAACTCAGAGCCAAGGTTCTATAATGTACAAGTGGTGTTCATGAATGATTGTGGGAATCTGTGGGAACTGTACACACAGACAGATGCAACAAGTTGTCAGTCAATATTCTAAGATCAGGTGTTCCACTTGCTGAATGTTTTCAGTTTTACGCCTTCATTTACCGGCAATCTCACAGAGTCTCGGTTTGACCCCTCATAGTAAGAACTAGCAGAATGTAATGATCAAAGTTATAAAAAATTATTACTGCAACTTTCATTCTAATGAGAATAAACCAAATAAACTCTCAGGAGAGGAAGTTAAGAGTTCATCACGTTTCATCATGGTGATAACACTATTCAGTATAAATGATACATACTTCTACCTTATTCAGGATCTAAATCTGATTTATAAAATAGATTTATTCAAGGGAAAAAAAAAAAAAACACATACACACCAATATTTTAAACCACCCACCACCAATTTATTAAGCTAATACTGTCACTTAGATCTATAAACAGTATATTTATTGTAACAAAGAAAATAGCAGCGGAGGAAAAAAGATTTGTGCTTGTCACAGTATAAAAGTATTTTAAGGAGCAACAGAAAAACACATTCATGACAGAAAAGTAAAGAAATCACAATCTAATGTAGTGTTGATGTTGGACAGTAGAATATTATAGAAAGGAATAAACAGAATTATAAATGTATAAAAGTCTAATTACTAATATAAACTTAAAATAAAAGTATTAAAAGTGTATTTTAATACAGCCCTGCCCTTCTGATAAAAACAAACTAAATCGGAGAGATTTACTGGTTCAGTGACATCAACAGCAATGAGATTGAAGACCTACAACACAGAGCGAGCAGCCTACAGCCCAGGAAAGGTGGAAAGAAAGTGATGCATTACAGTATACAGGCACTGCATTGCATAAATATTGGCACAAAAAGGGAAAAGAAGTCAAATTAATGTTATTTGGACATTATAACAGTATTATTTTAGAAAATTGCAATAATTGTCCTGTCACAGTGTGCTGTGATTATATGGTATTCTCATTACAGTATGTTTAATACAAAACAAGTGCAAACTTTCCAGACAAAAAGCACATGCAAGAAGGAAACTTACAATATAAGAGTTTCTAAGAAAGATATTTATCTACAAGAACATGCATTCTAGATTCGAATTAATATCCAGCCAGGAAAGACTTGATTTAATCTTTACGTGTTTGTTAAAAAGCCAAAAAAGTGAGTTTTAGAAAGTCAGATTAGTTCATTCGAGCAAGCAACATGAAGCATTACTAAGTTTGCATTATTAAGTTTTTTGTTGTCAGACTTGCATGTACTTTTTGCAAAATGATCACATTTTTATATAATTTATAGTTTGCCATAATTATGGAAAAAGTAAATAGAAATCTGACACTCTGGTTGAAAACTGGAATGATAAAGGGTCATTTAGTTTCTGCTCGGCTCTGGGGGGGATTAGTGGAAATGAGATTTTAAACAGGATTATCTAATCCTCTTAATTACGGATCATGATGTTACAAATCATATTTTCATTAGCATTCTGACTATGACCAATTCGAGAAATGATTGCGGTCACAACATGTAATAAAAAGACCAGTCAAAGGTTTGGACACGCCTTTTAACTCCATGGTCTCTACTGATTTTTATTTCTGTCCACGCTGTAAAACAATGCAGACGGCGTCCAAAATATGCAATAATCTCCTTTGAACTGTTGATGTTGAGATGTGTCTGCTACTTGTGCTCTGTAAAGCCTTGATAAATGAACTTGTCCTCTGCAGCGGTGCTACGTTCTGGTCTTGCCAGTTTCATCATGGTGCTTGATGGGTTTTGCAAATGCACTGGAATGCAATACTGTTCTTGTAAAAAAAAAAAACTATTCCAGATCAGTTGACCGTCATGTCTTAAAATAACAATCATCATTCGGAAATCTGCAGTATTGTTCTAGAACGTAGAAAATACAAAAAACACTGAATTCGAAGGCGTGTCCAAACCTTTGACCGGTAACGTATAATCCAATTCATAATGTTTGACTTGAAAAAAACAAGGCCATTGTTATCTAAAGGCCTGAATTGCTAAGACTTAAATCTGAGCGCGCACATCGCTCTCATGCGTGAGGGGGAAACAAACACATTCCATCACCCAGCCAGGCGCCAGTGTGTTTGCTAATCACTTTAGTTTATACCAGGCTATGCAGAAGATGAGGAAGAGTAAAAAGCCTTGATAGATTAACAGTTAGAATGGAGAGTACACATGCACGAGCTGTGTGTGCACCAAATATGGATAAGGAGGGAACTTCAGACATCTCCTAGGGTAGCCTGATCTGGTGCAGGCTTAAGATAACCTAGAAGACATCTAACCATGATAAAGAGAGTAAGAGTAAGACAAAACAAAATAAGATGAAGCAGATATGTCCTGCCCTTGGGATTGTGGTCGTCTCTATGGACCTCCTTTATTGTGTAGGTTTGCCTTTTTGTAATGAAGCTTCTTGATTCTGACAGGTTTTGGTTCCCTTGCTTATCCTCAGACCTATTTGTGAAATAGGAACGAATTCTCCAAGACAACATTCATGTGGTGTATGGAATGTAAGAGTGGAAGGAAGTGGTAATGTGAGAGTAAAGAATTGGTGGATGTCAGGCAACCTGGGGGGGATTTGGGATTTAACAGGGATTTTATTATTTGCCTTATTTGGATTCCTGCATATTTTTGGTAAGAAAAAAAAAAAAAAGAAACAAGGTTGTTTTAATGCTTGCCAGTAAATGCAATGCTAATCTCTCTCACACACCCACACACACACACATTATTCCAGACTGAAGATACAGTAGTGGTACAGCAGACTTCTGTCTTCATCTAATCTTCTCCTTCCCCATAAACATTTAACATAATTTCTGTACGATTCAAACAATCATTCCACAGTATAAGACAACGTAACCTTTAAAACTACAAGAGTTGACTGCCTCCCTCTCTTTCTCTCTCCAGTGGTTAAGACTCTGCGCAGTCTTTCCTACACGAGCATAGGTGCGGACATAAAACTGTCCTCCCTAGATAAAGACGAAGGGTTTTCGTGCTGGTCGTCCACATCCATCTGTCTGAGTTCATAATACGGGGGAAGCATCTCACTCTCGTCCGTGACAGAGCTGGTGTTATAGTCGAACTTCTTCGGGGGATCGTCATCTCCATCATCCAGATCCTGTTAGAGATTAAAAACAGTGATGAGAATCATCAGCATATTCATAATATTAACACAGGAACAGCTCATGACTAGATGATCTGGTGGGGGAGGATGACCGAATTGATGACATGGTGTCTGAAAAATGATAAGAAAAAATAAAGACGCTTTTACACACGACTTGGGATCTGAGTTACTGATCAGAAGTTTGGGTGTTCCAAGCCCCAGCTCCACCATGATGCCACTGGTGGGCCCTTGAGCAAGGTCCTTAACCCTGTCCGCTCCAGGGGCACTACATTAAATCACTGACCCTGTACAAGCTTTCTATATTTAACTCAGCTGTTATATAACATACGCATATATATATATATATATATATATGTGACAAATAAAAGCAGCTTTGGAAGATCCCAGGTTCAAACCCCACAACCACCAAGTTCCACTTGTTCCATCAGTTCCTTTCAGCCTCTAATCGACCATCAAGTGTACTGAGGACTTTAAAATTAAAACATCATGAATTGAATGACTACATGAACTGAGTTGCATGTGTATGCAAGTGTGTTTTTAAAAAAAAAACGTCTTCTCACCGTCACTGGTTCTGTTCTTTGTGTCTCGTAGTATGTTGGTGTAGCATCAGGGGGGCCGTTGCTGTTCTCCTGTTGCACAGGCTACATCACACACATTCTCATATTAATGTCATGCTAAAGATGACCAAATCTTCTCAAACACAGCCATCAGGACTCCTGCACTCATCACCGTAATCCACAGGGAGGCGCCACAACAGTGTGTACAAGAAACCTCAATCTCACATGACTACTGTACAATAAACTGCACAATGAGCTTCTCCTCATTTGATAAAAAAAATAATAAAGAACACATTTGGATGTGACTTTTAACTAAATGTTGTCCAGAGCTCCTTAGTGAGTCGTTTTCATAAAACAGACAGTATATTAATATACATATTAAAATATGATTATGCTTATGTCTAAAATCCAGCAACACCACATAGTCATTACAGATACAGTTTAGATAACATCAAAGAGCTGGTTTTAGATACACAGAAGCGGAATACTTGAATAATCATATTTATGAATAATTATGATAATGATTATTATTATTAATATTATAAAGTCTGACTTACTGTGTAGATGGGAGTGTTCTTCTTAGGAGGAGGAGGCTTGTAAGTGGGAGGACCACTGTAAAACACACACACATTAATTAAGAAAGATTTCTTGTGTGTGTGTATACAAGGGCATATCTATAATAAAAAAATGATACACCACATCTTTGTGTGGCAAATGAAACCTGAACAGCTACACCATTGTGAGGATGATTTAAACCAGATTCTGGTGTGTTTCCTCGCGCACGCACACCCACACACACCCACACACACCCACACACACCCACACACACCCACACACACCCACACACACCCACACACACCATTTCAGCCCATGAAATATTTGATAATATCGAAGACGAGTGTATCAGGAGTGTTAAATGATGCAAAACTGTAACCTATGCAATGTCAGCATTCTTCAGTACCGGAATCTGGCATTGTGCTTAACATTAACTAACATACATGTATGAAAAAATAAACAGAATGCAAGATAAAGGAGAGAGAGAGAGAGAGAGAGAGAGCGGGGTGGGATTCGGACTGACTCTCTGTTCATGCGTCGTTTGCGGATCAGGAGGGCAATGGTGGCGATGAGGGCGATGAAGAGGAGGACTCCAATGATGGCTCCGATGATGCTGCCTGTAGCAGCCCCGCTCTGTAACAACCGCAACGGTTGGTCTAAATGAGACACACACAGACAGAGAGAGAGAGAGAGAGAGAGAGAGAGAATGTGAGTGAGTGCATAAAATAAAATCGTTCCTACATCCTTCCCATGAACACTCAACAGTCAACAGTGAAGTGTTAATCGCAGTATGAATAATTCAGTATCGACATCAAAGCTAATAGGATATGTGTGAAGCTTCAACAGTGAGAACTCGAAGTCTAGACCTGCTGACAGATCCTCTGGGCTTAATATCTCAGGCGTCTTCCTTTGAAATCAGTAAAAAGCTTAAATGATTTTCATTTTAACCCCCCGAATTTGTTTTGTTTCGCCCAGCCGATGGCCAAAGTCTTGGAATAAAGCCGTGGGTTTAAAGGGATGGTGTAGTAAACATTCCCTCTTACCCCAAATGCACTCGATGAGAAATGCTTGGTGACTGTCAGGTTGTGTGTTCGCTACCAGATGGTTGAACACATCCTGATCAAGTACGTGTAGTGCAAGTTGAAATTGGTATAAATACGATACTGCAAACGATCAACTTAAAGACGTCAATTAAAAATCTTCCTAGTACAATAACTTGGAAACATTATCAGGTAGAACATCATCATAAAAAAAAATTAAATACCAGCTTAAGCCATTGCTTAAGCACAAGTGCAGCTGAGAGGATTTAAAAGCCATGTCTATCCCCTTAAATCCACCCACATCTCAGTCTGAAATCAGCATGCGCCCAGTGCAGCCAGATCATTCTACTGTGAGGAAGAGAAGTCACTCTGTGCTTTAAAAGATCTCGGTGACAAATGAAAAAGTCGGCAATGTAATCATGGTGGCTCAGAGGTTAGCACTGTGGCCTTGCACCGCCAGGGTCCGGGTTCGATTCCATCCTCGGGTCTGTGTGCATGGAGTTTGCATCTTCTCCCCGTGTTTAGTGGGTTTCCTCCGGGTTGCTCCAAAGACCAAGACCCAAAATTGCCCGTAGTGTGTATGTAGGTGTGTGTGTGCTCTGTGACGGATTGTCACCCTGTCCAGGGTGCACCCCGCCTTGTCTCCTGGAATAGGCCTCAAGCCCCACCCAACCCCGTATACAGGATAAAACGGTATGACATTCAAATCTATTTAAAAAAATATATTTTTTCTACCTTGTTTACTTGTTTAAATCATCCTAAAGTAAAATTGCATACTTAAACTGTATAAATAAATGATGTGTACAAAAATAACCATTTCAAGAATTTTCTCTCACGCCTGCGAAATAATCAGAACTTAAAAACTGTGAAAATCTCATGTACACTAATTAACTAAAATTTGAGAATTAATTGTATATCACATGGGCACGATATAACCAAAGCATGATTTAGTAAAATAAGCAAACTAACAAATAAAAAACAAAAAAACAAAATGCAACTTCTGGGACTCCGTAAACCCCAGAATAAACACTGGCAACACCTTTTCAGTGCTTGTGAAAAGTGATGAAGCCAGACACAGGATCAGCGATCTTGCTCCTGGTTTGAAGTGTAAATTAAATCTGTTTTTAAAAAAAAGAAAAAAAAAAGCTCGTAATTCTTTGAATGGCTGGCTTCACATAACGATTTTTTTTAATTACCAAAAAAAAAAAAAAAAAAAAAAAAGGACAAAAAAGGTCAGCGAGTACACTAATAAACATCCGTTTAAATAATTATGAGGCATATTTTTCTGTTTTATAGAGCTGTAACTCGAATGTCAGAGTGCACTTGAAGATGATGTCATGACAGTAATTGATGATGTTAAAACCATTTCGAGGGCGGAGCTTTGAGTGCAACGGTAGGATTGAGGGATGAAGGGGATGGAGGGTCTCAGAGTAAAAATCATTTGAATCCGAGTTAAGGCCACTTATTTAACCCTTAAAACCACACTTGCTCATTTTATGCCGCGTCACGTAACGTACTCGTAGGCATCCAGGAACTGAAGAGTGTGATCGCTTTCTAATCCACAAGGTGGTGATATAATGATAGACCCACTTTTGCAGGACTACAGTGACCTGTCCAGTGATCTGAAGCTTTTTTTATTTTTATTTTTTTTGTCGTCCTGCATAAATGCTTCCTGATTGAAAACGGAATGCTTTTCAAAGCTCGGGATTTGATGAGGCCTTAATGCTGAAGGTCATGTACGGGACAGAACACTGCAGATCCTACAGCGTGCAGCCCGTGCACTGACAGCCTCCTCTCTCCCCGGCACGTTCCTTCGAGTGATTTTACTGTGTGAGCTCGTCATTGCGTCAGCCGTGTTGCTCCAGACGTGTGTCGCCTCAGTGCTACACGAGACAAAGAGATGGAGAGAGCGAGAGCTGCGACAGGTACGCGGCCATCCAGAAATACCTGCTTACGAAGACAAACAGTGTGACACAACGTTGAAGTGGTGGAAGAGAAAAGAAACAAAAAGAGCCGATCGGAAATCCGCCGGATGTTCTGGTAGAAAAGCCACTAAACAATATAGCATGAAATGTAACAGCTGACTGAATTTACCCCTTTTTTCCCTTTCACATAACTGCCCCTGAGCTTTCTCACACGCACACACACACCCGGCTGTCAGCGCTGTCAATCAGACATCTGTCTACCGCGTATCGTGCCTTGGCCTGTCAATCTCCCAGAAGCCCCCCTAGCATTCCTCTCTCTCTCCGTCTCTCTGTCTCCGTCTCTATCCCTGTGCCTCTTTCATGTTGAGGAGGACCCGTCCTGCCACACACTCCCAGTCAAAGCAAACAGCACAACACAAACACAAACACACACAAGCAAACAGTCTGTGCGCGAGAGAAAATAAGAGAATGCAAGTCATGTACGGAAAGTGAAGGTCACAGCAGATAAAGCTGAAATATGGGAAATGGGAATGTGTGAGTGTGTTAGCAAAGAAAATGTCAGAATGAAATAAAAAAAAAATTTATGCATTCCTACTGAATGCTCTCCATCATCTAAAGAGCATCTTCAAACAACCAGATGCATGCACTTCAGTGAGTCAACTTATTGTCTATATGTAACTGTAAAGTGCACATGTATACAAGATATAGAAATATACACTGATCAGCCATAACACTAACACCAAAGCTAGGTAAATGAATTAAACTCATCCAGTATATACCAGTAAACTGGTGACAGAAATCGTGGGAAACTAAAGCTCAACTGTGCGCACGCAGACCAAAGGCCACACGGTCTGGTCTGATCCCACAAAAAAGCCAATGCAGCTTATAAAACTGATAAAAAGTCAATGCTGCCCATGACGGAAAGGCACCAGGACACCCGGTGCATCACAGCCCGCTGCACATGGGGTAAAAGCAGGCAAAGAGCCTCGCCAGATCCCAATCCGGTTGGGCATTTATGGGATGCGTTGGACAAATGTGTCCAATCCATGGAGTCTCGACCCCACAACCCACAGCACCCAAAGGATCCCAAAACTACCTAGAGTAGGTGGTTTTAACGCTAATCATTTTAATCTTATTGCTGATGAATAGATCAAGAGCTCCAGTTAATGTTTAAATCAAACATCAAAATGAGGACAAAAATGTGATGTTTGACCGTGACCTGGTTGGTGGTGCCACATGGGGTGGGTTTGAGAGTCCATATGCTGAGATCTTGACACACAACTGTCTCTGGAAATCATACAGAAAGGTGTAAAAAGTGAGCGAAAGTTCTATGAGGAGAAACACCTTGACTGATGAGAGCTCAGAGAAGAATAACCAGGCTGGTTCGAGCTGACAGGAAGCTTACGGCCACTCACATCACCACGCTCAGCATCCATGGTGGACGGAAGAGCGTCTCAAAATGCATGGCACATCAAACAGTAAGTTGGCGGAGCTACAACTGCAGAAGACCACGTCAGCAGGAGATCCTTCCGTTCCTGGCAGTCGAGAACAGGAATTAGACTCGATCGCCCAAGCAGGTTCGCTGAAGACTCGATTTGGTCTGTGTGTTCATTTTGTTTTGTTAATAAGAACAGGATCATATTCCGTCTTCGCGCTGCTTCGGGTCTCCTTCTCACCTCCTTCCAGATTCACAGCCATGTTTAAAGACTGCTTAAAAAATATCGAGCCTGCTTCGACTTCCCGTTTAAAAAGGAAATGCGCTGGCTTTTAAGTCACTACACACATTAGACACACATGACTCACAATCAAATAAAGGAACTAGAGCATGGCGACGGAGATGCAGGAGTCCGAGCTGGCTAATAAAGAGCCGTTTAATTGCTGACACCACTGCTGTAATGTTTAGACTGTGTGTAATGAGTTTTCAATATGTGTGTGTGTGTGTGTGTGTGTGTGTCTGACAGAGAGAGAGAGAAAAGAGAAAGAAAGAAAGAAAAAAGAGAGATAGAAGAGAAAAAAAAAGAGAAGGAAAGAGAGAGAGAAAAGAGAAAGAAAGAAAAAAAGAGAGATAGAAGAGAAAAAAAAGAGAGAAGGAAAGAGAGAAAAGAAAAAGAAAGAGGAAAAAAGAGAAAAAGAGAGAGATGGAAAGAGAAGAGAGAGAGAAAAGAGGAAAAAGGGTGAGGAAAAGAGAGAAGGAAATACTGAGAAAGAGAAAAAAAGAATATTATAGTATAATTAGAAATATTATATTATAAAATTAATCTATATTACATACTATAAATAATTTAATATAAATTATTATAAAAATTATTATAAAAATGATATACTAATTATACTATAATATAAAAAACTATAGTAAAATTAGAAAAAATATATAATTTTTAATATAATATAGTATAATATACTATATTCTTTCATATCTAATATGTTTATAATGTTTTGATATGTTTATAAATTCAGATTGATGTTATTTATTATGTAATTAATGTTTTATTATTGCTTTGACAACAATGTAATGTTTTTGTAAATAAAGAGAGAGGGAGAGAGAGAGATGGAGGGAGAGAGAGAGATGGAGGGAGAGAGAGAGAGATGGAG
>JAQQZT010000033.1:9296609-9315838 GCA_030068275.1 Clarias platycephalus | reverse complement strand
GTGTGTGTGTGTGTGTGTGTGTGTGTGTGTGTGTGTGTGTGTGTGTGTGTGTGTGTGTGTGTGTGTGTGTTTTTAGTTATGGTCCTTTTAACTGGCTGTTGGATTTGATCAGTTGATGAAGAGACTCCTTTAACAACACCGTGGACCGAGTGTATCCCTTCTTACTTATAAACCAAGCTTTGATACAAACGTGAGACAAATCTAGTAAAACTGTGAGCATGTGTGTGTGTGTGAGAGAGAGAGTGAGAGTGTAAGACTGTGCGGCCATTGCTCTTCTAAGCAGAAGAGATAAAGGCAGTGTGTGGAGCAGCCGGGGCAGAGGCTATAATTCAGCTAACAGGCCTGATTAACCCGAGTGTTTATTACTGAAGAGAACAGCAGCAGTGGAGTGTTGTTACAGACAGACAGACGTGCAGCACTACACTGGAACCACACCGTAATCACACACCCACACACACAGCAAATCAAAAATACGACTACGAGCAAGGTACTTCATCAAAACTGTCTGTGTGTGTGTGTGTGTGTGTGTTTGTAGGAGAGCCAGTCTGCCAGAGTGAGGCTTGATGGTGTCAGATTACAAACATGCTTTCTGTGTGAGTGGGATCTGACATGAGAGTGCTACTCTCCTAATAGAGGCAGAGAGCGAGACACAGAGAGAGACAGAGAGAGAGAGAGACAGAGAGAGACAGACGGAGAGACAGAGAGAGATGAAAAGGCTCAGGATTGAACCCCAGACTCTGGAGCTGTAACTCAGCATCGTGAGCATTTGCGTTGTTTTTGTCTTTTTTTTTTAAATTTATTTATAAAAATGTCCCACACTCAGTCACCTGAGCTTTAGTGATAGAAAATGCACTTGTCTTTCTAATGAGACATCACAAAGTGAATTGAGAGAATGAGAGACACAGATAGAGAGACAGGCAGACAGACAAAAACTATGATGTCACCAGCAATGAAAATATAAAGACAAATTTCTTATCCTACAGGATCTTGCATATCTCCTGTGTGTGTGTGACACATGGTGTGAGTGAACATCTAATGCGTGTCCTCTCTCTCTCCCTCCCTCTCTCTCTGTCTCCTCCGCTCTACAGTCCCATCACTAAATTAACTCCAGTTTCCACCTGAATATAGGAAACATTCAAAATATATGCGTGCCATTATGATCAGACCTAGCCTATCGGTCATTCTGACAAATGCACTGCATGCGTGGGTGTGTGTGTGTGTGTGCGGAGAAAATATATATACAGAAAGCTAATGTGCGTCAGACCTAGACACAGACCATGCATTTCTACTGGCTGAGGATGAAACCAGTGTCAGCGACTTGGAGTCTCCTCCTGTGCGTCTCTTGGTGTGTGTGTGTGTGTGTGTGTGTGTCTCCTGAGGGGACAGTGTGGTTTCCGCCAGCTCACATTAAGGCATGAGACATTTGCCACAGGAGGAGGCCAGACCTTGATTCTCATCCTCTACAAGGTCACCGTCACTCCGGCCACACACACACACACACGGGGGTGCATACAGTACACGGTTACACACACAGAGCTGCTAAATCAGCGTTACCGTCAGACCAATACACATCCTTTCATTCACTTGGATACGATTTCCTCGGAGGATTGATGAACACACACGACATCGTAATGCGGGTGTAACCTCTAGACAGTTAATCATTTATCAGACGATTGATCGAGACGTGCGCGGGGTTCCCAAACTCAGGGTCGTGACCTCATGTGACCCTAATTGTTATCTTCTGCTCCTCAAGAACACTGAATGATTTGTTTAAGAGGACGCGCCGCTTCAGTGTTGTGGGAAGCGTACACGTTCAAGTGTGCAGTGAAAGATCTGAAAGCCGTGTGTTTGTGGATCGGTGTTTGAAGTGCTTAAGGACTGCAGTGCGATTCTGTGCGTGTGTGTGTGTGTGTTTGTATGTGTGTGTTTGTGTTTGTGTACGTGTTGGACTTCTTGCCCGGGGCCCAAACAGGCCTGCTTCTAAACCAACAACCTCATGATTACTGAACCATTACCCCAATTACACTGCATCATGAAGCTGCAGAGGTGTGTGTGTGTGTGTATGTATATATATATATATATATATATATATATATATATATATGTGCATGTGTGTACAGTATGTGTGTGTGTGTGTGTGTGTGTGTGCGTGTTTACCTGTTAACTCGGAATCATTCGGCTTCATTAGAGAGCATTCATGCATTCTAGAGCCGTAATTGCCGTGTTTTCCTGACACTCTAAACCCTCTCGCGGCGGTAATGTGTGCCGACTCAGACCGCCGTCTCTGTCTCTCTGTCACCCTGAAAAAGCCCGCGTCCACCCCAACACGTCTCTGATTCATCCCCTCCCCACAGACATTACTGCTCTATACTACCTCAAAGCAGCAATTACAGAGACAGCGCACACACACGTGCACACACACTCAGAGTGGTGATCTTTCTTGTATAGAGCAGTGATGTGATGGCTGAGATGACTGTGTGTGCGTGCGAGTGTGTGTAAGTGTGTGTGGTTAATCCTAGACCGAGATCCTTCTCATGCCATAATAAACCACATCTATAAACAGCAACAGAGGCTAAAAACAAGCTGTGTGTAATTGCGATTTTTTTTTTTTTTTTTCGGTGACTTCTGTCTCATCAGTGTCACTCATATTTGCACAGTGTCCCTTACTAGGCTTCATTTTCCCATCTCTCTCGCTCTCCGAGTTTTATTGGCGTAACTTTCATAGCTCATTACTAAGCCAGTCATGGAAGAACATACTACAGCAGGGTGATAATCTAATACTGGACTTTCAATTATAGATCAATGGCGAGAGCATTGATGATGATAAAGAGGAGCTCCTCGTCTTCCATGGCACGTCCAACATTAGGTCTCCGATTATAATTGTTACAAGAGATATTTGGCTTAAATACTGGGCTGATTTTGAGAGAGAGAGAGAGAGAGAGAGAGACGGGTGTTGGTGGATCACAGAGAAGGAAAATTGTTTCATTGACGCTCCACTACATTAAATGTCAATGGATAAGAAGTCCACCGTGTCCTCGGTAATAAATTGGATCAAAATTTACAGTAATCATGGTCAGACTTCTATGGTATAAGACTGGGAATAAAGAGAAAATAAATAACTCCGGGACATGCTGTTATGGGAACATAATCAACCCTGACGTACTGGATCACTGATTATACTCTATAACGGTGTAGATAAGGGGTAGCGCAGTGTACCTCTGTGCCGAATCACGAGGTAGTACACACAGTTCTTTTCCCCCCATAAAGGGGACCTGTTTTGCAAAATTCACTTTTTAGTCGGTTTTAGACATTCAGACGTGTGAACCTTCATGACCTGCAAATCCGATCAGACCAAAAACAGAATTAAACGATATGGCTTGTAATGTGAACGTGAACGCCTTTGAGACCGGGGGAAAAAAAAAAAAAAAAAAAGCATTATCAGAGGGTATGCCAGCTGAAGCATTAACACACACACACACACACACCCTTACTTTTAGCAGGAGCTCTAAGATCTGTGTCAACCTCATAAAGAAACAGTCAAATATGGGACCTTTAAATTTCCTCACTTATTGTTTCGGTAGCTCAGACTAACAGAGACGATGTTCGCGGAGGAGAAAAAACAAAAAAATGAATATAATACCTCTTTGCTGTTGTCTCGCCTCATTCTGACGCTCGACAAAACCATCGCTCTCCCCTCTTGCTCTCTCTGATTTACAGCATTGATTGCGTCTCTTGCCAGGCAAGACACCTTTTCACCTCCTATTTTGTAGGTAAATAATTACTGATTACAGCAGCTCTTCTTCTAGAGTGCGATTATTTACCACTACCTCTCTCTCTCTCTCTCTCTATTTCATTCTCTCCTTCTTACCTTCAGAGGGGTTTGCAGTAAAACCTTAACCTGTGCATACACGATTTCGATTTTTCTCTCTGCTTTATTCAGGCATTTCATTCTGCTTTCTCTTTCATCAAATCAGTCGCACCTTAATAAGGCGTCATTCCCCATGTGGAGGAGTCGATGGGAGCACCGAGGTCACCGTGAGCTGAGGGGTAATCGAGAGGAAGTTCTGAGTGTGTACAAGGCTGCACAATTACTTCTGAGTGTGGGTTTGTGTTTATGTATGTGTGTGTGTGTGTGTGTGTGTGTGTGTGTGTGTGTGTGTGTGTGTGTGTGAGCGAGAAAAACCTGAGGGGTTATTTAAATAGCTGAGTGGGATTAGAGCACCATAATAACAGCTAATCTGCATATACAACCAGAGGGCTGAGCAAGGAGGAGGCAAGCATGCTAAGCCTGTTAGAGACAGATACAAGATATCCAAGCTTCCTCTCCCTCTCGCTCTCTTCCTCTTGAGCCATGACCCAGCCAACCTTAGCACACGTCCACGCCAAAAATTAAAAAATTAAAAATAAAAAAAATCAAAGAAGGCAGCACGAAGCAAGACTTCTGACATTTAATAAATCAAAGCAATAACTGTCCAGTTCCCCATCGGCGCAGCTTTTCTTATTAACGCCATTACATCAAGCTACATCCTTATCACATCCACAGAAAAAAAAAAATTTAATAACAGAATATCAGTGCATCTGACTGTTCCCACTGAGGCAGGGGTCTCTCCGGGGAGATCGGCACGGTTACGGTCTCCTGGGTGACGGCTGAAAGATAATATCAGACGGATTTGAATTGGATGCGTGGCGTTTTGCATATTGATTGTGACAGTATTAACATGGCTCTGGTTTCCTCCCACAGACCAAAGACATGCAGAGTCGGCTAATTGGCAGTTCCAAAATTGTGTGTGTGTGTGTGTGTGTGTGTGTGTGTGCATTCACTGCAAAGAAAAAAAGAAAAGAAAAAAAAGACATCTTAGCAAAGTGAAATATTCTCGAATCTAGCCAAACAGGCATTTTATCCGTACTTTCTAATAATAATTATATTACTATAAGCCAAATACTGTATATAATTATAATATATGATTATTTCTAGTAAAATTGTGAGCAACAGTTTCTTCTTCTGTTGGCAAAGAATTTAGCTTCTTTCAAGAAATAAATTCCTAAAACTAGCATTGATCTGTCGTCAATAGAACAGGAAATATTCACTGCAATTTTAGTACAGTACAGTAATATTGACTAGAAATAAGCTTAATCTCACATTAAGAAAATAAACATAAATATAACTATGTTCTAGATATTTTCACTTGCTAATGTAACATTTTTTGCAGTGCTGTGATGGATTGGCACCCCGTCCAGGCTGTACCCGCCTCGCGCCCCGAGTCCCTTGACATACTGTACTGTAGGCTCCAGGCGTCCAGTGTCCCTGTACAGAATGAGCGGTGAAGCTGAGGGCGAAAATTCGATTGAATGTAATTCGATTCAGTTACATATCGCCATTCTTTCCTCTGGCAATTCCTGAAAAAACCGGCGACGAAATCTTAATTCATTTATTTAAATGAATGTAAAATGTTGCTGTTCCTCTTTAGTCCTACAGGTGGTGCACTCTAAGCTATTTACACACAGAGCGAATTCATTAATTATGTTTGTTTATAATTGTAACAAAATCTGAAAAAAAAAAAAATTTTATAACAGTGATACAGAATCACAATATAATTACAAATGTAATATGCATCTATATGAACTGAGGGTTAATTCCTACTGGTGTCACTTTTAGGTGGTTGTTGAGCGGCATTATGGGTAATGTACTGTAGCAACCTATTAACTGAAGTGAAGATCCTTGTCAAGGAAGGAAGTTTAATCTCAAACATCACGTTAGACGTCACAGAAGATCACGTATTAATATGATCTGATATGATGCCAAAAACTTGATTAGATCCAGAAGGTGCGTGTCCCTATAGTGCTGGCATACACGCTTTTCAGTCCACAAGTATTCGTCCTGATTATTCCTTTTTTTCTTTTGTTCGGATTACGAGCCAGCTGCTAAACACGCCACTTATAGAAACCCCTGCCTATGGCTTTTCACATCGTACAGTATGCACGAGCTATCTTTGGCACAGCAGACGTTTCCTCTTGCTCACTCCTGACGTGGCTCAAGGGCTAATAGCACTTACCGGAGGAAACACTAACGATACAAGATCAAGCCTTTAAAGGGATATGAGCTAGTCTCTGAAAAATTTATCAGCACGTCTCACGTTTTCATCATTCTGCGAGGCGGACGGAGATAAAAGGAGAAACGTCGAGCTCCGGCGGGTATTTTGGCTTGTTCACGGGAGCCTGCTCTCTCTCACCTCTTAACAGAACAGGCTACTGTCAGAGCCGATTAGGTACAGGCACTGGAGGCTTTCTCGAACCTGATGCGACCTGACGTGGCGGTGCTGAGCATATTTATATATTTATGTAAGGTGAGATTACATTAGCTTTCATAGGAGTTGGCACCAGTCACTTGAGAGCTGGACCGTAACAAACGTCAAGTCCGAAGCTGCCACTCGCCTTAAAGGCTCTGGTACTCAAGCCTGGTGCGAAACCCAGCGTGCTGTCTGAGGGGGGCAGAAGCAGAAACCGACATAGTGATCGGATTCTCCACTTTAATCGAAATGTAATCACTCAGCCATGACATTTCTACTGTCATTTCATGCAGTTGCAAGGGTACTATAGCTAACAGATAATGAAAAATATGACACACTAGGGTGTTCGAGTCAAACCGGGACTTGTGACAAAATTTCCTCATGGAAAAAAAACTCATGGTCCTCATGGTCGCAAACTTGTGGAAGAGACACACACGTCTGTCTGTGGGAACTGTACACACAATCATTCATGCACATTACAGGAACTCGGGTGGGAGGTATTGTTACATCCCTTGTACAGTCTTGACCTTGCTCCAAGCCACTTCCACATGGACATTAAAGCAGTTCCTGGGAGGCCGGCGTCTTAGACGTTAAGCACGCACTCTGATCATGACTCTGGCATCCTGAGAAAACTTTCTATCTTAATGGTGTCCAAGAACTAGTGAAACACTGTGCTGGTCATTTTCACTCTCCGAATTGCATTCTGTTATTCTGACCAAAAGTGTATCTATACACCAAACCATATTCTTTCATTGACTAAACTCAATCAACATGAAAGTACTTCTCGACTAACATAATTACAACTTGAATCACTTTTTCTCCCTTAAGATTTTTTCATTTCCTAAACCAGAATATCCACTTTGATGTCAAGTTTAAACTTTATTACGATCTGAACTCATTCATAAAATCATTTATTTAGAAACGAGATGTGCAACATGACGCTATGAATATATGTATTTGTTGAAATGATCATTATTAGCTACACTAGCATTCAGCAATTTTACATTTCCAGTGCAAAATCAAAGACGGACTTTGAACACCAGACGTCTTGGCTTGACTACATTGCGCGTAAAAAAAAAAAACTAGTATCATTTGGCATGTTGCATAAACGATGTTGTTCTGTTTATAGCAGACAGAAACAGCCCTGCCTTTGTGTCTCATCAAGAAAAAACCCTGCGTCTATAAAAGTGCATCCATGGCCTCGGGCTGTGTCAGGTTTTGCCTGCTCTCAGCCACGCCAGTGTAATATAAATTTAACAAATGATCCTGTTTGTAGTCGCTAAATACCAAGTGGGTGTTTGGCAACGGATGAACTGGCTACGGAACAAGAAGCAGTTTATGGCGTAGTTTAAAGCTGGGCTGGCGCTTGGCAAAAGTCTTAAAGAGTTGCCTGGGGCGCCATCTAGAGAGAGGTGTCATGTAGCCCCATCAAATACACCGGTGCTTTTTTTTTCTATTCCCCTTCCCAGCTGCTACAGTACAGATGGAGCCCTGGTAGAACCAGGATGGAGGAGAGAATTGATATGCACAGCACACACTGTTACCTGTTTGAACATAAAATTGGCTGGAATTGTATAAACCATCAAGTGCCTCCTTTGTTATTCAGATGATTGAATATTCAGACTGCTGATCCGAGATGAAAACAGCATTGATGGTAGGCAAAGCGCGAAAGCTTGCCAAGGGCACGAAACGTGCATCAAAGTGTGTGAATGTTTCTTTACTGAATAGCACGCGGTAGCAGCGAAGCAGCGCACAAAGCAAAGCGTGTCTAAAAGGCTAAGTGTAAGCTTTCGATGCGACTGGTATGTGCGCTTACTCGTCTTCTTGATGTCACCTGAGAGGTCGTGGTATTCTCTGTGTCACAGAAGCCACGGTGCAACTCAGGACATGGAGTCGGGTCAACGCTCATGATGACGCTCCTTAACTAAATAAAACCATGACAAAGACGAAGGTACTTCGAACCTTTTGCATTACTTGGATATCTGCCTCATGTTAAACCTGCGCCATAAATAAAATCAAAATGTTGAGTAAAAACGATGCTATGAACAGATATGTTAATAATCTACTTTAAAATAAACCACTAATAAGCTCCTTGTTCAATGTAAACAAACACCTGCGCCAATAGATATTAATTAGAAAGTCTAAACTGAATATGTGTTAATAGATTAGTTAATACTTTCACTAATGAAGTGGTATACGTGAAATTTTAACGCGGGTGGAGTCGTTTTAAGACGGGCCTTGATCTTTATCCGATCTACTTTTTCGATTCCTCATCTGTGATTCACTGATTACTGAACAGGGAGTGTATTTGGATGACGACGAGAACGGAATGAACTTCCCTACAGCCTCTCTCTCTTAATGATGAGGAAATGACAGTAGACTCAAAATCTCGCTGTAAACTCTGTAAATTTTGTACAATTTCCTCAAGTTTAGCCGCCAATCCAGTGGAAACCAAGACCATATAATGCTGTCACACCACACTAAAATTAGAAATTGTAGTTTACAAAAAATTTAAGGGGTTCATTATTGTTGCAGGTAGACGTACTGTATGTGGGCATCAATCTGAAATAATAATAATAATAATATCACTGATTACATTAAAGCTGATCAGCTGATTTTTAGCTTCACCCTTTAAACCATTTCTACAAACTCTTTAGCGGTCAGCGACGGGCATCTCTTTAGTCATAAATAAAATGTTTATATAAATTTTTTTTTTTTTTTTTTTTAAACTCCTTCTCGGAGCCAACACGAGGAAAATACTTTCTCTAACCTTGTGAATTAACTCGATGGTTGTTCTTCAGCGAGGTCAACAAAACACACAGGCGAGAGTGTAAAGAGCTGAGGCTTGTACTGGAGTCTCCCGGCACTCCGCTGACAGGAGCAATGTGCTGAGCCAGGCGTGTAGAAACTGTGACCTGTGAGATCGGGCTAACCGTTAAACACTTTTCACTCTGGCCTAGAAGATTCCATCTCCACCATCAGATACATGAATAATAGACTTCATGTCATTTCACCGCAATAGATGTTTTTTGTAAACCGTTAATTTTTTTCCTTCTCTTTACTGATAAGACTAACAAAAAAAAATTTTTAACGTGCAATACTCTTTAACATCACTGAAACACAGAAAGAATGTATGCTATCAGGACGTAGTAAATCTTATTCTGGGTACACAAACTGCGACACAAACAAGCATCCACTCAGAGAGTAAGTGGTGAGCTATAAAAACACTGCGATAAGATCAGTGATATGAGGCCTCACAGGTCAGGCATCAGCCTAAAACCATGACTCAACACATTTATACCGGCCTGGCTCACCAAACCATTCCCGGACGCGTGACTCACGATTACCCGGTAGTTTCTATCTCGAGAAAAGAAAAAAAGAAAAAAAAAAAAAACTCATCTTGATCCCAAACACATGAAACAAATCACCAGCTGAAACAATCAGCTACCGAAACCAAAATGCAGCATGGTGTGTGTGTGTGAGAGAGAGAGAGCATTTCCTGCTAGACTGGTTCAGAACAATGGCTGCTATATAAATCCTTGCATTTTTCTGCCTAGTGATTGAAGCTCTGCTGAAAAGGTTAGAGTTTCAGGTCACATCCAAAACTAACCTTTTTTTTCTTCCCCCCTCTCATGAGAACTCGGTGTGAGGGTTCACATGTGGTGAGAGCGTGCAAGACCTGTTCTGTCAAATTGGGGGTTCGGGGAGTGCTTTGGTCATTAAAAGCATTCGGTCTGCTAGACCAAACTGCAAAGCTGCATGAGAAAGTGAGAATAATAAAATATCATCATAAAATTTTTTTATAAACCCACACTATAAAAACATATGATAGAATCGTTGAGTGATGCAGTATGGCACTTGCGTGGTATGCTTTGACTAGGGCTAAGTTGTGTATGTGTGTGTATGGTAGGTACTGTAAGGATGTAAAAGATAAAAAAGTAAATGTCAAGGCTGATAAAAAGCTGAAAGATAACAGGATGTCACAGACCAGGAGGCTCTTTGAACTGGAGGGCATTGTGGGAAATCTGTGAGTGACCTTGGTCAAGACTGCAGTTAGGCAGGGTAAACACAGCCCATTTAAAATCTCTCATACACACGCAGAGAGAGACACACAAACATAAGTATGCACATAGATACAACCCACGAAAACCAAGCATTCTGAAATGATGTAATGGACAGAAAAATACACAAAGTCTATATAAGTGGATGAAATAAAAATGAAGGGTAGGAGTTTCTGGATGTTTCAGACAAAAGACCTTCAAGAGCTGTGAACGCAACATACAGTACTTCTGAGTTTTGTCCTAAACTACTAGATTATTATAACACTATACTATATACACAGTATGAATCCATCCTTCTATGAACCACCTGGAGACCGCGGACGCCAATGG
This sequence comes from Clarias platycephalus, assembly GCA_030068275.1. Classification (NCBI taxonomy): domain Eukaryota; kingdom Metazoa; phylum Chordata; class Actinopteri; order Siluriformes; family Clariidae; genus Clarias; species Clarias platycephalus. The sequence continues at coordinate 9,305,160 of JAQQZT010000033.1, read as the reverse complement.
TGACCATTGTATTTATCATTTTCACAACCGAGGTAGAACCTCCGGTCAACATTCACACACTACGGGCAATTTGGGAACGCCAGTTAGCCTAAACTGCATTTCTTTGGACTGTGGAAGGAAACCGGGGGAACTGGAGGAAACCCACCAAGCACAGGGAGAACATGCAAAGAGAACATGCACATAGACCCAAAGTGGGAATTGAACCTATATATGGATATATTACCATACAGTATGGTTTCTGTATAGATACTGTTTACAGAGACATATCAGGGGAAAAGTGGCACAGTGAGTCACTAGATCACTCCTTCAGTGGTGGTGGTATAAATCTCACCTCTCCTCTGGTCTGTGTGTGTTTGTTTGTGTTGAGTTTGCATGGTCTCCCTGGTTTTCTACAGACGCTCCTTACTCATACTTACTCCTCAGTCCAAACACATGCATTGTCGCCTAATTGGTGTCTCAACAGTGTATGATAAAGTGTATATACAGTACACAGTGTGTGTGTTTGTCTCCTGTGATAAGTTGGCACCCCATCCAGGGTATCCCTCATGTTGCACTCCACATTTCCTGGTCCAGTCTACAGGCCCGGCGCAATCATGCACAGGATAAGCGGCATGAAAAATTAATGTAAAGAAACAAACGAATCAATTTTCTTGGGAAATATACTATATTACTATGTTTTCAGGGCGGCACAATTAATCATGGTGTATATTAGCACCGGCTCCGGACTTGTGCTTCGTCAAATAAATAAACATAACGACTGCAATGTCGCTGAGTTCAGCTAAAGCTAGGTAATTGCCTACAATTAGATATATTGGTGTTTACCGAACCAGGTGCATTAACACACAGGTTCCCTGGACGCCTTTTTATTGCTTTGAGGCAGTGCGTTTATTCATCAGAAACTGATGCCTTAGGTGAGTTATTTGGATTTGCCCGTTGTATCCAGGGCAAAAACAGCCACGGGTGTACTCCTATTCAACTATGACTGTTGGCCGATCAGAAACTTATACATCAAAAGTATAAGCATTCAATGCTGGAATCTTGCTGGACTGTTTATAGAGATGGTCAACTAACTAGAAGTGTGTAAACTTTTGATGCATTGGAATTCTGATATAAGGGGTATCAAAACGTTTAGAGATTCACGAACCACAGATTCAATCGCGTTCACCGACGTTACCCCTCAGACACCTTAAAACCTGGTAGTAGGATTCACTACTAATGGTCCGGCCCCTAAGGATGGATTCTCGATGCACAATGCTGCGACAGTCGAAAAAGATAATAAGCATGCACTTGGTCGAGCTGCCGAGCTGCCTCGCCTTTTCCAGTCATGGAAATGATGGGCTTTTCCACTCTGAAGAAATTGCCTCATCTCAGGGTGTTAGCGATACACTCAAGTTCTATCACAGGTAATGACCGTCAACATGAAGGTCGGGTCATCCATGACGTGCTGACGGGGTTCTTGACGGACTTCAACGCGATGTTCCTTCTCCTCCGGGTATGTACTTGGCTGACTTGGTTCAAATCACATGTGAGGATTGCCTGGACTGTTCCTTATGACACACCGAAAACGGCACCAGTGTTGTGGATTGTTCTCTAATGATCATCATGCACAAGTTTCCGAAAGGTTTCAATATTTTCGGGGGTTGAGCTACTTGAAGGTTTTCCTGATCTATCGTCGTCTTCCAGTGATGTTCTTCCGCTCTCTAAGCACACATGCCACTCAAAACAGATCTAACAACTCATCGCAGCACCACCAGAATCGTGTCAAACGTCTCTGTGGAAGATTTGCTCAGTTTCATACAGAATTTCATGTTCGCCTTTTGTTCTCACTTGGGGGGTAAAAGGTGCGGTAAAGCACATGGTCAGAACAGCGTACACAGGATGATGCCTTTTGGCACGCTGACTTATGAAGGTTGGTGCTCTTCTGTTGGCATGTTACAAAACTAGTCACAAAACCTTTTGATACCAGCTTGTATAGTGAATTAAAGCTGAAATAATGCTAAGCACAATTCCAAATTGACAAAACCTGAATATTTTCCAGCACAGATGTGCATATACTTTTGGCTTAAACTGTACACGAATGCACAGACAGCCAGACGATACTTGAAATCCAGGTTCACTCAGTGGGACAAAATGGTGGTGGTAGGGGGGACTAAAATAATTTTTTTTCTTGCCAAAGCGTGTACACACTCACTCACACACACACATTAATCAGTCAGATTAACTGAAGCATGTGCCCTAATCATCGCTGCATGTAAAACATATTCATCCACACTCTAGCAAACCCATCAACATGCTGCTCCGAGTGCGCACACGCAGCTCAAAGCATCAGCCCGTTTCTGTCTGTACTGCCTGGATGTGCGTAATGACTGAGTGCCAGAGCCAAAGACAGAGTGTGTGTGTGTGTGTGTGTGTGTGTGTGTGTGTGTGTGTGTGTGTGTGTGCGCGCGCGTGTTTGTGAATGAGCAATAAATACAGTGGCCCAGATTTATGGTGCATCCAAATAGCATGCACGACTAGATGAATGGTGTTGCTCAGGTTAATTTAATTCGATTCAATTTTATTTGCATATCACTTTTTACAACGGTCATTGTCGCAAAGCAGCTTCACAGAATCCTATATACTGTGTGTTATGAGGCAGAAAGTTCAGCATAATGGGAAAGGCGATTCAGAAAAAGGAAGCGGTATGTAAATGAGGTTTTTGTGGGTTGTATTAACAAACTGAACATAATACAGTAGCATATGCAAAATATGAGCATATGGTCTATTTGAATATGACCGGCGTTCAAGTCAAACTGAGACTTTTGAGTCTGCAGAGCATCACAACAGTTATGAGAATTAAAAACTAACTTTATTTCTTCATATAATCCCCTGCTACACCAATGCACTTTTCCCCAGTGTTCCACTAATGTTTGGACACCATCAAGGTAGAAAGATTTCTCAATCCAAAAAAAAAAAAACGTCTGAAACACTGGCCTCCCAGGAATTCCTTTAATGGCCCACACATGAGGAAATCACTTGGAGCGAATTGAGGAGTGTAGTTTCTGTAATGTGCAAGTGGTCATATTTTAAATTCATCATAAATAATATTACGTTAAAACATGAAAGCCGAATATTGGATCATTGGAGCAGATGCATAGATGAATAAGTGACGGTGCGAATGTGTGTTTAAATGGTCATAAGCAATATGACGGTCTGTTGTTGCTGAAAGAGACAGAGGAAGAACCATGTGGCTGGGGACTAAGGACAAATAGAAAAGAGAGCGACAGACAGACAGAGAGGATGTGTCTGAGGAGAGAGACAGACGGGGACGGGGGGAAAAAAAAAAAAAAAAAAAAAGGAAGGAAATAGAGGCATCATCTTTCTGCCCGCTAGCTTTCCCAGCTGTTGTTTTTTTTTTCTCCCTTCCATCCCTTTTTATTTTTCTTTTCCACCCTCCATCACATCATCTGCCCTCACCCCATCACCCTCTCTCACTCCCTTTCTGAAATTCCCTTGCACTCGTCCGCCGTCCTCTTCTCCTCCACATTCCTTCTGTGACTCAGTGAAACAGGTCAAGTGTTACAGAATTTCCCCTGCAGCTCGACCTGGCAAATAGAAGACCGGCTCTCTCTTACATAAACACACACGCATTCATGCATACACACACATACAGGGTGCAGAGCGACTCGGGACAAGTGCGTGGCCTCTCACACTGGAAAATGACATTAAATGCAGTTTCTGTTGCATTCCACCAAAATACAAAAAAAAAAAAAAAACACTCTCTGAACCATGTAATCATATCTGTGAGCATGTCACAGAGAATTTGGTGTGTTAGCGAGTGTGCGAGTGTGTATATGCATTATTGATGGAGTGCTACAGAGTTAATATAACAGCCTGCTGTGGTAAGCCACAGATGACTGAAAGCTACAGCGAAGCAATCAATGCGGCTGATGTTTTAGCGATACTCCGCGACTGCGTGTCGGCGAGTTGTTTTTCGCGCGGTGGTGTGAAAGAGGCAGAGGACGCGAATTGAAAGGAGCAGGCCCTGCGTCGGGGCTTGATCTTTCTGCTCTCTGGTCTGGGTTTGAGTTAGCCGAGCGAGAAATAACGAGCACCATAAAAGAAGAAGAAGAAGAAGAAGAAGAAGAAGCAGCGAGAGAGGCAAAAAGATGCGTGCGCTCTGCTGGGCTGTCAGACAGATTATTTCACTCTTTTCCCCGCACTCGTCCGTCCCCGTCCTTTCATCGCTCCTGTAGCTATAGCAGCAGAAGGAAAAGGAAGGGAGGAGGGGAGGGAAAGAGCACGAGGAGTGTAGGAGTGGTAGAAGAGGAGTGAAGAAAGGGCATGCTGGGAGAAAAAGATTCCTCAAGTCTCGTGCCAGATATGCCATTTATTGCATGTGGGAGCGCCGGAGTCGGCGGTATGACATCATCGCCATAAATCAAGACATCGGTACGGATTGTTGGGCATATCGAGGTCAGAGCTTGCGGAACGTTCATGGAGTTCTGTTCGTGCTTTTGTTATTAAGAAACTACTATAAAATTCCAGAGTAACAGCAGTGAGTTTTATATATATTATATATACTGTATAGCTAGGAGACTGAGGAGAGAACATCCGGATTCACCAACTCAGAGTTTTGAGAGTTTAAGGGGTTCGAAATGGTGTAGTCAAATACGACTTTCATTTTCCCTTTTGGTTCTGCTCTAGGTTTTAAAATCAGATCTTAAATGCAGCTTAAGTGACTCCCAAGTACTAAGAAATTAGAAATAGAGACGTAAAAATGGGAATTCTTAATTTAATGTGCAAAAAAATCATTTCTGATTAAACGCTGTGGCACCTCCAGAATCGAGGCATCAATTTGGTTTGAATATTTACTGTTGATTTTTTTTATATTAAGTCATGATATTTTTTTACCCCCGACCACATTTTTTCCACAAAGTTGACGGTTCAGCCTGATCCTTCCATCATGGATAATGGTGGTGAAGCGTTCTTAACCCAGCTCCAGCCATTTCAAATCTCCTTAGTTGTTATCTTTACCTGATGCAATTCAATGATTTGACCCTTCTGAAACTGTTCCCTTTATTTTTATTTTTTTTGGCCCGGGCAGCAGATACAGAACTGTGAGTATTAATCAGCTCAATATTAATTCAATGAGAGTACCATTATGGTGTTTCAGTAAGTGAGCAGGCAGTATTAGCGTACATAAGGGACGGAGTGAATGGGTGTGTGTCTGTGTGCGTGCGTGTGTATTTATTTCCCTGAGAGGACGCAGTCATCTGCTCTCTTTCATCTCCTGCTCTGTTTTCGCAGGTGGGCTCACACATGGAGCGGGAACCGGGCTCAGTCAATGCCAAAACTTGAGGATCTTTTACTAATGCAGCTGCAGAGGCGAGAGGGAGAGAGAGGGAGATGAGAAACAGAGACACAGAGACAATAAACAGAGCGGGTGAGAGATTAAGATTTTTGGAGAGAGAGAGAGAGAGAGAGAGAGAGAGGGGTCAGCAACATTGGTACACATCCTCGTCTGTGTTAGCCCTCTCCCTGATTCTTTGCTCTGCATGCCGCTGTGGCAGAAGGCCAATCACGTACCAGCGCTGGGCGATTTCCCACATTGCATCAGACGTCCTGGTTACTTTTTTCTCAGTGGCAGCACACAGTCGGATAAAAGCACGGGAAAATGAAAAGAGGAAACAAAAGGGTCTCCCCCAGTGTTCCAAACTACAACACAGTTCCTCATTATCTCCACTAAAAAAGAACGGATGTCATTTAATTTACCAGGTATAAAAAAAAAAAAAGAAGTGGGAGAAGTGCGTAGGCAGCTCAGTAATACTTGCAAGAAATTGAAATTGATCTAAATAGCCATTTCGCTCCTGCCTGCTTTCTTTATTTAAACATTAGAATGTTGTATATTTCTGAATGAAGAAGAAAAAGAAAGAAAGAAAGATATGGTGATGATACAGCTCCTTTGGGCTTTGTACAGGGATATTTTTAAAATATGGGGGTTTTCTTTGTGTTTGGGCGTTTTTGTCTATTTTCGGTCACTGAAATCGGACCTGTGTGTTAAACTCCTTTAAGGGCTTTAATACTATTTCTGACATCAGAGTACGACGTACCAAGTGAGAGTTTTTTCAGGCTCCTGATTGGACGACATAGCTTGGTGGTTAGGTTTATATCACCACAACTGTTGGTTTGACTTGCTTAGATTGTCTTTTTTTCAAGTGGATGAAGATGTTTTTTTTTTTTTTTGAGGATGAAAAAAATACCCATGTATATCTGGACTAAGCCTAAGGTCATTATTGCTCAAGGGCAAAACGGTGGCAGCTTGTCAGCACTGGGGCTTAAAGCCCTGACCTGCTGATCGATACCCCAGCGCCTTAACCACTGAGCTACCACTTTAAATAGTAACACACGGATGCTCAAAACAGTGTTCATAGTCGTCATGTAATGATTATTTCAAGAGTATTCCAATAATTCCTAGAAAGATCCAGTTGGAAAAAGAATTCTAAAAGTAAAACGATACATTTTATTTGTTTCGAAACATCTTTCAACAAATTAAGGAATAACAGGGTGTGAGGTTATAAGTAAATAGGAAAGTGATCCACAGCAGGGTGATGAGGTCCCAACCTGTAGCGCCGCAGAAAACGTCAATACGTTCTTTTTTATTTTGATGTCTTAAATCTTTCCTTTTCTGATTTGTCAAACCCCGAACAAACCCTACATTTTCCAATCCCATGTCACTGTTGCTATGGCAACCTGCCAGTTGAAATGTATATCTTCATCTCTACCTGCTTTTCAGTCAGACCCGGCCTTAATAAGCCTCTCATGTACTTAAATGTCAAAGGGTCAAAGATCATTAGATCCCTCAACTGATCATCCATCATTACTTGATGCCTCTGCGCTCAGTAAAAAATTCCCACTGGGACGGGTCGGCTATTCCTCTCTTATCTGTAGATAATGCCTTAACCCAGGCGTCGCTACGGGAGACGGCCGAAGAACCAGACTAATCTCTCAAGCCAACAGTCTGGGATAAACCAGTCCCCTGCTGTGCGAGCGTGTCCACCCCACTGTTAGCACAGAGGACGAGGGGAGTGCACGGCATGGCTGGAGGGCCGTAACGCATGGGCGCGCCCGCATTTATCAACTCCGCTCTGCGTGATTCTCTCCCTCTTTTTATTATTATTTTTATTTTTTTGGCGAGCATGCAAGGGGGAAAGAATGGGCGTGTGAACTAGACAGGACTGTCTGTGCATTTTGCCTAGTGAGTGATCTATAAACACACACCCCTGTCCTCGGAATGAGTCACAGAGCACACTGTCTCCAAATGCTCTTTCCGGTGATGGTTAGGCTTTTCCTATTACTGACCATCTTCTTCAGAAACAATGCATTTCGTCCCAGAGGCCACAGGGGACAAAATAAATGTGTGCATTCTGGCAGACAAATGGCCTGAGGAAAACCGTGTGCTGGTGGGCATGTGTGTGTGTGTGTGTGTATGTATGTGTTCTGTGCTGGTGTTTTAGTCATCCACAAATCATTACTCTGTCCTTTGCTCATTCTGTTTGTCCTCCCACTCGAACAACTCTGTAAACACACAGCTCTGTAAATGCTCAACTACACCAAGCCCTGCTTTATCCACTGGTGCACTGCTGTCCTCCAGGAACTGAGAGACTAATACACGCATTAATAATACATTCAGCAGCAAGAGAGAGACAGAGAGAGGGAGAGAAAGAGAGGGGCATGCATCTGGTCCTCACGCCAGGTTGCAATCCAAAGCAATTAGAGCAGGCAGATGGCTAAATGACCACAGAAGAGAAAAGGAAAAAAAAAAAAAAACATCCAACTCCAAACAGTGACATGTACAAGTGTGCCAAGCGCGCCAAGATTCTGACCCCATCAACTCCAAAAAGAGAGCACAAGCGTGTGAGAGCGAGATGGGGGGGGGGGGGGGTTTGGCTAGAGACAGAATGTAGGGCAGAGCTACTTCTGGAAGAAAAGTCTGTCGGTGTATTAACCGTTGTAACAGGGTCACCTGCTAATTCATTCGTATCGTACGACCGAGGAAAGGGAGAAAAAATATATTATTAAAAAAAAAACATGCAATCTGAATTGAACGCCTCTGGCTGACAGAATAACATCACACCGCTACCGTCCCAGCTTTCAGAGTTGAAATTTGGAATCAGATTGCTTCTCTCTAATTTGAGCAAAAGCCGCATTTGATAGAGCGCAGCCCCGCAGAGATCCAACTTGTTTCTCCTTAACGCGTAACTCCACTCCTACAAACACCAACGCCAAAACTTACAAACCTGCATTCCTCTGTGCACTGACCTGCAAGTGCCCACGTAATGGACACACAATTACAGGAGTTTAAGCTGCTTTCTAATCCATTAAACAACTAATAATGATGATTATTCGCATGATGTTCAACTGGAAATGAGAATATATCGCATTGTTCTCATAGTGATGTCTGATCTGAAGCATTTAAGTCAATAAATTAATCAAAAGATATTTAAAGGATACAGTGAATATATATATATATATATATATATATATATATATATATCTCTATAGAACCGCG
>JAQQZT010000033.1:9264297-9278528 GCA_030068275.1 Clarias platycephalus | reverse complement strand
GTGCGCGAGCGAGCGAGAGAGTGCGCGAGCGAGCGAGAGAGTGCGCGAGCGAGCGAGAGAGTGCGCGAGCGAGCGAGTAAATGAGTGAGCAAATGAGTGAGCAAATGAGTGAGCAAATGAGTGAGCAAATGAGTGAGCAAATGAGTGAGTAAATGAGTGAGTAAATGAGTGAGTAAATGAGTGAGTAAATGAGTGAGTGAGTGAGTGAGTGAGTGAGTGTGTGAGAGTGAGAGTGAGAGAGTGTGAGAAAATGAGTGAGTGAGAGTGAGCGAGTGAGTAAATGAGTGAGCGAGTGAGGTGTGAGTGAGTGAGTAAATGAGTGAGTGTGAGCGAGTGAGCGTGAGTGAGTGAGCGAGCGAGCGAGTGAGCGAGTAAATGAATGAGTGAGTGAGTGTGAGTAAATGAGTGAGTGAGAGAGTGAGAGAGTGTGTGAGTGAGTGAGTGAATGAGTGAATGAGTGAATGAGTGAATGAGTGTGAGAGAGTGTGTGAGTGAGTGAGTGAGTGAATCTAACTGCCAACAAAAGTCAAGTGCCATCAAATTCATTGAGATCATTAGTCAGCAGATTGAAGCCGAACCCTCAGCACTCTGGTAAATGTGTGTGTTTTACCTCAGTTGCGCCGCACCGCTACCCAATTCTGGATTCTCATGTCGGATCGGCACTGGTTGTCTAGACTAGTAGATATCGAGAGGTTTTCATTTAACCTTTTTTTGGAAGGAGTCTCCAGTGTCAGCCTCAGAGGAAACGCTAGATAAAAGCTTTAAAATGAGGCCATGATTTAACGTGTAAACACCTTGAAAGAGGTATTAAAATGTATAATTTCGAGGTCTTGGCACGGCGTGTGAACACACACATCCAGGGGGAAAGGATCGATAGGGAATTGAGCGTGGGTGAGAAATACACAGTCGAGAGAGACAGAGAGACGGAGAGAGAGAGAGAGAGAGAGAAATGTAGAGACAGAGAGAAAAGGAGAGAGAGAGAGCAGAAGCTGTGTGTTAGTGCTGTTCCTTTTTACAATTCTGTCATGCCTGCAGGTAACACACACACACACACACACACACACTCGCACTTCAACACAGGGCATGGCTCTGATGTAAATCCCACAAACACCTTCCTGTCCTTTTTTGAGGCCTGTCACCAATCATCGTGTCTCTCTCGTTGTCTCCTGTATACGCGTGCGCACACACACACCCCATATGAACGCTTTAATAAAACCCCAGACTGAGCGACTCTGAGGTGGTAACATGAATTCCATCCTTCATCCCTCAGGAGCTGCGCGAAAGCAGAACGAGCCAAGACGAGGCGATGAGTCGAGTGACCGAGCGACTGCGGGGAGAAACCGTGTGTCAGACACGAGCCGGAGGAGGACGAGGGGGAAAGTGAAGAAGAAAAGGAAATGTGTGTGTGTGTGTGTGTGTGTGTGTGCGGCGTCTCTGCAGTGTGTCCTTTCATATTGACTCTGTATTAGCCTGCTGAGGAATAAGGTAGGCTAATGAGTGTCTGTCTCTTACACACATATACACAACTGAAAGAAAGTGCAGCAAGATGCGACAAGAGCGGCGACAGCAGAAGGCAGGCTTGTGATATGAACAGTTGGAGCATGCTGTATAGAAGAGACGTGTGTGTGTGTGTGCGCGTGTGTGAGTGTGTGCGTGCGTGTCTGCGATTCAGATGTGTGCGAGTGTGAATGTGTGTTCGAAATACATTCAACACCTCCCGTCTCGGTGCTGCGACTGTGAGTCTTAGGGTTAAATTTATTCCTGTACATATCACAGTGCTTTTAACTCACACACACACGACATTCAGATAACAAATGAAAAGGTTCACATTGCAGATTGCGTGAGAATGTGCATTTCGGCTCAACACACTCCATATCAGGACAATATTATACAGTGGAACCAGGGCAGTGTGTGTGTGTTTATAGAAAAAGCTATACACTAAACGTTGATCTTATCAAACGCTCAAACCTTCTCACAGTTCAAGCCCACACACACACGGCAGGATGACTGAAACCAGAAGGGGAAAAAGAAACAGTTTGAAATAAAGCATGTAGCAATTAGCTGCCTGTTTACAAAAGCAGAACAGATTCCAGGAAAAAAAAAAAAAAAAACATTTCTACATGACATTTGGATTTCTCTGTGCAGGCTAAATTATTCATCCTGCCTCCAGGGAGAAAAGGATGTAGGATTGTGAAGGCAACGGAGCACAGGATCCATCAAAAAAAAAAAAGAAAAGAAAAAGAAAAAGAAAAAAAAAAAAAAAAGTCCTTTCTGCCGCTGTGTTCCTATAGATAGTAATCGATTTTCTTCACAGCTCTCACCTCGGCAGCCATCCTGTTGACTAAAGCTGTCAAATGCCGAGACAGCCGGTTCTGCAACATAAGGAAGCTTTTTCAAACTTCTAGGCTCCTGAAGCGGCGCGACAGAACAGCGAATTTAGAGCGAGCGCTAAAATCGTCTGGGTGTCGGGGGCGAGACACGACGTTCCCGTTTCTCCCCCTGGCGATCGGAGCGCCGCTACCCGGCTGAGGCGAGGGGTATGCGGAAGAGGGCAGATGGAGCGCTGCTCTGAGGTGGTAACATGAACGGGGCAGTTTCGAAAAGAGCCTAGGGCTTAGAGGAAGCACTCGCTAGACTGGATGGTAGCAACAACATGAGACGTGATACTCTTCATCATGTGCTAGAGTGTGCACGTTGTTGGGAAATTTACTGATGGTCGAAAAATGACTGGAATGAAGCAGGTGAAGGCAGCGGAAATATAAGATTACAACACTGTACTCGTCTATAACGCTTTATCCTGTGTACAGGGTCGCGGGGGGCCAGGAAACTATCCCAGGCGGGATACACCCTGGGCGGGGCGCCAATCCATCACAAGACACACACACACACACACTCACCACAGCGGGCAATTCGGGAACGGCACCTCGCCTAATCAGCATGTCTTCGGACTGGGATAGTAAACCAGAGAACCTGAAGGAAACCCAGTGAGCACGTGGAGAACATGCAAACGCCACGCACACATGAGGTCCCGAGGTGGGAATCGAACCCGGACCCTGGAGGTGCAAGGCGACAGTGCTATCCGCTAAGCCACTCCGCCCCTGTATGTTTGAATCTGAGGTGATATGTTGCAGTTCCTCTGTAATCCTACAGGTGGCAGAACTATTCATCACACACTTGGAGTAGAAGCAAGTTATTTGATTATTTAGAATTGTTGAAAAAATAATAATAAATAGTATTGATTCTGGATATTTATAAAATTGTGATGAATCTGCACCAGGGTATAGCGATAATATTGTATCGGTGGCTCCCTGGTGATTCCCGCCCCGTTTGTGTAAATACTATACTCATGCATGTACATGGGGAAATGTAATCAATAAAAAGTACAGTAACAGGTGTTTATTATAATCAACAAGACACGTACAGTATTACAGGTTATACGTGTAGTAGTCGATACAGTAACTGATTAATTGCAGAGCACCATGGTGCGGGATTGAGTCTCACCGTCTCTGTATGCCGTTATATTTGTGCCCCACTCCTGAGCAGAAAACCTCTGCGTGTGCACGAGTGGAATTTATTATCACTCGCTCAAACGCTCTCTCACGTGCACTAATTAATTGTATTTTCACTGGCTCAGACTGTGTTTCGCCCACATGCTTTGTGCAGCTGGGGGGTTGCCAGATCATACAGACTAATTCCCCCCCCATGCAGAGCTGAAAACCCTCCGCTCTTATAAAACCCGGGGAAAATATTAACAGCTGCACGAGTAATAAATCACACTGTAGACCGATATATGAAAGGAAACTTTCACTAAAACTAGCTTTTTTTCTATTACAAAAATGATAAAAAGCGTTCCAACGATTCACTTTTCATTTATTATTGTTCAAAGGAAGAAAAAATGTGTCCATGAAAATCATGAAAAAATATATATAAAATCAAATTATATATATATTTTATATATAAAAGAGACAAGTTTTAAATGCTGTTCAAGTTATACAAGTAATGAAAGACATTCCACAATTTTACGTTTAATATTCGTCTTTGTTTTCTCTGCTGATCCAAAAAAAAAAAAAAACTAATTTGTGACCAAAATCAGTGATAAGATCCAAACTGTGAGCTTTGTGATCTGTTGCGCTGCTAACATGTCCTGTACCGTCAGACACCTGGCAGCGCAATTACTGTCTATTCAAGAGACATGAGACTCACGCAGGGTCCGAAATGAACACCCGCCAAGCGCCAAATGCGGGTAGATTTTCCATTTGCCGAGTAAATCTCAGAGGGCTGTCCGTCACATGGCGGGTAAACGTTCGTACCAAAATAGTCACGTAATTAATTTTTTTTAATAAGTCTTCGTTTTTGGATAAGCTGCAGCTTCTTTCTCCTGCTCCTCTGCTGTCTGTACGTCAGAGCCTTCTGGGGACACACACACACACAAACGTGCAATGACGCAAGCGCACGGCAAACACCAAGCACCATGCCACTTCTGTTTGCTCTACGATGGACTCACCTGGCTGCAACTTGTCTGCCGGTAGCTAGCGTTAGCCTCGGGCTACCGAAGTGATATTTACAAGGCGTTTTTCCGAAAGAAAGCAGACTGCAGGAGCTGGTCAGCTGTGTGTAATTTATTTTGTTTATTTATTTATTCATTTATTTTCACACACGGTTTCAATAAAACGTATTTCGCTACACGTTTTGCCCTGACGTCCTCTTTCAGTTTGCAACATAATACCTTAATCTAATCAATAACATGCACTGGATGGAATGTCTATATGACGTTGCAAAAACACGACGTATTATTTTGGCCCGTTAAATAAAATATGCTTGGCCCAGTGGATCCGTTTCATCTACCTGCCAACTTGGCCGAAGTTAACTTCAGACGACCCTGGATACGTGCGTCGTGTGCGGGATGCTGCTGTGCTCGGCAATCCGGCTGCTGCGTCCTGTACTCCGATCAGAATTTCTGAACTCCGTCGTAAACCTTGTTGAACTACAGACAGATGTTACCCTAATGGACCGGATGAATATGATAAGCTTTCAGGAATCCCTGCGGCCGAACCGAATGAGAGAGCATGATGTCACAGTCGTGGCCAGAAGTTTGAAGAATGACGCAGATATTCATTTTCGCAAAGTCGCTGCTTCAGTGTTTTTAGATCTTTTTTTGTCAGATGTTACTTTGGTGTACTGAAGTATAATTACAAGCAATTCCTAAGTGTCAAATACTTCAGGTTTATGCAGGGAGTCAATATTTGCAGTGGCGCCCCTTCTTCTTCCAAGGCCTCTGCAATTCGCCCTGGCATGCCGTCAATCAACTTCTGGCCCACATCCCGAGGACTGAGGGATTGACCACAGGTTCTCAATGGGATTAAAAACAGAGTAGTTTCCTGGCCATGGACCCAAGATTTGGATGTTTTGTTTCCTGAACCACTTAATTATCACTTCTGCCTCATTGCAAGGTGCTCCATCATGCAGGAAAAGGCAAACTTTTCTTGTTTTCGTACCATTTTTGGTTCTTAGGCAAACTTGCGACTGAGCCCACTACCCTGGTTGAGAAGCGACTCCACACATGAATGCTCTCAGGATGCTTTACTGTTGGCATGACACAGGACTGATGGTAGCGCTCACCTTCTCTTCTCCGGACAAGCTTTTTTCCCGGAAAAGGGTTCTTCAGAGAAAATGACTTTACCCCAGTCATCAGCAGTCTAAACCCTGAACCTTTTACCGAATAGCATTCGGTATGTCCCTGATGTTTTGAAATGGATGAAGGTGAGCGCTACCATTAGTCCTTTTAGCCACAAGGTTGGCGTAATCCTCTTTGGAAAATCTGGATCGTTATACCGCTGTTAAACCGTTAGAACTAGAAATTAAATGCGACACTAATGAGTCCATCAACCAATTTGAATAAAAACAAAGCTCCAGTTTGAGCACGATCCAAACCAGTAAAGAGAACCTTACTACACCAGTTGCTATGTCGGCATGGGTAGGACTTCTCAATGCATGTACTGTATATCACTTGCTATGTAGAGCTGTGAGACTAATAAGGACGGTGGAGAAGGATGCAGCACAATACACACCATTCACAGAACGTTCTGGTGCAAGTAGCTTAAAATGCAATCGCAATTTCTTGAATTCCAAATTAAATTCCTAAAATGTTAAATCTAGCCAGAGGCTTTGCCTGACCCAATTTACAGGGGATGATGTGCGGCGGGATGATGCACACAGCGCAGTAGCTTAGGGGGCTGAGGAAATTATCTAGATATTTGCACATGAGAGAATCAGACCGGGTCCATCCGCTAGATCACGGCATAAGAGGCACTACCACTGGTTAGCTAGCTAAATCAGATAGACGCGTATCTAGCGAGGAGTAGGTCCTGCTGATCTGGGGTTTGCGTTCACCTTGTCGAACATGTTGGTTTAAAGTCGTGTCCGGTTCTGTTCATGTATCGGACTTCTCCACCTGGAATGCATGCAACAAGACAGGGCATGTAGGGGTTCTGGAGAACGAGACATGTCCACGTCAAGAAACTGCAGTTTATTGATCCAGCATAAAAACCACACTACTGCATGCTCAAAATGGAAAAAGCCGAGTGGAATATCTGTCCATCGCTTGTGGTATTTTATTGTTGTTGATCTGGAATTTGCTTTATTGAAATCCTTTCAGTTGATTTGATGATGAAAATTACTGCTAGGATTTATCTTGCATGGTCCGACAAAAGATTCTGGACTCACAAAAAAAAAAAATTCTTTAAACAGAAGTATTTGAACATTTTAACGTTTAGATGTCAAACATTTCGGCTTTTGATAAACACAAATCACAAAATCTTTTTGCACGGCGAGAAGAAATCATGCATCCGCATAATCGTTACTTGGTATAAAATGCGGTGCGATCAAGTATTGACAAAAGGGTGAGCTGTACTGTTTGTGCTTCATGACCACACAGGTTACACACTCATGTTTCAGCTTACAGCATGTGTGTGTCTGGCTTTATTATAACAAACATGGAACGCTGTGGAACTTCAACTAGTCTGTAGAATCACAGGTCTGGAGAGAATCTAATTTTTTTTTTTTTTTTTTTTTACCCTAATGTGAGACAGAACAGATTTTTTTCAGGGTTTGGCTGAACGCATACAGTATCTGATCGGATCATTCGGTCACTTTCGTATGTGATTCTAGATCAGATGTATATCCTATACGTGCTCAGCGTCTTGAATGAGAATGGGCAGATCGGCGTGTGTGTGACTCTGCGCATACGTGGGACGCTCGCTGATGCTGACGCCAACCGGCACCAGCAGCTCGTGGATTTCAGATCAGAGCTCAAACAGCTAAAGCGAGGCGTCTGGCTTTGTTCCTTCTTTTGGACCTCAACACATACAGCCGTCTGACTGCTTGCCGTCCTACAGAGCAAAATCCCAAGCATTTTTTTTTTTTACTAAATCTCATCCATTGTTTGAAAAGAATGATGAGTGGTTGCACAAATCTGACATGTTTGAACCCAGATGTCTTGAGTTAAGACATGCTGTCCCAGAGCGCGCGCACACGTCCATGTTAGAGTCACTTTTTTTTTTTTTTTTTTTTTTTTTAAGAATGTGAACCATCATGACGCGTAAAACCAGTCTGACCAAAATCTTAGATTTGAACGACGTGACTTGCAAGAGCACCCGAACAGGAACGAGCTTGAGATCCTAATGGCACCCTGATCCGACGTGACTGGTGCTGTTAAGGCGAGGCCATGTGCAACTACATATTATGTAAGAAATGACACGCGCGACCAAATTGTCGTCATGTACACTCCTGTGCAGCTGTGGATCACATCCGTATCGTTTTCGCATTGATGTCTAAACATGAAAGCGGCGGCCTTTCCCTAAACACACTCCAGTAACGAAACTGACCGCGACCAATATTCAGACTTCAACAGTTCCTGCTTTCAGTACATATGTGTGTGTGTGTGTGTGTGTGTGTGTGTGTGTGTGTGTGTGTGCGTGCGTGCGTGTGCGTGCATGCGTGTGCGTGCATGCACGCATTAGAACAAAAGATTAATCTCTCATTCTGGTATGCTTTTGTTAAGCAGCTGACAGAAAGGCTTTGTTTATCTTCCTACAAATGACGGTTTTGGAGTTCCTTACATTCGTGCCGACTCTTTGGCTCTTTGTCAATAAGTGAGGGTCATGTTAGAGTTTTATCCATTTTATCAGTATATAACGTGTGTATAGCGAACCTTTGAAGCAACGAGCGCTTTCTTTATTTATATAACTGGTGTTATAATGTCGCCTTGCAAACTGAAAATGAAAAGAGTGCTAAGGATATACAAAGGGGTGTTCAAGTCAAACCGGGACTTTTGGTTGTGAATAACAGGAACACAGTTATGAGATTTAAAAACCTCTCTATATACAGTAGTCCCCTGCTACGATGCTATAACCCCAGCGTTTCCCCTAGTGCTTGGATACCATTTCCTCAGACTGCCTGCTTCACGTCTGTAACGCTAGCCTCCCAGGAACTCCTTTACTTGTATGGACGAACGTTCTACTGCGGGCTAAGAGTCTCATCGCTGTACTCCGATTGGTTTTTACGCTTTCATACACGAGAAACTTCATCACGAGTCCCGGTTTGACTCGAACACCCCCTTGAAGCATCCGGACATCGATACCGTGCTTGTTGAACGAGCGTCTTGCTACACTGCTTATCCTGTTACAAGGCACGGTTCCACCTCACTCCTGCCCGAGACTGATCTCGGTATCCATTACTCGACTGAAACGGAGCCACACCTTTGGACTTTTTGTTCTCAGTCGCTCCCCGCACGGAGCCCATCTATACACCTTTGAAGTTATGAAAGCGTATGGGTGTGCGAATGAACCCTGACAACTCTCGTCTGCGGTCCAGGTGTTTCGTCTGGACATTCCGCGGAACGCTTTCACGTTATCGTACTGAACGGGATGGCGAGGGGATGCGTCCCGCTCTGCGTCCTGCCCTCATCGGTGCGTACGGATGGTTATTGGGCTCTGAATGAACGCGAGATTCATTTAGTTCCGTTTTATTTCCTCTTAGCGTGCGCAGACGCTAGAGGTAATGCCGCTTGCAGGACTCGTACGCTGATTTACTATGACAAGCCGAGTTAATGCTGTCGCTGTCGGATGATGTTAAAGCTGGCAAATGAGAGTAATGTGGACTAATAGAATTGTGATTGATTTTGTAAGCGTCGTTGCCTCTGATCAATCTCCTCTCAGCGGCGTTCTTTGACGCTTTTCAAGTCACAGCTGCGAGCGGAAAAATACAGCTGTGGGCGAAATGCTGGAAAATCCTCGGAGCTTGAAGAATCAGATCAGGAAAATAAAAAAAGACTCAATCTATTCTTTATTTCTCTTTTCTACCTGCTTTCGCCCCCCCCCATCCGTCTCCTCTCTTCCTGTCTCACACACGTACACAGTGTAAGAGGATCCCTTCTCCACAGGTGTGTTATATGAGGGAGCCGGACATAAAGCTCTTTTTGCTGCCCGGAGCTTCATTACAGTATAAAAGCCAAAGCTCAGGGGACCTGCTCAGATTTTACACAATGCCATCCAGTCTTTCACCATCCGGCGCCAACACGCGCACAATATGGTCTCCATGGATACCTGACGGATACGGATGCCTGGTGTCTAGTGTAGTAGTAGTAGATGTGAGCTGATCCGTCCAACTGTTAACATTGCACTTCATGGGTCATGGAGAATAGGGTCAAGGGTCAGGGAAGTTACACCAGGTGCGAGGTGGGAGGACGGACTGAATGGTGTATTGGACGGCACGAGGAAAGCATACACACCCACACACACTCTCGCAAACATTTTCGCTTACACTAGCAGGAGGAAACCACAGAACCCAGAGGAAACCAAGACGAAACATCATAAAGATATAAAGATATAAATATAAATAACCATTTTATGCTAAAATGCTATGTTTATTAAATTAAAACGCTGCCAGTTTGTTTGTTTTCCTTTATTTGACACCTTCACTGGAAATTCGAATCTTCATCATCCCGCGGCCTTATTGTTCAACGAGGTATTGCAAGAAAAAGGTGACCTGATTTAAAGGTTAATGCAGAATCGCGTGCACACACACACACACACACACATTCAGGATCGTGCGCGTTAATTAAACTGGCGCTCTGTAATTAGAGCGAGAGAAAGGAGGCGCGTGCGGTAAACGCGTGCAGAAGGAGCGGAGACATCTCGCGGCTCCCCCGCGCAGTCAAATAATAAGCACACGCATCCAACGGCGATCGGCTCCATCTGCTAGTAAAGGCAAATACACGCCGCTGTCACAAAACGCAAACACGCGCGGGCAGACGGGCGCGCGCACACGCGGGGCATTAAGCTGTTAAATGAGCCGGCTTGCGGCGTCTCCGTCGGAGGATGTGTGTGAGATTAGGCGGAAGCTTCCGGTATTAAAGCGCTGCCGATGATTAGGAGCGGATCATCCTGGATTTTCCAATCGCACATGCACTCCTGCGACGTCACCGAGAAGCTAATTACACACATGCGCGCGCGCGTGGGTCTGCGCGCGAGGGAGGGAGGTGAGAAGGAAGTCAAACCGGTCTGAGGACGAGCACGTGAACGATCTGATACTGTGTCGCCTTGTACCATCAGCTCCACACTGACATCCCTCTCGCTCACGAACACACACACACATTCCATGAATCCCACAGAGCGAAGCTGCTGTTGTAATGTGGGGAGAGAAAGAAGGCAGGAAAGAAAGAAAAGGAGGGAGGAAATGATTATGACTCGGAGAAATGCAACAGCTGCTCCACATCACATCTGCAAAAGAGTCATCTGATACTCCCAGAGAGCACATGAGCGCGCGCGTGTGCGTGTGTGTGTGTGTGTGTGTGTGTGTGTGTCTGTAGGGGAGAGAAAATGGAACTGAATATGAAGGAAAGACACAGAACAAGAAACTAAGACAGAAACTCGTGTAGGCTGATTTGAATTACCCACAATCCCCCACCCCTTTTCTTTTTCCTCCTCTTCTCCAAAAGGGAATCATGGGAAATCACACACACACACACTCTTAAACAATGAAATTTGCTAGTAAAACCCACTGCTGTTGCTGAAGTGCTGTGCGAATGCCACACCCACCCCCTCACAGGAAAAGGTGAGAGGTCACTAGAGTAAGGGGTATGCCACGTTGCCATGGTAACCAAAGAGTTCCTCCCAGCCAGTGCACCCCTCTGAGCTAGCGTCTCTGCTCTCCGGGACACACACACACACACACCCCGAGTCGTAAATGAGCAGGACTATCTGTTGCCTTTACCCCATGTGGTACGCCCGTCTCCCTCTCTCGCTCTTTATCTACTTTAGTACTGATTGATGTCTCACACACACTGACAGCCAAACCAAAACATTTACTCCTGCACAAACAGTCATTGTCCTGCTCCATCTCTAGTCTTCCTGCTAATCCCCTCACACACACACACACACACACACACACACACTAGTGGGGTTTATTTAACCTTTCTCTCTTCTTGCGTTTGTCTATTGTTGCCTTTTTTCTCCAATTCTTTTCTCCTTCCCCATCTGTGCTTATCTCTCCTCATCAGGCTGCGTCGCGCTCCGCTTCTCCTCGCATCCTCTCTCCACCCGTCCATCAATCTCTCTCTCTCTTTCTGTCTGCCTTTCTGTCTGTCCATTCTCACCACCCCCCTTCTCTCCCCCGCATTTCTTTCCCGTTTCCTTCTCTCTCGTCTTTCTCCCTATATTCCTTGTCGTTCTCTCCAACCTTTTCTCATTCCCTCTATTTCTTCTCCCTCTCTTTCTATCCTTTTCTCACTCCAACCCTCTCCCATTCTCTCTCCATCCTTCTTTCCCTCTATTCCTTCCCTCTTAACCTCTCTCCCACTCTCTCTCTCTCTCTATCTGCAGGAGGTAACCGGCACCTAATTGAGAAGTCTGTGTGCGTTTTCCTGCCAAAGATTTGATAAGGCATACAAATTCTCAACGGCGAGCACACACACCCTCCCACCCACATACACACCCCGACTGTCTGTTGGTGGGGGAACCTTACATCACAAATCATTAAAAAAAAAAAAGTCGTTTTCCTAATCATCATTTCAGCAGTGGCCCCACTCACCACAACTGGTTTTTTTTTTTTTTTTTTAGTCTGATAAGCTAACCGCACCACTGTCTGTACACACTGTGATGAACTGTAAATGAACGTATACAGCATCCTGTCTTTAACATGGTTGTGTAATAGCAGTCAGACCACTTCCTGTCAAATTACCCCGGGTTGGCTTTACAGTGCTTCGTGAAACGCAGCAGGAAAGTACCAGAGTCTCAAGCAACGGCTATCAGGCTGGTGGATTCGAGGACGTCCTGCTTATCCCTTCAGCTTAACGAGAGGGCTGTTGGTGGACGTGAAACAGATCGCGCATTCTTGAGTGACGTTCGGCGTGACTTGGAGACCGGTGTCCGGGATGTGAGCATGCAGGGGTCGGTACTGGGCTCCGGCTCAGGAGTCAGGAAAAGCAGAGAGCTCTGGGATATGATGATGTAACCAACACTGCGATCACTCCTATCGCAATACACCTTTACTAGGGGACTAGTACGATTACTACAACAGTGTTGTCGAGGGCACTTGCAAAAGCCATCCAGCACCATGATGAAACCGGATTAGAGGCGTTATGAAGGCTTTACAGAGCATAAGCAGCAGACACATCGCAATATCAACCGTTCAGAGGAGATTACTGCATATTTCGGACGCCTTCAGCGTTGTTTTATAGTGTGGAGAGAAATAAAAACCAGGGAATAAGGCGGCGTGTCTAAACTTTGGACTGGTATATGCATATTTAAATCTTTCATTTAACATCACTGAATGCTGTTTAAAACAATACGAAGGAAAAACGCAGATAGTCGATCAACCTGATAAACGTGTCCTGCAGCCTGTGCTGCTCACAAACATTGTGCGCTTAGATTACCAGGAAGAAAAAAACAAAACACACACACACACACCAAGGTAAACAGGCAGCACGTCACTGTGGACATGTGTGGAAACAGGAGAAAGAAAGAGCGAGAGATTTGAGCGCCTTTGACTTGAGCAAAAATTGTGACGGCTAGACGACTGGGACAGAGCAACTGCAGGTCTTGTGGGATGCTCCTGTTCTGCAGTGGTGAGGACCTACCAAAAACTGGAAGAAAAGATGAAGAAAAACCGGTGAACTAGTGGCCAAGGCTCACTGGTGAGCGAAGGCTGATCAGTGCAAGTCTGATCCAATAGAAGCACTAGTGTAGATCAGACTGCTGAAAGGGTTAATGCTGGTTCTGATAGAAAGGTGTCAGCACTCACAGTTGTTCTGCAAAAGGGGGACCTACTCAATATTAGGTGTGTGGTCATAATTGTAAGATTGATCTGTCTACATTATATTTTGCTGCACAAAAAAAAATATATGTAATATGCAATCGTAGATAAATCATAAAAACTGTCTTTTGGGGGTCTCATCTAGTTCCTTTCAGCAGTGGAGCTTTAAAGAGATTTACCCCGCCCACTATACGTCCGGCATTACTGTACACTACTGAGCTGCAATCTGATAAACTAACCGCATGGCTGTCTACACACACACACTTAGCACATACTGTAAACCAGTGTGTTCTGGTCATTACACAGAATAATAAATGCATACGGCATCCTGTCTTTAACATGGTTCTGTAATGGCAGTCAAACATCCACTTCCTTTCAGATTACCGCGGGCTGGCTCACAGTGCATATCGAAATACAGCGGGAAAGTACCAAAGTCTCAAGCTACCAAGGCTACGAAGCGGGTGGATCAGAGGACGCCCATCTCTAGTATCTAGGATAAATGTATTCTTTCCCCAGAAATCGTAAATTACATTTTGATTAAAAAAGTAACTGTGTCGACTATAGCTATTGTTTAAATAATGACAAAAATATCCTTTATAATCTCTTATTTAAAAGAATAATTGTTTCGAATAGCATTACGAGGGGCGGCCATGAAATTGTTACTACTGCTAAGAAAAGAATTATGTAATGAAAATGTCCTCCTCTACATATCCTCTACCTAAGGAGACCCACTTCTCCAAAACGACACATGAGCTGGTGGAGACTATCTTTGAAAACGCCTTCTTTTTGGCTCTTGAGGAAAAGTTCCACCTCGGTAATCACGTCGTCGTTGTCGAACGCCTGCCACGAAGTGCTTACTTAAAGTGATGGACGAGGAAGTAGTCAGTGGGGGCGAAGCTTGGGGGGGGGGGGGGGGGGGG
>JAQQZT010000033.1:9248955-9264103 GCA_030068275.1 Clarias platycephalus | reverse complement strand
TTGTAATAAACGCCCCCACCCCCCGCCCCCCCCCCCCCCACCCCCACACTAGTCCCTGAAAATATGATTTAAAAATAATAAATTAAAGAAGCCCTTCCAGCTTAAGAGACCCAATGGAACACTCCATTACGCTCCTCGCCTCCTTTCGTGCATTAGTGTTAAAATATTGATGTTGGTCTTTAGCCAGCTGTTGCAACTCTAAAGTCTCCATCAACACATTCATCTTTTCTCTGTGAAAACTGACTGCATCACCTTTTCAGTGATGCCTCACTATCACACCTCCCACTGCACCCATCCATCCATCCGTCTGTCCGTCCGTTCATGTCTTCCGGTGTGTCTGAATAAATAAACTTAGTACGGAGGGAGGCTGGGAAACGGCGAAAGTAGGACAGCCCAACCTGGGACTCGCCCTGGTCCCTCCCCCATGGAGGGAGAGAGAGAGAAACAGAGAGAGAGAGAGAGAGAGAGAGAGAGAGAGGGGGAGAGGATGACGTGTGGTTAACAGGCAGAGATCCAGGTGAGGGGGGAAATGGGAGAATTCTTTTTAAAAAGATGGAAAGGGGAGGAGGGAGAGATGGAGAGACGGAGCATGGAGAGGTGCAGAGAGAAGCAGCCTATTAATAATCTATTGCAGATTTGGCGTTACAGAATCACTACAAAGAGATTCGGAAGGCAAAAAAAAAAAAAAAAAAAAAAGGAGGTATGGGATAGAGAAAGCGCTTAAAGATCAATCATACTGATAAGTGCAACTTTGCTCATTACTTCTGGATGTTGCCTTTTTCTCTTTCTGACCCTGCCTTCCTCCTCTCCGACAGGCCTCAAATCCTGCTCTCTCTCCCTCACACACATATATACCCTCAGAAATGAACGTCTATACACGTACGTGCGCACAAAACAAAACTCCTGGCTCGACCTCCTCTACCCATCATGCAGCTGAAAACACAAACACGGGCACTAAACCAAATCCAGTGCCATCTGGCCTGAAACAGACAGCGCGAACTGACCGAGGACGACGTGCGCATACAGAATGCAGGAGCGGTGCCGAGACACAAACCGGGCCGGTTTCAGAGAATACGGCTGCCGGAAGGAGACGGCGTGTGCCAGGAGCGCGACGGCGACGCTATCGAGAAACACAGAAACCTTCAGGCTTCTAGTGTGGAACATGAAATTACACAGTCCCTATTCAGCCGCATCACGCGTCGGACAATGTCCCGGTCATCTTATTTTATTGTTGTTGTTGATGATGGAAAGGATGGAGCGTCACCGAGGCGGGACAAATCGCATCTCGCTGATGACGTATGCGAAAAGAACACTTAAAAAAAAAAAAAAAAAGCACTCACACACTCCTATACCTTTATTTGCTTTTTACTCTCGAGGCGAGACCCTTGATGGAAATTAACATGAGGAAAAAGCTCAGAAATGGGGAATAGTGTTATGTCAGGAAAGCTTACTGAACCAGAGAGAGAGAGACAAAAGAATGTTTATTCATCCTTGCCTCCAGTGAAGGAAGCCACAAGTGCTACCCTCTCATTTATTCTAAATGTCAGCCTCTTGAAGAATGAGAGAGAGGGAGAGAGAAGCCCACACAGGTAAATGATACAACACAAAAGCTTTCTTTCAATCACACACACACTGTAGCTGATGGAAGTAGGACAGACACAATGGGCGCTCTGTCTCGGCATGGTCACTCTACCTGTTCCTGGTGCATGATGCAAACACACACACACACACACACACATGAAAGCCTTCTTCATATCACTGATCGATTTCTACATGAAAATCATTTCTCCGTCTCCGTCTCCCTTTTCACAGCCTCTTTTTTTCCCCCCCTCACACAACGATTCTTTATCCTAATTAGTCATGAAGCAGCCACAAGACAGTCAAACTCTTCTAGTGCTTTATCTCCTTCCGGAGGCAGAAGGTCAGAGCGATCGAGGGACGTGCGAGCGATTGTCACATAGTCTCCCTGACTTAACCTTCGACACTTACTAGTAAAAGCACAATGAGGGAGAAAGACGACAGGAAAGCGCGGCTATAAAAAGACTGAGGAGGGGTGCGATATGCACTGCTCAGGAAAAAAAAAAATTATCAGGAAGGAAGGGGGGGGGACAAAGTAAGACGGACAAAATGGTGTCTCATTGAGGAGGAGAACGAGGCAGAGAGGGAGAAGGTCGAAGGCGAGGAAAGGAAAAAGCGCAGAAGACAGACAGATCTATTACGAGGTATGAATCAAAGAGAGGTACAGTCGAGGAAAGAAGAAGTAGTGAAGACGAGGCGACGGATTGCACTCATCCGTTAACCAGCTGACAGGAAGAAATCAGATGAGACGAAACCACACGAGGAAGCAGATGCCGAGAACGAGGCGAATTACCACATGACAAGTAAAAAAAAAAAAAAAAAAAGTTCCTCGACTAAATCGCAAATTAAATTAACTTGAGCTTCCTTAAGCTCGACCTTCACACGCGAGTCCACCGTCTCCCAGAGAACGCTCCTGACTTCACACGCCTCTGTGTACGCAGTGATCTTAAAGGTCATTCCTGGGGGTTTTTTTTCTTCCTTTCCTCTGATAATGCACTGTGCCAGGCATGCTAATAGCATTAGCGCTCTCTCTCAAGGAGCATGCGAACTAAAACAAAGCCCTGAGACTTAGCGCCCAGCTGAATTGACGTCGAGGACAGAACAAGGACGGTTTTGTGAGGCTTGAAATTAGGTGTCGCCGAAGAAAAATAAAGAAAAATAAAGAAGGATGGAGAAACTAATAGTTCGCACCGAGTGGAGCGAAAGAGACGGAGGACATCAGAGAGGTTAGTCGCTAATCTGGCGCTGTCCTCGTGTTATATGGGTTTATTCTGGGGAGCTGTTGGCGCGACGGGGCTGAAGTAAGACATGGTTTACTTGCAAGGGCATTGCTGGCTTTGCTGATCAATACCGGATCGATAGAGCAAAGCCCAGGCTGTCTCGCAGACGCTGGATAGACACATTAAGGACAACGAGAGGAGGAGGAGGAGGAGGAGGAGGAAAGCGGTGCTCCTTCTCAGGGAGTGCAACACTGTACAGCTTTAAATTCAACTCGCAGAACAGCGAGGGAGGGAAAAAAGAAGCAAGTCAAGGTTACCGAAGGAACCGTTTCCTTCTCCGACAAGACGGGCGATATCATAAAGGCGTAATTAACGCTCTCATAGCCGAAGACGTTCTTCAGCCATTAGCCGGTCGCAGGTCCGGGAAGCCGGCGTGCTCGTGTACAGAACGAGGCATGACGGAAGTAATTGGTGTTCGCCTCATAATGATCAAACCGCAATGTGCAATCCATTATGCGCTCGCAAATAAAACTCGCCGAGTGTAATAAACTCGGTAACGCACACACTCGGGCGTGAAGCAGGTTTTACTGAAGCCTTTTTTTTTTTTTTATACACACCAGTTAACTGAGCGGGCTTCTAAATTCTATGCTCGTTCCGTGCACTTTACAGTGTTTATCACCTCGGTTTATTTAAACCAGTAGCCTGTTAAAGACTTGGGAAGATCGTCCCCGTGTCCCTCCGGCAATCACACGTTTAAGACCTTTCGCAGGCGGAGGACGTCTCAAGGAATGCCAAAGCATGCTCTAGATCAAATTCAGCTTTAAAACCACACGAAGCACCTATACAAAGAGCTTAACTGCTGCAAAAACAACAGCGCGTTTCATTAAACATTGAGGGAAAATAAGTTCAATCAGAACGGAACTTGAGCACTTACTGAGCATGCCTACTAATTAATGTGCCATGATGAAGCAATGCCATGATAGCCTGTCAAGTTAATTACCCAGGGTCAAGAAGCACTGAACACAAAAAAAAAAAAAAAAACTGCTATGGAAATGTCTAGGAAATTTTAATTCATGCTTCAAGTGTAATTTCTGTGCATTAGATGATGTTCAGAGCGCTTTCGGATGTTTTCAACCATCTCTTTTAATCAAATAATCTTTTTTTTCATATTTGTCTAATGAAAATGTTTTTTTTTTTTTTAAATGAAAAAAAGAAGCAGCACCACTGACAGCTAAGTGTATAGAAGACCACCCCTGCCTGTAACCCGTGGTTCACCCCTCTCCGGCACACTCTGCATGGCTGCCCAGGATCACAAGAGAAATGATTAAATTATGAGGCCGATTTAAATGGCCATGTCGACTTCATGAAGCTGTGAGAAGCTCTGAAGCTGTAAAAGCATCCTGAGAGCCGACATCTGCCCAACGAGGAGTGAAGAGGGGAAAAAAAAGAGAAAAAAAAACAGGAAGAAAAGAGGCTGGTGAGTGCAGCAAGTAATGATGGAGAAGAAGAGTGACAAGAATGATTTTTGTCCTCTTGGTGATCTTTTCTCAAACCTAGGGCTCATTGAGTCGTGCCAACCTTTAAAGTGCCTTCTGACAAATTGAATGAATTTTCAAATATACATGAGTGAATACAGAGAAGATAAGTGAATATGCTTCTACGGCGATGACTCTCAGCACATATCACAGCCTCTGTTGGCAAATCAACAGCACCAACGTTTCCCACCATTAATCACTGATCACCAACGTTTCTAACACCTAATTACTAATCAACAATGTTCCCAGCACCCAACCACTGATCATCAATGACCCCAAACAATAATGTTCCCAACCACTAATCAGTGGTGATCAGTGTTTGGCTGTTCGAAACAATGTTCCCAGCAACGAATTACTAATCACCAAGTTCCCAGCAACGTGGAGCGTGGAGGTACTCCTGTTTCCCCCCCCACAGTCCAAAGACATGCAGATTACGCTAATTGGTGTACCCAAAATTGTGTGCATGAGCTGAAGTGTGTGTAAGCGTGGATCCCCTTCGATGGATTGGCACCCCGTCCAGCATGTACCCCGGCACGTGCCCCAAGTCCCCTGGGACAGGCTCCAGGCCCAACCACCACGACCCTGTATACAGGATAAAGCGATATAGACGGTGAGTGAGTGAGGTCTGAATAACCAATTACGAAATCATCCTTGTTCCATCAATCAATCACCAACTTTCTAATCAAACCAAACCAAAGACCAATCACCAACTCCCATGCAATTAATTACAGCTTACCAACATTTCAACAACCAATCACTGATCACCGCTGTTCGTTCCACTCACACACACAAACCACGCACAAGCATTTCCTTCCATTCTGTTACCCAAATAGTCACAAAGCGCTTTGTTTTCCTTCTACATTCTTGAGAGTAATTAATCTATGACAAATGTCCAACTATTTTCTTCCAGAATCATCTCACAAAAATCTACCTTTTTTGGAGTTTTGATTAAAATCTTTCCTCTTATGTGTTGATTAAAGTGTCCAGTCCTCACGTGTTGATTAAACTCTTCTTTACGTTCTGATTAAAATCTTCCACCTTCAAATTATCATGATTCAACAAAGTTACAATTTAGTAATTGACAATGCTGATGACTTCTAGCAACTTTCTGATCCTGGTTATGCTTTCGCTGATACTTCTGAGAAGAGTCGGCCTCGTTTTAGATCCAGACTCTTGACATGATGGATCACTGGTATGTACGTCCAAGGCTGGAAGCCAAATGACAGGCGAAACTCATCTATTTTCCACGAACATAAGTTAGATTTTAAGTCAGAAGTTCGACGTTATACTCGTGATCTCTCTGAAATGCCTACACAAGAAGCTGCTGTCTCTATTATAGCAGGTTTGATGGTTACAAGGCCAGCCATTGATGAATCCTGCCAAAGCGCAGCGCTACACAGATTAAGGCTTCGGCTCGAGTCTTTGTGCCTGCTCTCACACACACGCATGTTCACACACACAGACTTTATTCACCAGTTTTTTTTTTCTTTCTGCACTACATTCCTGTATTTCTTTTCAATAAACCTGTGCGCTCTTCCCCTGCTCTCTCCCTCATTGTCTGACTCAGACTCCAATAAAACGCTGGCCTTGAGGTCTGGCCCATGGGTATGATGTGCAGGGGTCTGCGTTATGGTGGTTTTGGGGATGGGGTGGGGTGGAGGGGGTCAGGCAGAGGCTAATACTGTGGGGGGCAGGGCTGGGGATTCGAATAAACCAATGACAAAACACCACCCTCAAACAAAAGCAAACTGCACACAAGAATGAAGGGTGGAGCAAGGGAAGGAAAGAGCCGTGCTCCCAAAGTTAGAAAGAAGTATTTTTAAGCAGTGCATGTCCATCTTGCACACTAACGTTCTACGGCCAACCGTGAGGTCATCTAACACACTCCCACCTGTTTGCACTTTATACTCAAGTGTACTTGATGCTGGATGTTGTGCGGCTGTGTTTGATTCTCACCCAACTAAATGCAGGTCAGTCTGCTTCCCCTTGCCCTCCAAGCAGCCAGATTCTCTCTCCCTGCCCCCACTTTT
This sequence comes from Clarias platycephalus, assembly GCA_030068275.1. NCBI lineage: Eukaryota > Metazoa > Chordata > Actinopteri > Siluriformes > Clariidae > Clarias > Clarias platycephalus. The sequence goes on along the minus strand of JAQQZT010000033.1, from coordinate 9,257,740 downwards.
CCCTCACTCTCTGTCTCTCTCTCTCTCTCTCTCTCTCTCACACACACACACACATCCATACAGAGCACTTGATGCATTCACGCAGGGCGACATTACTACAGTACCCCCCCCCCCCCCCCAACACCCCCTCTTTGCTTGCCATTGTTTAAAAACCCCTCAGCATCTCCATAGTAACTGGTTCAAGCTTTTTGACTTGTGTTCATAAGCCCAGGCTTATAGTCTGCAACCGCTCATATGAGGCTCAGCGTGATCTCTTAATGAAATATGTTGCATGTTCGAATTTGATCATGCATCGGGGAAACTTTTTGTCGTAGTAGGATGATTAAAAAATTTCCTTATCTTGATGGTCACGGTGATGGAAATGCAAAAATCATCTGTCGCTACGGCAGGAGTCGGCAACCCGGCACGCATCCAGTCTGGCATTTCACTAGACTGAACTATGCATTAGAACAAAAATATATACGTATGAAAAGAAAACTGAGCTAAGGAAACTATCTAATTCAGATACTTTGCATTACCAAAAATAAATAAATAATAATAAATAAATAAATAAAAATCAGCTGAGCTTCTGTAGCAGATGTTCTGTTGAGGCTAATCAAGTGCATTTATGTAAATTATTTAGTTGAAAGCAGCTTACTGAGGAAGTTAAGAGTGTTCACCGACTCTCATTATCTCTCCCTCTCTCTCTCCATAGATAGATGATACCGAGAGAAATAAATAGTCTGATTCATGGTGTAAGCATGCAAATGAAGCAAAACTATGACTGTCAGAGAACACTCTTTCGAAACAGTGCAACAGGCACTAGTCAAAAATAGTAACCTGAAGCACAACAACAATCATTTATAGTCTTGCAATCATTAACCGACTGACCATTAAAAGTTAACTTCTGTCACCATTCAGTCACGTTAACTGTTTATCCAGACATGGCATTTTATTTAGCTCAAATATTGCCTTTCATTTTGTTGAATATCTGTGCCTTAGTGTATTACCACACACACAGGAGTTTGCTTTGTCCTTGACATTTTAACTAGCACCTCTGCAGAGTGTTATCGGATATTAAGGGAAGTGTATTAATTCATCCCTTGACCCTCACTTGAAAGAAAAAAAAAAAAAAAAAAAAACTACTGTGTTAAAAATAAGGTGAAAATGCTTTCACGACACAACTCTAACAAGAAAAGCAGCAGAAGAAAATATCAGGACCTTTTTTTGCCATTTGGTCCTTTATCTTCCCTTTGCTTCCTTCATAAATAAAAAATATATTGTTTCATTATTATACCCCCCCCCTCACCAAACCCTTTTCACCCTGACCTGCATTCGATGTGCTCTGAAATGTTCCCTGGCAGAAAAACGGTCCACGCCATGAATAAATGAAAGAAAGGAATAACATTTTGGAGTTGCAAACCTCCTGCATTCGCATGGCACAACTTTAGTCGTTTGTCACTTTGATGTATTATTAAACCCCTTGCGAGCATGCCTTATTCCAGGCACACGAAACGAGAAAGGGGTTACAATGATATGCCTCCGGCTGAGAAATCAGCCTTCACCTCTTTGTTTTTTTTTCTTCTTCTTCCCTTCTTATCCCTCCCTCTGGTGCCAACCACAGGCAGCTACAGGTTCCATCCCAAAAACAACTCATTAAAAGTGCCCTACACACGTCATCAGGAATAATGAGCTCCTGCGCCATACAGTACTTAGTGCGCTTCGTCTAGGGTCACTAGGGAAGCGTTTCAGGCACGGCCTGTGTATCAGGTACTTAAACGCACCTGCTGGCGTAAATAATTAACTATGCAAAGCCGGGAACCTAAGACAGGAAACCGGAAATACCAGTCATGTAGGCAACAGGTTGCAGAATAAAGGGTGAAAAATAATAAGAATATGAGGAAGTGCTATTAGATGTAATGCAATGGGCTTCCATGTATTATCCAAACAGAAAGCTTTGTTTGAGCTTAGAGAAATATTAACCATGACGTGTGACGTGGACAGATAGGAAATCCTGCCTCTCAAAAACAAAATAAAACAAATGTAGAAATGAAAGCAGGATTATTCACAGCATAGTGTTGCTCAGACAGGTATATACACACACACACACACACACACACACACACACAGGGAATGAGTGATACTCCTAAGGCATAAAAGAAAAGCGATGAAGAAGGGAAAGATAAAACAGGTGAGCATGTTGTGTTTGTTCAAGCTTGTTGTTTATACAACCAGCCAACATCAAAGGCTTGTTTATAAAAAAAACTAAAATAAAAACAAGGGCAACATATCATACAATCGATTAGGCGTTTCAAACTAAATCATATTCCTAAATGACAGGCTGTTTGACGCCTATCCATGAGCGTTATGGACGTAGTGTAGGTTAAGTGTGTACCTGATAACACCTTCAGAAAAAAATACTTAACAAGGCCACACCTTACAGGGGAACATGGCGCACGCCGAAACTGAGCAGCTCACCGAAAGTAAAAGACAGACAGACAAATTCCACAACCGTGTGTGATATGGCTGAATAAAAAAAAAAGAAATGTCAGTCGGGTAAATTAACATGCATAGCCTGCTACGTGTGTGTAAATGAAAGTAAACCTGTATCTGACATTGACTGTCGTTTACTCCACTGATAACCAAACCAAAGGATTTCAAAACTGCAGATTTATTTCTGGATTTATTTTAACAGAATAAACGTCTCTCACCTTGAGCTTTGAGGCTGATCAGCAGGATGAGGAATCCTGTCGTTGAACACAACCCGGAGTCCCGCACCATGATGTCTTGTTGAATTATATACACACTCTTACACCTCACACACACACACACACACACACTCACTCAGGAGCGAGAAGTCGGTCTTTTATACTACAGAGAAAAATAACGTCTTCCAAAAACAAACTTCAAAAAAATAATAAAAAGAACAAAGTATCCAATACGGGCTCGGTAATGTTACTGCCCAAACTTTCGAAGGCTTTGATCCTCGAACGCTACTTTTGTTTCTCGTCTTTTTAAAATCTACTTTGTACTCAATTAGAAGCGTCCTCGCGCTCCGCCGCACAGCGAACACACACACACCTTCTGGTTTAAAAAAAAATATATTTCTATAAATGTATTCGTCAAATTCCTGTGAAGCCGAGATACAGCGCTCGTCTCTCTCACTCTCTGTCTCCCAAACCGTCCTCCACCGCAAGCAGAGCAGCTCTGACCGAAACCAGCACATGCTCGGCTCTCCACTGGCGCGCGCTGTCACGTGATCGTCTCTCATGACGTCATTCTCTCTCACTCATGCAATCATCAGAAAGAAAAAAAAAAGAAAAATTCCAGGTGAATGTTCAGGAAGTTTTATGCGAATCCACAGAGAAGAGAAAGAGAGAGAGAGAGTGTGTGTGTGTGTGTGTGTGTGTGTGAGAGAGGTTTTCCCCAACATATATAAAATGCAAACTGCTATACTGTATAGTACAATATGTAGTGTGTACGTAATGTTACAACTGACATATCTACAGTACAGTATAAGTCTCATTTATTTATATAGCCCTTTATGCTACAACGTAGACCAAAGGACTGCGCATCCAAGAAACTATAAAATATAATAAAATAAAATACATAACAAACATAACATATAATAGCAAAGTCAAGAATTAAAAGCAACATAGTACAAGTATAAGGCTACTGCCATTACTTTACACCTGGTTTAGTATTACACTCCGATGGGAAAATCGTGCAAAATTATCTTTTGAACCATGCATCATGTAAGGCAGCATGGTTAGCAGCATAGCGGTTAGCACTTGCTCCTTAAGGCTCCTGGTTTGACTCCCACCTGTTTGCATGTTCTTCTCGTTCATGGTGGGTTTCCTCCGGGTACTCCGGTTTCCTCTCACAGCCCAAAGACGTGCAGATTCAGACTTTTTATTCTGTAACGCTGTTTTGCGACAATGACCACAGTTTAAAAATACTCACTCAATCACTGTCTATACCGCTGAGTTCTGGGGGGCGGGTGATGTAATATAGGGTAAACTAGGCATGTTTTTGAACTATGGGAGGAAACCCACCAAGCACAACGAGAACATGCAAACTCCATTCATACAGACCAAAGGCGGGAACTGAACCCAGATTCCGGAGGTGCAAGGCGACAGATTCTGGGTTCAGTTCCCGCCTTGGGTCTGTATGCATGGAGTTTGCATGTTCTCCTTGTGCTTGGTGGGTTTCCTCCCATAGTGTTAAAAGCTCTATGTACATAAAAAAATAAATACTAATTTAGATTAGCTTAATTGGTGTTTCCAAATTGTCTGGTTTGTGTGTCTCCGCCTGTTGATGAATTGGCATCAGTACATGTAGCTGGATCATAATTTTAGCTTGAAAGCTCTCTAGATAGAGAAACATACAAGACAGCCATCGTTTTATGATAAAATGTATCCCGCAAATCATGTTAAAAATTTTTAGCAAGTGAGGAAGTAATACCGGTTGACGTTCCTTTGCCAGTTTTTCTCAACAGATCTTCCAACAGCACGGAGGCATCCTTTTGAAGGCCCGGGTTGATCAAGTCATAACTGCGCTCATGTTTTACCCTAATCTTAACAACAAACTACGAAGGTCGATCAAAGTCAAATCAGGACTTTTGATTGCGCAGAATAGGAGAACACAGTTCTGAGAATAAAAACTACAATTTCTCTTCATAATCCCCTGCTACAATAATGCATTTATCCCCGCGTTTCACTAGTGCTTGGATTACATCAAGGTAGAAAGTTTTCTCAGGAATGATCAGACTGTCCTGTCTGCTTCACATCAGAAATGTTGGCCTCCCAGGAACTCCTTAAATGGACCAAACGTGTGGAAATGGCTTGGAACGAGGGCAGGACTGTACGAGTTATGTGGCAATAACTCCCAGCTGTGTTTCTATAATGTTCAAGTGGTGTTTGTGAATGATTGTGTGTACAGTTCCCACAGACAAACGCGTCTCTTCTGCAAGTTGGCGACATGTTATTCATCGATTTTCAAGGATCAGGTGTTCCACTCACTGAATTTTCACAGGAACGAATACAGTGTGCTTCGAGCCACCACGGCCAAGATCATCATTCATAGACTTAATTAAAACGTTTGCACCTTTTAAATGTTTTACTAGGGCTAAGACTGTTTTGTGCTTGAAGTCTTTTGTAAATGTCAATCGGTTCTATGGCTTCATCCATGAGAAGTCCCGGTTTGACTTAAATGCCCCTTGTATAATTCTAGTAACAATAGAAAGAGGTATTTCAAGATTCTTAGCTTTTGTCTCTGGGACAATGCTCACTCAAACAAACTAACATCCTGGCCTGAAATTTGTCTGGAATTTTCACTTCCAGGCATGCTTAGGCATGGGTGCATTAAAATCTGAAAAGAAGTTGACAAATGGTAATCGTTAAACCGGAAACACCTTTTGACACACATATACCATGTAACTATGAGTACTGTATTTACGTCTCGAATGTCTATGTACAATACTGACACTAAAAAGTACAATAGGCATACTTTTCAGGTGACAAGGAACAGTAAAGTTTGACTAGGCTGTTTTGTGAGCTTTAGAGGAAGTAGAGAGGTGATTAATCTGTCACAGAGCCTTGACACAAAGCAAATGAAAAAAAGAAACAAAAAGCAAACTTTGTGTTTGATCATAAACACGGACGCCAAAAAAGAAAAGAAAACGTTAACCCTTTATGTGGTAAAACTGTTTATACATGCAGCAACAAATCAAAGAAAGGCGCAAAAGCCATTGAATAGTGAAATTTGATTTCACAGCACTGAAATATCTGAAATATGTTATTTTGAAACCACAAATAACTTCCTTGTTATTAAAACTACTCATATTTTAGTTTTCAGAAATTCATATAAAAAATAAAAAAAAGGTTTCAATTACCGTGGCGTAGTGGGTAGCGCTGGGACCTCGCACCTGCAGGGTTCGATTCCAGTTCCTCGTCTTTGTGCTTGGTGCGAGTTCTCCCTGTGCTTGGTGAGTTTCCTCCGGGTACTCCAGCTAATTCCAAATTGTCCACAATGAAGGCTGTGTGCCACACCCTGCGCCTGAAGTCTCCTGGGATGGGCTCCAGGCTTCCCACGACCCTGTAAAGGATTAGTGTTATAGAGAATGAATGAACAGCTTGGGTATTCAGGCAACCCGGGAGTCACTCATCTCACTCATCGTCTATACCACTTTCTCCTGTATACAGGATCCCAGAAGACTTAGGGCACGAGGTGGGGTACACCCTGGATGGGGTACCAATCCATTGGAAACACCACTTAGACTAATATGCATGTCTTTGACTGTGGGAGGAAACCCACCAAGCACGAGGAGAACATGCAAAACTCCATGTACACAGATCCAATGCGGGAATCAAACTCGGACCCTGAAGGTGGAAGGCGACAGTGCTAGCCACTAAGCCACCGTGCCGCCTGAAAAGTCTTAGTCTAAAAGTCGTAGTCTTGTACACCTGAAAACTGTCCTGAATTGATGTCTTTTATCATTCAAAATTTTTCCATTAGCTTTATACTAATCAGGTTGCGGCATGACGATACTGATCTTTCAACTGGAAATAGTAGTATTCCCTCAACACAGATAACAGATCATTGGAAAGGTTGGTTTTTAGACTGCCTCAGTGTCATTACTCTAAGCATAAAGCGGAGGCTATATTAAGCAGCTCGAAGAAATTGCCCGGTATGGAGGTGTCAGAAAGGAAATAATTGGGCTCTGTTTCCTGACTGCAATTAATCTTTGTGTATTAGAGCCATTGTGTGCGTAGAAGCAACACCGCACCCCCTCCACCACCTGCAGCAGATACCTTTACCATGTTCGCGCCGGCATGTCACTCAAAGCGAAAGGATCGTTCCAGCCTGCCTCTTGCCACCTCAAGTGCATATCCATTAGCAACACCCGTCAACATCCTTGTACAACACCCGTGAGCAAATGATCGAGCAAATTATTGGGAAGATTGAGGAAGCCCTGTGCATTCTAAGCAGGGTCGATGTGCTCTGGATTGAAATGCGAGCCATTGTTCGTGCTTATTTTTATTTTATTTTTTTTCCCTTTTATCTGCTGCAGTTAATCGGAATAAGCGGTCATGTTCTTTGCACATGTACCCTCTTTTAGTGGTGAGCTCACTCCATAGGAAGCGTGTTGGGAGAAGATAACAAACTAGTTGGGGGGAGGGGGGGGATATATTTTTAATATCTCGTGGCTTTGTTGGAGAAACCGTCATCTTTTTCTCCTTAGGTTAATAAAGTCCTATGAAATGGGAATTATTTCCTAAATTAAAATCTCACATGTTGGCAATTTGCACAGTTGATGATGCAGAGGAAATCGTATTTTAAACCATCACCCCATATGTGTGTGTGTGTGTGTGTGTGTGTGTGTGTGTGTGTGTGTGTGTGTGTATCCAAAATTAAAGCCAGCTACCTGCAGTTGATTACTGTAACAACCAAGGGACTTCATTTGAATAATTTCTCTCCATGCCTGGCTTGTCTTCTCCCTATCATAGCTAATCCCTCGCTCTCCCTCACTGTTCACACAGGGATCAGGATATGTACACCGCCATGGCTCTCATTAGCTACTGTTATCCTACTTTGCTGGCTCTGAAATATACTTTAATTCATCCCCCCCCCCCCCCCCTATCTGTCGTTCACGTTCCCTCTTCGCTTTCATCCTCGAATTTTCTAGCACTTCCTCTTTCATTCTCCCGTCTTACACTAAGAGGTAATTAGGAGCAACGAGTGCTTAGCAGCATGATAACTTTTGTTCGTTTTAATTAAAGACTTTTACAGGGATGAAGACATTTCGCCAAGGAAACACAGACTGTTTCAGATATACTGTATATATCTTACATTCTCTCACTGCCTCAGAATCAGATTCATATACACACACCCACAAACACACAATAGCTGCCTGGTGCACAGTTTTTACCCTTATTTGTATTCTTTGTGTGGGCAGTATGTGACTGAAGTTCAGCAGAAGCAGACGGAAAAAGAATGAGAATTAATACCAGTCGATATGTACTTCAGTTTGTGCACCACAGAAATAATCTTAGTGACAGTACAGATCTTGCATACTGCCAGAATAAGGCTATTTCATGTTTATAGCTGACATTATTACTGTAGATTAGTTCTATTAAAAAAATGACAAAGAGGTTACATTATAATACATTATCTCGTTATGAAAATATTGAACACATATTCTATTTTTGAGGTGTTTACATTTTAAAAAGGTGTTTACATTTTACTAAGAAACATTTTATTTAAAAGATGTTTACATTTTACTAAGAAACATTTTATTTAAAAGATGTTTACATTTTACTAAGAAACATTTTATTTAAAAGATGTTTACATTTTACTAAGAAACATTTTATTTAAAAGGTGTTTACATTTTACTAAGAAACATTTTGTTAAGATGTTTACATTTTACTAAGAAACATTTTATTTAAAAGGTGTTTACATTTTACTAAGATACATTTTAAGATGTTTACATTTTATTAAGATACATTTTGTTAAGATGTTTACATTTTACTAAGATACATTTTAAGATGTTTACATTTTACTAAGATACATTTTAAGATGTTTACATTTTACTAAGAAACATTTTGTTAAGATGTTTACATTTTACTAAGATACATTTTATTCAAATGTTTACATTTTACTAAGATACATTTTATTTATGATGTTTACATTTTACTAAGATGTTTTTTTTTATATATATATACTGCAGCGTGTGTGTGTGTGTGTGTGTGTGTGTGTGTGTGTGTGTGTGTGTGTGTGTGTGTGTGTGTGTCTGTGTGTGTGTGTG
>JAQQZT010000033.1:9218220-9240007 GCA_030068275.1 Clarias platycephalus | reverse complement strand
TAATGTGGGAGCGCAAGTACCTCTCATCCCTCCCCCCCTGAGAGAGCTCGGCCAATCAGCTCTCTCTGTGCCTCCGGGTATGAGAGGAAAGCAGCATCACCCGGGGTTCGAACCAGCGATCTCCGGATGATAGGGCAAGCGCTTTACCACTGCGCCACTCGGAGGCTATGTTTCATCTTCTACAGTTGTAGCTCATCCATCTCAAGATTCGACATGTGCATTGTGAGTTGTGAGATGCTTTTCTCAACATCACGAGTGGTTACTTGAGTTACTGTGGCCTTCCTGCTACCTTGAACCAGTCTGACCACTGTCCTCTGTCACCAGCAAGGCATTTCCACTAGAAGAACTAATACTTGCTGGATTTTTTTAGTTGAGGTTTTTTTTTTTTCTGTATCATTGTGTTTAAAGACCGAGCAGTTCCCAGCAGTTTCTAAAAAAATCCCAGCAGTTTCTAAAAAACTCTAGCCCTATCTGACACCATTCTCCTGTTGTTTGATATGCACAGTAAATGTAGCTCTAAACCTGCAGCTATACATAATTTGGTCATAAGGAATTCCTAATAAGCGGAGACATGTATGAGCACATGAAGTTGCAAAATCCCTAAATGAGTAAAGCTATTTCCCAAACTTCGCTTTTTCTAAGAGAAGGTGGTGACGCTATCGTGTCTGGGTAGAGAATATTTCATAAGACCAGACACATGTTAAGCATATGAGCTTTTTTCTGTTTAGGCACTTGTGGTTAATATCAGAAGCTTATAAAAACTTCCCTGACTCACATGTGATACTGGATTCGATAGAAATACTAAAATCTGAGTGCAAACAAAAGATTACGGAAACATGCCAAGGACAGAAATAACCTCTCCGATAAACCTTAGACAAGCACGTAAAGCTTTGTGTTAACCACATCTTTCGTTCGGGTTGAGTTTTACTAAAACGGTTGATAATCATTTGAACATATTGGTTAGAAGGTTTGTCTGAGTCTGATCAGGGATCTCCAGTGTGTACACGTCAGTGTGTAGGCTCATGGATGAGGTCAGGATATCACCTGATACTTTTCTCTATAGGAAACTACTTCTGGTATTTGTCCTACACATGACCAAACATACAGAGACAAACCGAACCTGATTACTGGCAGTCAGCAATGGAGGAACATAACATTTCCTCAAAGTACACAGCTCAGAAAAGAACCCTCGTTCCTTTGTATGATGTATAAACAGAATGTGCTGAGTCTTTTTATTCTAAGTCAGGCTTGTGGCAGATTCTTAATATGTAATGTTTGCTGAGAAATCACAAAGAGGAGCTCCCTGATGTCCTGAATTTCCCAATAGAATGACTGGTTATGGTAATTCAGTATGTTGTATTTAAGCAATATGTCAGTCAAGGTGTGTCATTACTTAACCTGTAGTTATATCGCCTCAAGTGTTACTTTGCTCTGCCAACACGTATCCTTTCACGATTAGCGGAATTATTGTTGACGACAGATAGTCGGCAATCGACAGGTTTTTTAAGTTCTTACTGTACTACGTAGCCAAAAGGTGAGAAGAATAAACCATGGAAACCCACAAGATTTACTTTATATTTCCACATATTCCGCATTAGAATATCAGTTGATTTCCAAATTCCCCCACTATGTGTACAATCCCTTGTTCCACACACCAAGAAGTGCCCTTGATCAGGGGTTAGAATGGAATTTGGGGGCCTCCACAGTGGTAAAGTGTTCGCCCTATCACACAGAGATCGCGAGTTCGATTCCCGGGTGATGCTGTAACCTCTCGCTGCCGGAGGTCCAGAGAGAGCTGATTGGCCGAGCTCTCTCAGAGGGGAGGGATGAGAGGTACAGCCAATCAAGGGCGTCTGTGAGCTTAAGCAACCCGAACGAGCGGATAGCGCTGTTCTCCGAGTGTGTTACGCTGCTCCCAACGGTGCGTGAGTGAGCAGTTCGAAAAGATACGGTCGGCTGGGGTCACGTGGTTTGTAGTAGTAGCTTAATGTGGGAGCCCCCTAGTGACGGGGAGGAATTGGACACGACTAAATTAGGGAGAAAATCGGGGGAGAAGAATGGAATTTGGGATTTAGCTTTTTGTTAGAAGCTAGTTAGGCATTTCGAGGCAGGTCAGAACCACTTAGAAGCAATTATTAAGAAGTGTAGTGTTGTTAAACATGACAAAATGTTAGCAGATGTGTTTTCTTCCTTGACTGGTTTTAATTTGGGTTTTGGCAGGCAGCTGCTCTCCCCTCAGTATTGCAGACCTTAACAACCTACAGTACTTTCGTCCATGCTGCCAACCGACAGTTAGTGTAACACCTGTGAATCAGAGTGATACATACCATTTATTATCATCACTCGTGGAATGCTTCTTGTCCAATCAGATTGCTCGGTCGAAACTAACCATAGTATAAACCAACTAAATAACAAATCACTTGTTCTATAAACTCTAACCCAAGTTAATCATGTGACTACTGTACTACTACTACTACTGTACAATATACTGTATCACTGAAGACATTACTCGTTACTATGGTAACAGTTAGTTCACAGAAATTTGTATAGTGGACTTGATGATGAATTAATGATTATTATTATTTTTTATAATACGGTAACTTTTATTGTTAGGATATATTTATTTAGCTTGCCAAGATGTAACTTCATGTTTTCTGACTTTGCAGTATCTTGGTAAGTTCGGCAAAAAGACTGTCTTGAAAAAAGACACTGGTAATATTTAGTCACAAGTGATAACAGAAACTTGCATATGTGTATTTTTTTAATAAATACAAGGGCTGTACTGAAAATAATGCAAAAATGGGCAGAACTGACACAGGTCATTCAACTTGCAGAAGTCTTCTTCTATACAAAGATATTACTCAACATAGTCTCCATGAATATGTCACGCCATGAACTTGTTCCGCCGTTGAACCTGACTCTCGAATTCTCTTTGAAAATCCGCTTTGTCACAGTTGATTGTCTTCCACTGCATGATTTGACTCCAGTGCTGGTTTCCCCCTTATTTAAACATCTTCATCCTCCTGTGTACATTGCTCTTGTCAATAGTGTCATCTCTGTAAACATTCTGTAGCGCAGTTGGAGACCTGCGACAAAGAGGATATTCAAAGAGGATTCAAGTGCTGGGTTCAACGATGGTGCAAATGCCACCCTCATAATATAATTATCTGTATGATGGCACATTGCTGTGATATAAAACACTTTAGGACAGGCCGTTATAGGAAAATAATTAACCTAGGCGAGGTAACAGCATCACACTTACCTATCATATTATTTTCCTATAATAGCACTATTTGTCATGGTTTAATCCTTGTTTAATGGCAGCCAATGGTAGTTATGGATATTAAAATTCAGAGTAAACACTCATTGTCTTTCTTTTCCTTTCTTATTACAGAAGAGAATTCGGCTGTTTTTACCAACATTACATATGGTAAGACTTTCTGCCTCCATTGTCTCAGCCATGCTCGACACTGATCAGCTCGCGGTCTTACACACGCTGCCATCTCATCAGCCTCACACCATCTGGTTCTGCCTGAAACCACTTTTGCTAATCCAAACATTTTACATCATCAAGCAAACATGCTACATGCATCAGCACACTCCCTCACTGGCGAAATCCCAAACTGGCTCCTTACTGCATATAGAACGTGCTATTTTAGAGTAGGTAGTAAGCAGCACACACACACACATATATACATATGCGCACACACACGCAAATTAAGTAACACATCAAAACCACAATGCATCAAAATACAGGTTCCTCATGCCTCTGCTCCTCTTCCTGCCTTTCTGCTCTAACTCTCACATGCTACTGTATATTCACATGACTGTCTGTATAACCATGCCTCCACAATGACGAGCTGCGCTAAGGATTATTGTGAATCAAACCAAATCTTATTGCTGCCTCATCATTGTTCATTCTCCACTAGTTCCCTATTCAAATCAACTGCTGATCCGCTTTTATTTCAGTTGTGTTTCTCCATTAAACAAGCACGTGGTGACTTATAATATCTCTTCATCATTTTTTTTTTTTGAGGAAATCCCCATCAGGGCTGTACCAGTATTTTATGGGTTTAAATATAGGCTACAATACAGTAGATTCGGGAAGAAAGTCAGAAAACTATAGAATGTAGCAATAGAATGTATTAAGAAGCCTTTGCGATTTTCTGAACTTTTCTTACCAAAACAGCAGATGAAAAAAAAGACAAAAGGGTTAGTAAGTATAAGTGTAAGCAGGATATGGCAGTGGTTAGTGGTTAGCACTTTCGCATTGCGCCTCCACGATACAGGTTCGAGTCCCAACCATGCCTCCACATGTGTCTCAGAGTCTGTGTGCATGGAGTTTGCTTGGTGGGTTTCCTCTGGGTACTTATACAGTCCAAAGAGGCCAGATCTTAACCTCATTGAGAATCTTTGGGTTGTACTGGAGAAGATTTTATGTATCGGTCCGAGTTTCTCATAATCAATACAAGATCATGGAGAGAAATGATTGTGTATTACAATATATATACAATACATATATAATTTCCAGTTCTTCTGGACATCACACCTTGTGGTTCTGAAATATATTGTATAGATACTGTATATATACCTAAATAATTTCCTTGTGGTTCTGAGTCGTAGTTCACCTAATATATATTCTGTATTAGGTGAACGATTGCTCATTCTAAACCAGAACCACAAGGTGTGATGTCCAGAAGATCTGGAAATGATTTAGGCGGAGATGAACTCATTTATTTCTAAAGTTCAGCAGAACAACAGAATAGCTTTATTTTGTTCAATGTACATTCCAGTTGAGAACTCGTAAAGGGTGATGTACTGTACTGTAGGCTACATGATGCCTGGTTCTGATATCAAAGAGGAAGTCAGAGGAAGTCTTTCTTCCTGTATTGCTTATCTGTATGCTTTGATCTACTTTCTCAGCTGTATGTCTCTTTTTCAGTAAGACCAGAGTCCAGTCTGGCAGCTCTGTCTCGGTCGGCCGTCACACTCCCCTGCTCTGACATCAACGGCGACTACGTCTTTCTCTACTGGTGGCGCGTAGGCTCCCTAACATCAGATCCACAGCTGATCTTCCAATTCGACCGCTGGAGAGATTCCCAGGAGCCATTGAATCCCCACCTCCGCTTGCACAACCGCTCCTCTGTGCTTCCTGGGAACTTCTCCTTCCTCCTGAGGCCGGAGTTAAAAGACGCAGGCAGCTATCGGTGTGAGGTCTTTAGGGATGACCAAGTTTTCACCCAGGCCACAACACTGACCGTTTTAAACGGTAAATACAAGTATTACAACATAATAAAATGAGCCCGAATTCAAATTAAATGTTGTCGAAATATGAAGGAAACTTTTCCAGTGTTGTGTAGTGTTGTGTCCTAGCACCTCCTTCGACACTGGATTTCTGTTTATTATGCACACACACCCCATACCGACAAACACACAGACCAATTACAAGACCAATTGACCAATTAAGTCTACACAGCATTACATATGGTCTGAAATGTATTACCGGTGACCAGCACACACCAGCCTCTCATTCTCCATGCATTCATTTTTATATGTCCTCCATCGCCCCCCCCCCCCCCCCCCCCCCCCCACACACACACACACTTCATCTCCTTTGTTCTTGTTCCTGTCCTGCTTTTCATTCACCATCATGTCTTTGCCTTTCAAGGACCCCCCTCTCTGTTTCTCACCCTCTAATATAATGGCTTTTAGTAGGCCTCATTAAAGATCTCATTATGTGTAATTACACCTGCTGCCTGTCGCTGCTGACGGCGCTGGCGGCTCTGCCATTACTGTGGAAACTGGTGGGCTCAATTAGGCCAGGATTGATTCTGATTTGAGTGGAAGAAGACACACTGAATCAGTCATGGTCAACTCCGGTCGGTCTGCTATCCACCTAGTTAATGAATGCACATCAACTTAACCTTTCTTTTTCTGTCATTATGCTTCTATCCATTCAAATAACTAGTCTCTCTCACTCTCTTTCTATCTATCTATCTATTTCTCTCTCTTTTTGCCCAGGCTATAAAACCTCTTCCTCTTCCACTATGGAGCTGACCTGTGAGTATTCCACGCCTTCCAGGGTCCTTTCTCTAAAATGGTCGCACCTCCAAAAGCCTGAACGCCGGCTCCCTTTAACTGCAGTTCCTGGTCAGAAGATCTTAACCATAGATCTCCCAATAACCCCAGATACAGCCGGCCAGTACGCCTGCACTCTGATTCTACAAAATGGCCAAACCGTCAGATACCTTTACACTGCCGTGCTGCCTACTACAGGTAAGGACACGCATTTCAAGACACATCTCTTATGAAATTTTTAAAGGTTTACGTAAACGTCACTAGTAAACAGTTCATCCGCCTCATTGTTTCTTTTGTGTACAAATGTTTCGGTCAAAGTCATGGCCTGGATAGGGAGCTCGGTGCTGTGAAAAACAGAACACTTGGTAACCAAAGACAGCAGGCCCAACATGCGAAATCTCCTCATTTACTGTAGGCTTCACCAGTAATCCTGTTTAGAACCCTAAGCAAGGGTCAATACGCTGCCAGACACGGTCACCACAGGCACATCCATAATCATGTCCACAAATAGGCAGGCTGAGGTTGAAAGCAGGAATCAGAAAGCGTGCTGAATAACAGGGGAATACCGAGTCAAGGAAACACAGGCACAAGGGGAATTTGAACAAACAACATTTTAACACTACTGTTAAACACGGTGAGGAGGGAGCATGAAAGAAGAAAGTGAAAGATAATGAGTTTTATATTTATAGAGTGTGTGTGTGTGTGTGTCTGTGTGCGCGTTGTGTGCCTGTGAGTCATTATTCTAGCAGCGCAGCAGATCAGATCAGGGAGTGGAATTCCACGGGTCACTAAAAAGGTCAAAGTTCTTACATTCACTTACTCAGTGGACTGTCACCTTAATTACCATCAATCACAATTTACATTTTTATTAAAGCCTGTAATCACACTCAGACTTTTTGTTTTGATAGGGTTGGGAGGGCTTCACTGATCTGAGTAGCTACACTGCTTACAGTGGAACCAGAACCTGCTGCACAGTCCAAACACTTAAGGGTGGGAGGGAGTGGATTTAAAAGGAAATACGACTAAAGGATGAGTGCATTATACACTCAAAGGATGATTATATTACTTTGGCGTTCAAGTCAAACCGGGACTTTTCACTGTGCAAAAAACAAAACAAAAAAAAAAACAGAAAACGATCATGAGTGAAAAAAACAGCTTTATTTCTCAATATAATCTCCTGCTACACTTGTGCACGTATCCCAGTGTTTCACTAGTGCTTGGATACCATTGATTTTTCTCAGTACGTCAGAGCCACGATCGGACTGCCCAGCTTCATGTCTGAAACCCTGGCCTCCCAGGAACTCCTTTAACGAGGAAATGGCTTGGAGCGAGGTCATAAGGTCGAGTTCCTACAGACAGATGCTTTTCTCCCGCAACTTTGTGACAAGTTGTCTATCAGTTTTCAATCATCAGATGCCCCCATCGCTGAAGGTTCACAGTGAGCCACAGTGAGCTCCGAGGCACTTCAGCTGTTTGCACAATCGAACGTTTTAATAAGAGTCTAATAAAAGTCTCATCACTTTACTGTGCTTGGAGTCAATCCATTTTATGCTGTCACTCACCAGAAATTTCATCACAAGTCCCGGTTTGACATGAACGCCCCACATAGAGGCCTCTACAGGACCTAAAAAGTTACTCCTAAAAAATAATGCTTATTAATAAGGCTAATGTTATAGACAAATAATCAACAAGGCAGTGTGAGACACGAGAGCATGTCCCAAGAGAAGTGCTTCATCAGAAATTACATGTTTATTAGATATATGATATTTTAACCTGTTATTATGCCTAATGTTGTGGAATCCTTGTTCTCACTTCTGCTCTAACACCTATTGTTCCTCAAGTAACTTTCACGATGGTCACAATACAGAGAAACCACAAAAATCCCAAATCAAGGAACTAAAAGCTACAGCTTCACTTCTGACTGTTACATTGCACTGAAACTGGAGACTCCTTCCAAAACGATACTTCCAAACAGTAATCTCTACCACCTCATCCATTACAAACATTTCTCCTTTTGATTATATGCAGTGTCTGCCACACAAGTCCCCGTGCGAGCCGTTACCATAGAAACAATCCCTTATTAGGAAGAGTGCATTAATGCTATAAACCTGTCAGTGCTGCTGCTATAGGAAATTCAATCAACACCTTCAGACCAATCAGATTAGAGAACGCAGCAGCACGGAAAAAGCGGTTGGCTCTGATTTCATTTTGATGTGACCTTTTCCCCCAGCTGCTAGAATCCCTGAAGTGCCCTTGCTTGTTAGAGAATCACATTATACATGAAATGGTGCATCTCCCTTTGCATGTGAACTCACTGCATGTAAATCAAGCTCGGCCTGTTTCCTCATTATGGCGTGGGGAATTTGAATACGCTCAGGCATTACGTAATGCCGTTCCATCTCTTCCTCACTCCCACCCTTACCGAACAATTCTCAACTAAAATGAATCTTTTTAGAATTTTCCACTCATGATATTACGCCATTTTTTATATTATTATTATTATTATATGAGGGCTTATGTGTGTAACTGCACTGCAGAGACTCTGAGATTTGGTCCATAATAAGATTGACCCTGTGTTCTCTCTTTTAATGGAAATGAACAGAGTCAAGGTTCTCTCTCTCTCTCTCTCTCTCTCTTTGTGTCTGTTACAGAGCCACCTTGCTGTGTGACTAAGCTGCCTGATAAATTAACCACCGACTCTGCTGTCCCTCTGCTGCAGCCTACTGGTAAGAGCTACAAAATATCCCCATCACTTGACACCTGCTACGTTTCCCCTCACCTGTCGACTTCCGTCTCGATCTATCTGTCTGTCTGCGCATCCTTCCAGACGGTACCGTTCTCCTCCTGCCTCTCTCCATTCTCCTCTTTTTGGTACCCGTGATCGCTGTTGCTGTCGGGGTGTTGCTATGGAGACGAGGACCTTGCACCTTCCCTCGGAGTGAGTTCTGCCCATTCGCGCTTTAATCTGAATACTGTCGGCTCACCCCGATCGGTCATAATAGATAAGGGTCAGTAGTCTTTGTAGATGCATGTCTGCTCATGTGTGTGTGTGTGTTTGCAGATGTGGAGCGCAGTCTGTCTTACTACTCCGGAGAAGTGGAGAACATCTATGAAAATCCCGAGGACCTGATACAGGTGATTTCTGCTAGCTATTATCACCTCTGCACAAACATACATCAATCTCATGTTTCCCGCTTTTGTTCCTCCCACCAACAGGCTCCTCCACAAAATGCGGTGTACATGGTGAGTGTGTATCTCTCAAAGACCAATATTGTAGGATGTACAAGCTGTGAAATATGTGTGAGTCAAATGGTATAGTGTCTGGTGTGTGATGTTGGATATAAATCCGAAATATTAAGACATGAACTAGGTCAAACCTCAAACCTGATTCTGCTCTTGCGTCATTTATAACCGTGCCCTCCCCTTCATTTCCCCTGCAGGATCTGAAGCTCACAGGCGAGACGGATGTTTATAGGGAATTAGACAGGTGAGAGAAGATTGACTGCGAGTCACACAAAGAACGTGACCTAGTGCTGTCACTGTACCCATTACTACTGCACCTTTCAGTCCATCATCCAGTATATATTAAAATTTATGTCTGCTTATTTAACTGTGTGTGTGTGTGTGTGTGTGTGTATACTTTCGTTTCAGATTTGACCCGTGTTGCGGTTAAGTTCACACATTTGGATGACAATTAAAATGCATTTTGTGATATCATCGAACACTTTATCAGTGAAGGGATGTACAGTACATAATGGTGATAACTGCAAACACTGATAAATCACAATAAATCATCATTACGGCTTTTGAGTTTGTATCGCTGTATCATCTAGATGATGAATTCTGAGGCACGCTCAAGTCTTAAGAGTTAAAAACTATGTACATTGATTTCTCTATATAATCCCCCTGCTACACTAATGCACTTATCCCAGCGTTTCACTAGTGCTTGGACACCATCCAGGTAGAAGGTTTTCTCACTACGCCCGAGTATACCTGCTTTATGCCATCTGAAACACTGGCCTACCAGAAACTCCCTCAGTGGCCCAAAAATGACTTGGAGTGAGGTCAAGACCGTATTGGGGGGATGCGGTAAGAACTCCAAGCTGAGGTCAATTCCGCAAATTGGAGACAAGTTATACTGTACATTGATTTTCCGGGATCAGGTGTTTCACTCACTGAATGTTGACAGGAAAAACTACTGGGCTCCGAGCCACCTCAGCCAGGATCATCACTCACAGACATACTGTACGGACTTCTTTAAAACGTGTGCACCATTCACATGTTTTACTCAACATCGAACTGCGCATGAAGTCACATTTCACGCCTTCATGAGAAAGTTCACCAAAGGTCCCGGTTTGACTCGAACATGGCTTGTATGACAATACAAACAAAACAAACATGTGATTAGAATGTACTGTATTGTACTTTTAACCCAGACCATGAGATGTTAAACTTATTTTCAAGATAAATGTACTTACAAGAGAGCGGTAGAGGTGATGGTGTTGGTGGTGTTGGTACAGTAGCAATGCCACCTCACAACACCAGGGTCTTGGATTCGATCCTGGGCTCGGGTTACTGTCTGTGTGGAGAGTCCCATGTTTTCCCAGCATCCTCATATTTTGTGTAAATGTGTGGAGCCATGTAACCCTGATCAGGATAGGAAATGACTGAAATTAAATGAACTAGACTATTTAACTACCCTGAATCACCTACTGTAAGGATCGTTGATGCAAATTCACAGTACAGTATGTGCAAAACTTTGTATTCCCTTCAGACACAATAATAAAATGATATTGAATTCCTACCAACAAGATGTTTGATGTGATGAGCTGTACAGTATATGCATCGCTTTGTCCCAAGTAACAAACATGGTACAATGTTGTGTGCTTTGATATTAACATGAATAAAACATATAAAAGTTTTTTTTTTTTTTACTGTTGGATGTGTTATAAATATTCTCTATTGACTCCTACGCCTCCAGCCTCTTTCATATCTCATGAACAGCTTTTGAATTCTCTCCGTGTTACCTTGTTATGCATTCCCTGCTTTTACTTTAATGATTTCATTCTTTTAAAATCCAAGTAAATTGAACATTTTGGATTCATTTGATTAAACCTTAAATACCTATTTAGTTTCATACTGCAATTTGCTCTGTTATCTTCTTTATTCTCCATCAGTTCCTTTATGGGTGGCAGCACGGTGGTGTAGTGATTAACACTGTGGCCTCACACCTCCAGGGTTGGTGTTAGATTCCTGCCTCGGGTCTCTGTGTGTGTGGAGTTTCTACATTTTCTCAGAACTTGGAGGTTTCCACCTTTCTCATCTTTCCGTCCAAAGACATGCAGAGTAAGGCTAAGTGGAGTCTCCAAACTGCCCGCAGTTGTGAGTGTGTGTGTGTGTGTGTGTGTGTGCTCATGTGCCCTGTGATAGACTGACAACCTGCCCAAGGTGTACCCCGCCTTGTGCCCCAAAGCGTTATAGAGAATGAGAGAGAGAGAGTTACTTTATAGCTAAAGAAAAAAATCCCATTTGTATGATATTACAATAGGCTACTACACACAGGCTAAAAGTGAACAATATATCACATGTATGATTGCTCTACAAGTCAAAGGTGATGGTATAAGAAGAACTCAGAAGCCTCCCGAAACAAGAAGTCTAGTTCTCGTTAGAGGTTTCTGTGCCTTAAATTCACTTGAAATGCACTACAGCATACAGAAGGGACGCTATGAAAGAAAATGTATTCCAGATATTTGACCTTGCTGTGACCCTGACTATGTTTAAACTGGCTCCAAAAATCTTTTCAATCCTTCCGCAGGTTATTATGATAATTCCATATAAATCTTTCAAACATTCAGCCACCTGCTTCTGAGATATTGTGCACTGAGAATATACTAGATTTATGGAATGTACAATAAATAAAGTAAATAAATAAATCAACAAATAAATAAACTTTAGTTTGGGACGTGCAGTTGAATTGGGACAATAAAGTAAAAAAAAAAATTCATACACCATTTAGTTCCAAAGTGTGTCATCCCAGCACTTAGTGTTGAATTAACTCCCAGCAGCGTTGATATGAGTCGAAAAAACACTGATCAACATTTAAACCAACATTGAGGATTGTACTGTCTACATTAACAAACAATATGCCATGCTTTGCATATATAGTTGCATTGAATTTTTTATTAAACAAGATAGTTCCTGCTGTCACCTACACTGAGACAGGTATAAACAAATGCTCATTTAGCCGTCGTTCTCTCTCTCTCTGGAAAAACTTGGGGGTTTTTCTCCAAAACGTTCCTTGTGGGTGGAAAATTTCTATAGATAGAAATAGATATATGAAAGAAAATTTTTACTCATACAGTTTTGTATAAAGCACTTGAAAGTGACACTATGAAATGACTCGGGTAGAAGTTAGTCACCTTTTACAATATTATTTGAGTAAATGCATAGTTTCTGTATCAAAACTAATTTTGATTTGAAAGTATTGGAAGTAAAAATTGGAAAAAAAAAATTCCAATTTTGAACATGTACTTGTTGCTTGTCTACTTGTTGCTTCTTTATAGTAAACGGTCAAAACATGGTATTGGTGCTAAAAAGTGACTCATCTACGTGAAACTGTGAATTTTTAGATAGGATCTGAATTTTTTATAATACTTAATGGTTCTTATCTCCTGATCCATGCATCCTTTTTTTTTTTTTTTTTTTTTTTTTAATAAGCATACACATGTATATTTTTGTCAGGTAAAAAAAAAACATGCTAAATACAATTTCATGCCAATTTAGCATCTCATGCTAAGTATAATTTTATGTAGTGTCTGTAACCTTTTGAATACAAATGTTTCAATGATCTTAGTTGTCATTCCGGTGAAACTTTTGCCAATTTAGATTTCACGTAAAAAAAAAAAGATATAAACCTGAAATATTTTATTATTCTAAAATGCAAAATTGTTCAAATATTGCAACATGAATTTGACATGGTTACGGACACTACATATTCTTTGCTTGTTAAGCCTTTACCAAAAAAACTATTTAAGCAACAATTCTTACAGTTCATATGCTTCTAGACGTTTACACCAATTTTAATATCAATACTCATAAAGACATAGGAATCATTTGCATTTGAAATGATTATTGTTTGAAGCATGAGAGTATAATGCTGAAAAATGGCCATTTTGGGGAATATAGAAAATGATATCTCTGAAACAGTTAGCAAAAGTTATCAACTTAAAATGTTTAGGTAAAGCAAGACTGGTCACTTCCATGTTGCATAAACTTCAGAAGTGGCTTCTTTGGCACACACATTTTCTGTATTATACTGTATGTATAACATAAAAAAAATGTAATCAGCACCAATACTGTTTTTTGGCCAAAAGCATAACATGTCAGAGGCTGTTGACTATACGAGTGAGGCATGTGCACTGAGACCGAGCATGGAAGACGATTACCCACAATCCCACAGTGCAAGAAAAGTTAGAACCATTGGGTCATTTGTGATCATGTGATGTTCGGCCGACACACCGGAGACATATTGTTCGTAGTGCAAAAACCTGCTTGTTTATTAAGTTTAAATATATTTTTTTAAATGTGCTCGTTTTGCAAAACACTCGTAGACCAAGGACCAAGGTTTTACTGTAAAAGAATCTGTTTCGTTTTCATTGGTCAGAACTCACTCTTTCAATTATATCTTTACGCTTCATACATTGGAGGACCAAAAAAAAAGGGTTTATAGAGCAGTACAGCTTTCGTCAACACATCCAATATCATCACACTGATTGAACTCAAGGTTAACTCATTCCTGGCTCCAATTAGCTCTTGGAGAAAGTCATTAAGCTAGGGGTTCACATACTTTTCCCACCCTGCACTGTGAATGTTTACATGTTATGTTCAATAAAAACATATAATGTTTGTGTAGTATTATTTTAAGCAGACTGTGTTTTTCTTTTGTTGTGACTTAGATGAAGTTCAGAGCACATTTTATGACCAATTCATGCAAAACGCCACGTAACCCCAAAGGGTTCACATACTTTTTCTTGCAACTGTAAGCTCCTAATAAGCTACCTGCTCAGTGTAAACAAACACCTGCTCCAATAGATATTAATTAGAAAAGCTAATCTGAATATTTTACTGGGATTAGTTCATAATTTCACCACTGAAATTACAGCGCTGAAGTGGTATAAGTGAATATTAATGCGCTGGAGTCGTTTTAAGACAAAACCTAATCTTTATCTGATCCACTTTTTTCGAATTCTCATCTGTGATTTACTCTCCGATTATAGGACAGAGAGTGTATTTGACTGACGACGAAAGAAGTACAACTTAATGTAAGATAACAAGACGTCAAATACTCACCTGTACTCTTCATCAATACCGCTTCATCTATACACACTACAGGCAATTTGGGAATGTCAGTCAGCCTACTCTGCATGTCTTTGGACTGTGGGAGGAAACCAGAATCCCCAAAGGAAACCCGCCAAGCGCTGGGAAAACATGCAAACTCCATGTACGCAGACCCGAGGCTGGTCACAGACACATAAGGTGCTCAACTTTGACATTTTATTTCTTTGTATTAATAAGTTAAGCAGAGAGTTTCGCCGTACAGAAAGACAGGAAAACATGAACACTACCTCAACAAAATAGGATTTCGATCACGAATCGATTCTTCGAACCGATTCTCTATGAAGGAGCCGTTCAGGAAGACTCGCTCCACTGTACTGTTACGATGGCTGACATTTTGAATCGCGCTGACCCACACGGGCTTCCGTAGGCGCTGACTGAGGAATGATGGCTGTTTGGTTATGGTTCCGCTGCCTGTTCGGGCCCAGTCTGCACCGGATCCATCGCTCACAGGACCACGCCAGGCCCGAGGGCAGAACAGGAAGGAGGGTATGCACTCCCACTCTTTCATATTAAAGCAAGAAAAACTGCGCAGCTCCGGCAGGGCTCGGCTGCGTCCGACACCGTGCACTACCGCACTACTCCTTCTGAATACTACTGTACTTAGTAGTGCGCCAGTATCCTAGGAAACCGTCCCCTGCTCTTTCACATACTACCCTAGTCTAGTGCGCTAGTATCCGTGTGAACGCGCTAGCTAGCAGCATGCTAAAGCCAAGCAGAAAGGCTGAGAGCTCCGTCACTGTGACCTTTAATAATAATAATGTGAAGATAACGTTGGCTTTGTGAGGTTTTATTTGCTATTATCTTTTTGAGGAATATAAAACAAACGAATTGTGCAACAATTACGTCAGTTCCTGTGCAGGAAATGTAGCTTAGGTTTAGTTGCTCTAATAATTGACCTGTTATGTAACCTATACATTCTTAACCCAGCACTTTGCAGCTATGAACATTTTACAACAGTGCAGTAAATGTTAAGTTTTTCTATCATATCTGTAGAGACTTTTATTAAGGAATCTTTCAATGACTGGTCAAGCAACAATTTATTATTAGTCAATAATAAATAATAATTTAGTAATTAATTCATTCAGTTTTTCTTGACTCTTATTCGGTGTAGTGTCATGGGGGCAACCGTCCATGGGGTGCCAAAACATTGCAGGGCACAGACACATACACACACGCGCGCGCACACACACACACACCCTTACATATCCATTCATACATGTGCAATTTGAAAACCAACGGCACAGGTTTTACACAACCCTCCCATTTTATCCAGCAGCACTGCATCCAGTGGCTGGGGTTTGGGCATTGGGTGGGAATCGAACCCGGGCCTTCTGCATGGCAGACGAGAAACCTACCACTGAGACACCAATGACCTGTCAGGGGAAACTCGAATACCTGGAGGAAACTGACAAAGCACACATTGGAATCCCCAACCCTTAAGTTGGGTGTTCCCTGGTGTACCCCTGAGCCACTGTGCCGTCACGTCACATCCCCCCTAGTAGCCAATAAAAAAAAAATTTGACTGCTTGCTACTGCTTCTTGAACAGCAATTAAAAATATATATATATATATTTTAAAAACTGCTGATGTGAGCTCTAGCATCTAAGTAGTGAGCAAAGCAGTATCTATGTCCAGGAAGTTCAGACACAGATGCAGTCTGTCCCAAAAAACCAGCAGTAAATAAAAGAACACTTTGTGTTTTATGTGGTTCTTGTTTCATTCACACATCACTCTGATTTACAGGGTTGGGATTACCAGCCAAGAGGTTTGGAAAGACACACTGACAGCATCCTTGGTTGGGTAAGTGATTTTCCCCAGCATGATGTACAGTACTGGGCAAAAGTCTCGAGCCCTCCAGCATTTCTTTATGTTTTGGTTTGAAAAAAACCGACTGTCTTGTATTTTTGTTTCAACATTGGTTTGAGGAAAAGTTACCCAGGCATGCTGAAGGACTCCCTGTTTTTTACTCAGTGACCAATGAATCATTCAAGCATAAAAAAAATAATAAAAATCAGGCCAGTGATGAGTGGTTGGAACAGACGAGAGGGGAAATGAGGTCGCTGCTGAGGTTATTACATACAGTAAACAACCATTTTTTAAACTGCATTTTTAAGCACATTGCAGCTTGTCACAGTTAAATATTTGCTCATATTTTTTGAATCTACTCAATTTAATGTAATGTGAAGAAATTAGTGGGCTGAAGACTTTTGCAGAGTACTTTGTAAATGGACTAAAGCAGTGTATCTCCATCTTAGTCATGGATAAGTGTTCAATTTGTGTCTCAGACTTCCTTCAAACAGTGCAGATTCAACTCGAGTAGGGTTGTGTGTTTTTAAGGAAGAATCTTTAAAATACACCACCAGTCAAATGTTTTTGCACACCTTATAATTCAGTGATCTTGCCTTAAACAACTAAAACAATGCTGAAGCCTTCATAACGGCTCTAATCTGAGGTGATGTTTGTTAATTGATGATTTTTGAGGCTGGTAACAAGAACTGTTTCTGAACATCTGACCTTCACGTCTTTAAAATGACAGCTGAGTGCCGTTGTTGTTGTTAGTTAATTACCTAAGGGCGTGTTTTATTTTAGGTATAGTGTAGGTATAAATCTTCAGTATTGTTCTAGAATTTGGAAAACAAATCCCAAATTGTGTCCAAACTTTTGACCGGTACTATACGTACGTATGTATGTATGTATAAAATAATATATTGTTAGAATATATTGTTATAGCCAGTTTTATACTGTTGCCTACTAGATAATGTTCTGAGTTTTTATTGTTATAAGTATTTAAGTATATGCACTTTATCTAGTCTTTTAAACTTCTGATTAAGTACTGTGGTGTTCCAATATTTACGACTTTTTCAGAGTTTTGAAAATAATCCTTGAAATTAATACTCAAACTTAATGCGCGAGACTTGTGTGTTCTGAAGTTAATTAAAAGTGTGTGTTTCTCTCTCAAGGCTTCAGCGCTGTGGTCCCTGTCTTACTACAGCTCGCCTCTCATCCTCTGCTATCTCTACAGGAAAGGTATACCTGCGCCTACTCCTACACTTATCGCTCACGTTCCAAATCCAGTTTTAGGAGAACCCAAACCATTCCGCATTTTTGTTCCGTTCCACCTCCTGTGTCAGGTAATCAAGGGTTGTAGACTCCTGATTGCGGCTTCGCTGTGCCAACGGTCGATAGATTGCACTTACCTCCGACTACGTGTGCTGATTATAATGGTGGCCTAATCAAAGCTAATCATACTAGTTGAGTCTTATGCTAATGTTGTTCGTGGGTATGTATATAGTATTTCTGTTTGGGAAATTCCTGTTTGTGAGTGTGTGCAGTATACACCTTGTAGCTGTTTGTTTCTACTGTCAAGTGGGTGTATGCAAGAAGAGTTTCTCTGTAAGAGTGAAACTAAAGTCTCTTTTGTGTTTAACCGGTTTTGTGATAGTTTTATGTTTTTGTGAGGTAGTTGCATAGTGCTGATCTCTCTCTCTCTCTCTCTCTCTCTCTCTCTCTCTCTCTGTCCGTGTGTGTGTATACAGTTAAAGTGAATTGAATCTAATTGGGTGTTTAATACAGTGTTTCATTTGTTAATTTACCACCACAAAGCAATTTTTTAAGCCCTTTACTATTTCGAAGATAATTGGATTAGTGTGTAAACTGTTTATTGTTAATTAATTCCCTAATGGTTAATTAGTTATTCAGTAAGTAATGATTTCTTCGCCAGCGGGTTTGTCTAATTGAAGTGTAAAAAGGGTCGGATAAAGTTTGAGTAGCAGAAGGAGAAGTCGAACTGAGGTTATCTTTAGCTTTTGACAGCTCTGAGTTTTGAGAGTTGGAGGCATTTCCAATAATTGTTTTATCTTTTCCTGGAAGGCCAATTTTTTTCTTTAAAAATGGGTGTGTGAGAGTGATCTGACGCATTACAATACTTTTTACTTCACATTACCGGCCCCAAGCGGTGGCTCAGGTGGTTGAAGCTCTGGGTTGATGATCAAAGGGTCAGTGATTCGAGCCACAGCATTGCCATGTTGCCATCGTTCGACCCTTTGGCAAGGCCATCAACTTTATGTCCATATAAATACCCAGCTACTGGAGATGCAGGGCATCCTCAGTACCAGTCCCAAGCCTGGACAAATGGGTGGGTTGTGGAGATTGTGGGTGGAAATTGATTTAATCATGAATCACGATTCATTTATGAGCCTATTCATGTATCACCAAATGGACTCAAAAATTAATTTTAAATGATTCATTATACTTATAATAGAGACGCACCAGTCGATCAGTTTATGACGGGAATTGCCTGTTTTTCATTTTGATCAGCCATGACTGATCACCCTCTGATGTAACCAATTAATTGATAAACCCTTGTATTTGCGGATAGTTTGTATTGTTTAAAAGCTGCCCGTGGTATTAAGTAAAATAACTAATGTAAGGAACAGGCTGCATTTAATTACGCATGCTTAATTCAGTTGTGAGACTGTGACTAAAGCAAAGGTATATAACATTCAAGGTATTATTTGAGTTATTAGTTTTAAAGGTCTTAAAATTGTAACAAAATTGGGAATAAATGTAATATCGAATGAGGATATTTATAAAATCGTGCTACTTAGAGAATTGCAATATTAATCGAATCGGCACCCGAGTGTCGTGATATCGTATCAGGAGGTGATTAGTGATTCCCTTCCCTAGTGGGTTACGGCAGGAATGGCATTCAGACGTGGAGAGCCCCGAGAAAGAGGGGAAAAACAAAAAAAACATCCCAGAGTGTCATATGTTTCGTAAGATGAAAAGTTTACAAGTCTTATCTCTTATACGGTTCTTTACATTGTATTGCTTTGAATGTTCCCTAGGATTTTTATTTTGCCCATTACTTTACTACAACGGCATATTTTATTGCATTTTAAAATTATTCTGTGCCAACCAGAAGAGAATGAGATCCTTCTTGAGTCTGGTTCCTTTCACGGTTTCTTGCCCATGACTTCTCAGGAGGTTTTTCCTTGACAACTTTGCCTCTAGCTTGTTCATTAGGGATCAGGTTCTGTAGGGTTATTAGGGTTTGAGACCAGTAGATTCAGCTTACTAATGACTGCGTAGTAAGGACAGAACTTGCCCACTTGACACTATTTACACTGTGTGAATCCATAATCCTAAAACTGTCAAAATACTTTTTTTCCAGACTAAATTATGGTTTAAAGAAATTACCCACGCTGCCAACTTTTAAACAATCGTTGTAAAAAGCTGCAGCTGATTGTACACATTTTTTTGAAGGACGTTATACACAGATAAGACTAGAAGCGGGCAGCCCTTTAACCCTTATGTTCTGTTTCGGGTTTCTGAGAATCCAGAGCCTCTTTATCAGCGAAAAACATACTTAACATTGTTTTATCAGCTTGCGACTTTTAATAATTCCATGAGATTTGCCAATAAACCATTATTTTGTACTGGCACTGTGCTTCAGACACTAAGTGCAATAGTTCATATTTAACGTCTCAGAAAATCCAGATAAAAAATATAGATTATTGTCTATATTTAAATCAAGTTTTTTTAATTAATTAATTTATTTTTTTAATGCCTTTAGATTCTGTTTGGTGTTGAGAGTAAAGTTGACTCTTTCTCACACAATCTTATTTTCCATTTAATGGGTATTGAAATCTCGTGTATATCAAGTATAGACTCATATTAAAAATATTTGGACGAAAAAAAACCTCATTATTTCTTTTTAAACAACTGCAACATTTGGGTGTCTGGGACCCTAAACAACAAGGCAGTAAAGTGTGTAAAACAAAGTCAACAGAAGACATGGGTTAAGGATGAAGACAGCAGAAAAAGTAAATTATATCATGTCATATTGTTAGTAGATTTGTTTTTGAAAGTTAGTTTTTTGTGTTTCAGGTTATATCTGCAGCAGTAAGCTCATTCCTGTCAGCCAGTACATTGGCACGGTGCTGGTCTGTTTACTGGGAGTAGCGTGTCTGAGAGGTGAGCTGTTCATGGTGATCAAAAGTACTGGGACAAAAGTGAAATTCATTGTTTTAATGGCATTATAGAGTTTTTTTTTTTTTAATAATGACATTCAAAAATATAATAATCTATGTTGAAACTGTCATGCCACAATCAATATTTAGTAATTTTTTTAATGACTCTTGCTGAGCATAGATATCTGCAGTACTTTTTCACAATTCACTTGAGAATTCCCTAGTTTTAAGCATTTCTGTGCAGAGGTCAACACCCAGGCTTAAGAAACTAAAAGTCCTGCCACAAATTTGTCCCATCCATTGACTAATCCATCTTATTCTCATTACCACTCAGTCTGATAGATATTTATATTCATATAGAATGTAGAATGTAGAGCACTGTATGTGTGTACTCCCATCCAATACTTCATTCATACTGTAATCCAGTGTAACAAGCAAAAAACTTTTGAAAAGACATAAAAACATGTGCCATATTTTGTTCTTTTGTGGGGTTGTCGCTAGGCTGGGGTCGCTGGAAAAACCCCGAGTATCACCAGTTCGTCACCATTCTGGAGGAGACCAAGAAGAACCACACCAGCAGCAACAAGGTGAGCTCATGACCATGTCCTAGCAACACTCCTCCTGAGACCGGCATACTGATGCAATCAGCACCAGCACGTAATCATGCCTCTACTGCAGCTGTTTGTGCTCTGTGCTGTATCCCATGTAGAAGAAACTCACCTGCTATGACTTCGACTTCTCACACTGGCCAGCAGATTTCAGCTGGAGAGAAGTCAGCAATCCGTAAGTCGTGTGTACATGGTTTGGTTACGCAATTACATACTTGCCGGAGCTGAAGGTGGGGCCTTCTCTTGTTGACAGGAAGTTGTCTAAGGCGGGAGTTTCGCTGCTGAAGCCAGAGCCCAAGCACAGAGGAACAGCAGACAGTCTGCTGAATTCAGTACGAACACTACCATGCCACATCGTCAGGTAACGCGCGCGCACACACCCATGCGTACGGCTGTGCATCATAATCGTATAGCGGGACCACACTCACTTTAGGTGGTGTAACTGTAAATGTTACACTGTGCATTGGCATGTGTGAGATGCTCTTATTCAGATGCAAAGTAAATTTATCTCTAATCCAACTTGTTACTTGGCGTCTGGATGGCCGCGTGTCCAATCAATTCAGTTTATATTCTAATACTGTCTGGCTGTTTGTTTGTTTTTTCACTTTTGGAATAACCTTATCTTAAAACTTACAAACATTAACACAAAAAAATACTAGTTATTTGTGATTCTGGTTCAAAAAGTTGAAGATATTTCGTTTTTGGAAAGCCTGTAGTTTCCATAACTATATA
>JAQQZT010000033.1:9207638-9218120 GCA_030068275.1 Clarias platycephalus | reverse complement strand
TCACACACTCACATAGGTAAGCATGTTTATTTCACACATGTGCGCATTTATATAATATGTGTGTGGGTGTCTTATAGTGGATTTTATTTAAAATACAAAGTATACTGCCTGGCCAAAAAAAAAGAGTCACCTTTACAGAAGGGTCAAAATATTGAGCTGCAAGCAAAGTAAACTAAGGTGATTTTTTTTTTTTTTTCTTTTTTTTCTTCAATTACTGGAACTGAGTTAAGAACCCTGATGTTATCAAAACCTGGAGGGATAGTGCTGAACCGTCAACTTTGTCGAAGCAATGTGGTCAGAAGTAAACCGTAAATGGGGATGACTTAAATGCTTGGTGAAGTTGCATGGTAAAAAAAAAAAGTCATGCTATGTAAAGCTATGTTTAATAAAGATAATAATATTACCAATAAAAGAAAAAACGACTTGTTAGTGAGACTATGCAGGGAAAAGGGGAATGGAGAAGGGTCATGTGGTCTGATGAGGTCAGATTGAGCCTATTCCAGAGTGATGAGTGCGTAAGGGATGAAGGGAAGCAGGTGCACTGGGGTTGCTTCAATTGGACAGGTCTAGACTCAGCATCGTTATGTGGCAATAAAATGAAATCAGCTGATGATCTGAATGTACTGAATGACCAGGTTATCACATCTATGGAGTTTTTCTTCCCTGATGGCACAGGTATATTACAGAACTCAAATTGTGAAAGAGTGGTTCTGGGAGCATTAGGAATCATTTTCACACACCACATTGTGAGCTGTAATCAAAACTAAAGGTGCTGCAATGAAATCTTAGGTCAGGCAGTGTACATCACAGACCTCTCCTACTCCTGCTCTCCTACTGTATATCACTGTATCACTGTTCCATGTCTTATGAATTGTTTCAATTGTCCATGTAACACTAAAGCACTAAGGTGTTTGTTGTGAAGTTAATAGTTTCTTACAAGATGATTGACATTTGCTGCGTTTGTGTTCCAGCTATCTGGTAGCTCACTCGTTTGGCCGCAGGATGCTGTACCCAGGCTCTGTGGGTCTCCTGCAGAAGGCCATGAGGTCAATGCTGCAGCAGGGCCAGGCCAAGCTGATCGAAGAGGTAACTGAAAAACACATGCATTTAAAAAAGTTCTGTCAGCACAATTCTTTCTTTCTGTTCCTATTTTCTCATATTTTTACTTCCTTTCTTATTTGCAGTAGTATTTAAAAATGTAAACTTCCTTTTTTCTCTATTTGCGCCAGTACGATGGTCAGAGAAACAAGCTGGTGGCGTGTGACGGAAACCAAATCGACACCATGTTTGTGGATCGTAGAGGAAACAGAGGCCCGAATGGGAAAACTCTGGTTAGTGACATGGAACAAATGAGAGACGAAACCCAGTGAATTTCAGGTCCATGGTCATGCAGTTCTCCTAATACGGTATCATTTCTGTGGTAAAATCTAATCCTGATGGATTTGTATGTCAGATACTACACAAACAAATTTATTTCTTTGATTTTTTTTTTTTATGGAGGAGGGTTGAAGACAGCAGTGTCAGAATGTAAAAAAAAAAAAAATTGTGTTAAAAAGCTGAAAACTAGAAGTAAAGCTCTAAATAACTTCAACTTGACAAGCTGCTAAATTCAGAGAGAAAAACCAGACAGGACTCAGAAAAACTGATAAAAGTGGTGACAGGAACAAACTTGTTCTGCAACTTTAAACTTTAAAGCTACAATCTGATAAAAGCTGACATCTGAAATATGCAGCTGTTCTTCTTACTAATCAGTATACCTCAAATATTCCCAAAATATACCGAAAACTACTGAAGAGGGGGGAAAAAAATCCAGATATTTGACTTTGCCGTGACCTTGACCCTGTTTTGGATAGATTTTTAGAGTTCATATTGAGATAGTCGATACGATGTTTGCGTATTAAAACGTCTGATTATAGTCCTGATCTTGCTCATTCGCACTTTCACTGGTTCCCTTCCTACGTGGACGCAGATTCACTTCCGATGAAAAAGTGAAATTGTGAGTCGAAGCTCAGCCTGAAACATTTCTTTTTATTGAGGGAATCCGAAAGCTTGTTGACAGATGGACAAAGTGTATTGAAAAGCAAGGAGATTATCACGAAAAATTATGTACAGTGGAACCTTGGATTACAAGCATAATTCGTGCCGGAAGCGGGCTCGTATTTCATAACCCTCGTAAACCAAATAAAATTTTCCCATAAGAAATAATGGAAACTCAAATGACTGATTCCACAGCCCAAAATAATGAACACAAAATATAAAGTAAAAATGTGTGTGTGTGTGTGCGTGGCACAGTGTCCAATGACGCGTGCGCACTCAAAGAGCAGGCTGATACAGAGAGAGAAAATAGATTTTTAACCTCTCTAATGAGACATGCTTTTGCTTTACACACACGCATACAAACATAAAAAATAAATTTTACGCGCACACATGGTCACAGTGTTATAGTAAACAGTACACGCGTGCACGGATGTTGATTATACCAGAGAGAGACGAGCACTAAGACCCAGCAGGGGAGGCGATGACACACAATTCTGCAGTGCAAGAGAGAGAAAAAACGTTGGCTCAGTTGTGATCACGTGTCACTCGGCGTCGAAACAAGAAGAGCATGCGTGATACATGATACTCGTAAACCAAGACTTGTTAGTTTTCCAAGTCAAAATGTATTTAAAATCTTTGCTCGTCCTGCGGAACACTCGCAAACAGCGTTACTCGTAATCCGAGGTTCCACTGTATTTGTCTTTTCTACAAGTTAATTAAAGTCTACAGCCAGAGTGCAGATAAAATGTAACCAACTCGTTCTTCATGTTCTTGGGAGAAATAATCCGCTTGGGAAATGAGCAGAGACTGTAACTGTAGTCTTCATGACTAAAAGAACGAGATGACCTTGTCATTCAGTGTTTTTCTTTAAATTTCTTTTAAAAAAATCTTCACTAGATGAGGCATCATTGTGTGGATGATGTGAAGATCACTGTGTGTTACAGGTGATCTGCTGTGAAGGGAACGCAGGCTTCTATGAGGTGGGCTGCATGAACACTCCACTGGACGGTAAGTATTCTGAAAACATTCTGACTCCTGAAATGAAAATCTCCTGAAAACAGCTGATTGTTTTACCTTCCTGGTATTTCTCAGGTGGATACTCGGTCCTAGGCTGGAATCACCCAGGATTCGCAGGCAGTACAGTAAGTCTCACAGATCGCAGGGTCAGATTCTCAAACCAGACTTTTACTTGGACTCTCAGGTTTTCATGCTGCATCCGTTAAAAAACAACAAACAAACATACTTATCTATGAGAAAGCAGCAGAGAAATTCCAGCATCTATCATGTGTGCATTTGCACCTGTGTTTCAGGGGGTGCCGTTTCCTCAGAACGAAGCCAACGCCATGGACGTAGTGATTCAGTTTGCTGTGCACAAACTGGGCTTCGAGTTGAGTGACATTGTTGTGTACGCCTGGTCGATAGGAGGATTTACAGGTAGGAAGATTTTATAAGGAACTAGATGTGCCCGCAGCGTTGTTCATGTGGTTTAATCACACACACGCAGAAGCGCGTATTAAAAAAAATGCACAGCGCCATCTGTTGAATTTTGAGATGAACTACTGATTTTGACGATTTACCGTGAATTGCGCGGGACGAAGGTGAGTTCGTGTTTATGAAGTACATGTCAGTTGCACACTCATAAAAAATTAAAAAAAAGAGAAGAACTAATTACTTTTTTCCCCACGGTCGATTTATTAATTAATTTATTTTTATTAAATGATATAAGTGCGTTTTCCATTTAAATTTCAAAATAGCATGTCTTCTCTTACCGTGGGCCGATTACGATGAACCAAAGCCCAGATGTTGCCTCAAGCTCGACCAAATCCACCTGTGAAAACTTTATAAA
The DNA here is from genome assembly GCA_030068275.1 of Clarias platycephalus. Taxonomy (NCBI): domain Eukaryota; kingdom Metazoa; phylum Chordata; class Actinopteri; order Siluriformes; family Clariidae; genus Clarias; species Clarias platycephalus. The sequence continues at coordinate 9,214,237 of JAQQZT010000033.1, read as the reverse complement.
AATTTGTTTAGTAGTTTTCATGTGATGCATGCACAAACAAACGGGCAATTTTTTTTTTTTTTTTAAACTAACTTGATGTGTTCTATCTTACGTCCTCACAAATTATTTTTTTGCAAATATCTTTAATGTAGAAACACGGCAACATTACAGTTTTATTAAATGTACAGACAAAAAAAAAAAATTTCACCTGCCACTTTAATAGGAACACCTTAAAGTGGCTATTAATAATGTTTTGTACTTAACAGTTGTTTAAAATGTAATCCTAGACCTCATCCTTTTATCACAAGTAATGATGTACTCACTTTTTCTTTTTTTTTTTTAAAAATGCCCTGTCTTGCTTCAGCCACTTGGGCGGCGATGTCGTACCCCGAGATCCGTGCGCTGGTTCTGGACGCCTCCTTTGACGACCTCCTCCCCCTGGCTTTGAAGGTCATGCCCGAAAGCTGGAGTAAGTGTCACGACCTCTAACATCTCGTTAGGTAGTAGTGCAGCAGTATCTGAGCGATGCTTGATTTGTTCTTGTGTACGGGAAACAGGACCGCTGGTGACGCACACGGTCAGGCAGTACATGAACCTGAACAACGCAGAACAGCTGTGCAAGTAGGATCCTGTACACATGATGACTGTATAGTACCGTCACATAAACTGTCCGTGTAGTCATGTGACCTGGTGAGCGTCCTGATGGGGTGATTTTTCTTTTTATTGTGCAGGTATCAGGGACCAGTTCTGTTGATCAGGAGAACTAGAGACGAAATCATCACAACCACGTAAGCTCTCGATCATGAGAACTGAGAATGAAATTTTTTATTTATTTATTTTACACAGTTTACACTGAATGTCTTTTTTTTTTTTTTTTTTGCCATGCTCCGATGCAGGGGACCAGAGGACATCATGTCCAACAGAGGAAACGACCTCCTGCTGAAACTGCTCCACTACAGGTCCAACAGCACTTTAATTCGCTTTCAGTCAGTTTGATGGCTGCAATTTCCTGGTTAATGCAAATGAAATTCCAGAGGCTGAGCCACAACGTCGGGATTAACACTCTTAGAGAAGCACTTTAGTTGGACTGCACGCTATCGGCTAAAACAACAGTCACACGACTTTATTGCTTGGTATTTAAAGCCATTGCAGAACTGCTTTTACAATTTTTCAATTAAAATTGTTATTCAATGACTGGTTGAATAACTTTACTGCAGAACCAATCGTTTTTTAATTCAAAAGTTGTTTCAATTTCTCAGCTTCATTTACAGATGTTCATCAATACGATGATAAAAGTAATCTTTTAAGAAAAGCAAAATTCTAACGACTGTATAAGAAAAACGTGATAGTTGTATGTGATGCCTCTGGTGATCTGTTTGTTCTGTTACTTTAAAAACGAATTAAAAAAATAAAAGTTAAAAAAAAAAAAAAGAAAAGCAAAATTCTAAATCAATATTATGTCGTCTGATTTTGTGCAACTCAGGTATCCTAAAGTGATGACAGAAGACAGTGTCCGAGCAGTCAGACAGTGGCTTGCAGCTGGATCGCAAATAGAAGAAGGTGTGCGTGTGTGTGTTTATCATTCCTGGTTGTTTGTAGTGGTTCAGAAATGCTAAAAACAACTGCTTCCTTCCTTGGCTTTTCTCAGAGTCTATATACATCGGGCACGAGGTGGACGATGACTGGTGCCTGTCTGTCCTGCAGTCTTATCAAACCGACAGGGACGCCCCTTTCCCCTGGAGTGTCGGTAAGGATCACCGTACATCGATGAAGGAGATGATGACGACCTTGAGTTGTTGTTTTTTTTTTTTCCTCATGATTGTAGCAAGAACCTTGTGTTAAGGTTAAGACAGTTAAGCTATTAAAATGTCTACGAGAGATTAAATACTGATATTGGACGGGAGAGCTGAAGTCTAATATCTATAATATCCACAGAACCTACTGTATCAGTGCAGCAGATGATCAAGGACTCATTGATGGCTTAATAAGAGAGATATAATGTAGGGATCTTCAACTGCAGTCCTGGAGGACCAGGGTCCAGCACCGTTTAATTTACACCTCAACACACACACACACACACACACACACACACACACACACACACACTGAGCCCTAGTAATTAAAAGATTAGTTGAATCCACTGTGCAAAAGAATCACCAAACGGTGTTCGACACTGGACCCTGCAGACCTGGAGCTTAAGATCTCTACTGTAGTGTAAACTACTGAGCAGCTTCATTTATTTATTTCTTCATCCGTTCAGTAAAGTAAAGTCAGTATTTGAATTCTTTTAAGTCGCCCATCTAAAAGCATTCTGGAGATGAACTGTAGCTTGTTCGAACCCATTGCACCTGGTACTCGTGTGGGTTCTCAATGTGCTAATGACTGCTGCTGAGTCTACACACTCGGTTAGAACGAAATCAGCCTCAATTCGTCAAGCAACTATAAATAAATAAAAACCTGTCTTCAAATAATAAAACCTCACTGATGTTCCTACAGTTTTTGTAACATAAGGTGGTTTAACTTATAAACCAGATTCTCCTGCTCATGCCAACTGTGTGAACTCCTTCGGGAGAAAGCTAAGCCCTAATTATTGTCTTCTTTGCTCTTGTGTGTGACAGGTGAGGACATGGCACAGGAAGGCACGCGGCATCTTGCTCTCTTCCTGGTGAGGGCAAAATATCACTCTGACTATATTGTGTTACACAAACAGTATTAATGTTTAAATATCATACACTCGCTGGCCAAAAGTAAAAAGTCGCCATTTCAGCAAAGAAATGCACATCTAGCAAAGAAAACGTTAAAGATTTTAGATTTTAAAATTAAGGTTCATTTCATAATTAAGATTTTTTTATTACTAGAACATCATTAGTAGGTATTAGAATTAGAACTACTAACACATAATTAAATCTTAAAATCTTGGTAGAAATGTGGTCATTTAAACACTTGGTGAAGTTGCATCCTGAAAAACATTTAGTAGAAATCATGGCTATTTTTAATAGTGAAAGTAAGAGCATTTACACACACACACATACACAGTGCCACAACAACTCAAAGGACTAAACAACTGTGTGGCCATTTCTTAGTGAGACTAACCAGAAAAAAGGTTTCAGTTTGCTAGGGGTCATAAAAATTGGATTTTGGAACAGAGGGAAAAGGTCATGTGTTCTGATGAGTTCAGATCGAGTCTATTCCAGAGCGACGGGTGTGTCAGGGTAAGAAGCGGGGAAGCGCATGAAGCAATCATGTATAGTGGCCACTGTACTAGTGATGGGTCGTTCATGAACGTTCCGTTCTTTCTGAACGAGTTTTTAACGTGAATTAGAGGAACGAGTGTCTTCATTCATTTCTACTGGCCGCATGTAAAACCTCAATAGGTTATGTACAGGAAAATGAGTGATTACTTTTGCGTCTTCTAGTCCGAGTCGTTCGTTCTTTTGTTACGTGACTCACATAGACGCTATGCAAAAAAACGATTTGGACCAGAAGATATAAGAGGTGAGCTGCTCATTCTGTTTATCATAACAACACGTGTTGGGGATCTGTTTATTGAAAATGCAACATTTTATTTCTGAATTTCAAAAGAACAAAATGAACTAAATGACTCAAAAATAGATTATACCTCTTTAAAGCACCTTAAATTTGACACAAGGTGCATTAATGAGGTAAAAATTAAGTGTAACTTTTTTTTCCCCCCATCTATGGACTTTTTTTTTTTTTTTTTTTTTTTTGATGCACCACTATCAAAGCTAAAAGTGGTTGAACTTACTGTGTGCGACTTTTCTTTTTGGTCAGGTAGTGTATAATTGAAACAAGTTATATTATTTTTAATGGTGCACTAACTAAGGTCTGCATAATCAAACGGTAAGACTTCTGCTTGATTTTGCTTGAACTCGCCCTCATCCACTTTCTCACAAAGCACAGAAACTTGGATGCTTTCCATTAACGTTTTTTGTTTTATTCTTGCCTTTTTTCTCCCAGGCTCGAAAGTACATGAGGAATTTCGAGACGACGCATTGCACTCCTCTCCCCATCTCAGAGTTTCAAGTACCCTGGAAGCTCTAAAAGCCGGCGAGAGGCCGTGATGGAGAGACTAACGAAAGCACTGGGAAACCTTGGTGGCGTTTTTAGTGTTGAAGATATGATTGCGTATTTTTGTCAGTCGGGTGTCTGCATGGATATTTTTAAGAATTCACAGTCGAAGCTGGAACGTGAACAGGAAGAAGTTCCCTTGAAAGGAACAGGGCCAATTCGTTAACTCTGTCTGTTTCTGTTCTCTGTTTTGTGAGCAGTCTTATTTATTATGAGTCATGCCCTAAAATACAACCTGGATGTTACTGTATTAAAAGCGGTTAACGAACCAAAGGGAGTCTGTGGTTCATCTTGAACACCCTGATGATGAATAGCTCGTGATGGTTTCTAGTGTGTATGGTACCCTGGTGGAACTTCTCCTTAGCACCCTGCCTAAAATTTATTCAGACATTTGGAACAGCATGAATAAATAGTTATAACATCTCCATCATGCCAGATGGTGCTACATAATAATTCAGAAGTGCCCTTGACTTTGCACTGAAATACCATATAAACTTTATTCATACTTTAAGTTCTTAGAATACAAAAACCAATGAAATGTACCAACCAGAAACCCACCTCGTCTTTTAAGTTAATTTATGGCAATTCCCATGTATGTGAAATTATATCCAATGTTATGTAAGCTACAACAGTTCTATAGGCTAAGGTTTTTCCAAGTATGTCTTAAATCATAACGTTACAAAATTGAGGTGTGTCTATCTATACTTTTAATACAAATCCCCAAGTGAAGGGGTTAAGTATCTGGGGTCTTGTTTATGAGTGATGGAACATTGGAACGTGAGGATGGCCGGAGAATCAGAGCAGCGGTGGCGGTATTGCCGTCGCTTTACCGCACTTTTGTGACAAAAAGAGAGTTGAGCCAAAAGGCAAAGGGATAAAACCCAAACTATCCCTTAAAACATGACAAGTGTTTATACTATTAATATTTCATTATATGCACAATATTCTTAGAGAGAACATACAGTAGCTGTATATCTTTATATACATCTTTTGATACTTTCTCCTCTAAATTAGGCACATTATGTTTGACTCTCTTATCCTTTTTTTTTTTTTTTTTTTATTATTTCTTCTTCTTATTGGTATTAATTCAACCAAAACTGTCAACTAAGATTCAAGATTAAACCAGTTCCCGTTGGTGGTGTGTAGACTGCTTTTGTATTATTCTTAAAAAGGAAATATATATATGTAATATGTGTAGAATGCTTTTTTTTTTTTTACTTAAAGTAAATTTACACTGTTCTGAATGAATTTGGTAGTGTAAATGAGTACCTTAATTATACCTAAATTATTATTATTTTTTTTTACATTCTTTAAAAAGAGAGACAGGGTCGGTCAGACTTCCAGTGTGGAGATCTGAGGTAATGTCCTAGCAGTTCTTCTTCTTATGTTATACAGTTCTTCAAAGTTTATGATCTTCATAAGCTATGATTAATTAACGCACATGGTGTCATGACATCACTAATGTAACATGCAAATCAGCAAAAGAAAACCGAGGTTACCATCATTCAGATTTTTTTTTCCAGAACCCGGCCACCCCTGGCAAGATGCCACCAATACCCAAATCTGTATCTGCCACCATAAAAACCTGCCTCTGGTTCTAATTTAAACATAAGTATAAAAGTCTCTCTATGCATTTTATATGTATCTATACAGTACGTTCAAGTCAAAGTCATAAGCTATGCCTTCATGTAATTTCTTTGGAGTAGTATATATTCAGGACGCTTTCTGTTTTGGTTTTCCTAAAGTCACTTCCTTTAAGCAGCTGCAGGGCCTGTGTCTGTCAAAGTGTTTCATAAAGAACACCACAACCACTCAAGGAAAAAAAAAAAAAACGTCAAAGCGTGTTGAAGCTAATATTAGTATTTAATTAAGGACTCGTCATGAATACACCGGTTAAACATTACAGATGCACCTTCACAACTACAGGGAGAAAGCAATCAGTGTGTAAAAATTGGAACAGAAAGCAATCAGTGTGGAAAAAAAAAAAAAAGGATGAGGTAAAAAGCAGACTACACGTTACATCATCTTCCTGAAGTTCTCTATAGCTTCTGTCACTTTCTGCAGCTCGGTCTGACTCTGCCTCAGCTGCACAATGAGAAAGGGAAAGAAAAAAAATGTAATCCAGCTCTACAGAACATCAGTAATAATGACTTAAAAAAAAAAAAGAAAAATAAATAAATAAAATCACACACACAACCGTGTGTATGTGACAAACCCATCCTCCTCCTCACCTTCTCGGCATCCTGTTCTTGAACCTTGGCTGGAACTTTCTCTTTGTAGTCGCTCTTCTTCATTTTCTCCTGCAATTTCTCCATCTGCTTCTCCAGCTCGGCCTTCTTCGTCGTCAGCTTGGCCACCTCCTTTTCCACATCAATCAAGCCCTGGTGTGGAGGACAAAACGACACAAGCCGTAAGTCTCCATATATATATATATACACACACAGCACTGTGCTGAAGTCTTAGGCACCATATTATATGCTGTACCAATTTTGTTATACATGTTTATCATGTCTGCATAATTATGTACAAAA
>JAQQZT010000033.1:9187293-9206313 GCA_030068275.1 Clarias platycephalus | reverse complement strand
TAAAAATAAAACAAATTAACCTGCACTTTACCTTAAAAAAAAAAAGTTAAAATAAATCCCGACAGATAAGTGTTTCCATTTATGCGCACAGGCGCTGTGTGTGTGTGTTTTTCTCTCTCTTGCGCGCTGCAGAGTGTGTGTGTTGTGTGTGTGCGCGCACGTAATTTGACACTGTGCCGGTTGTGTGTGAGTAAAGCACCTCCTCTCTGCTTCACACACACACACTTTTATTTATTTTTTTAATCAACATTGAGATCCATCAATATTTTAGTCAGGTTGTGTGTAAAACAAAACATTTCCACAGGACTTAGAAATGTCTAGAAATCCATGGCACAGCTGATTTGCATTTAGTGACAGACCTATCTGTCACTAAATTATAGCCAAATACTCTATAAAAAGCAAAAGTTCACAAAGTAAACTGGGTAAAAATAACTAAAGTAGTAAAGGTTACTCTGACTCATGTCTGTGCCAATCACAATACACAGTATTTAACAAATTTAAAAAAATCAATGCGAACGAAAACTGTGATTTGCGCAAAAGAAGAGAAGCATGCAGTGATTTTTTTTTTTTGTGGTCTGAGGGTGTACCTGGTGCCGAGACAACTCATACAAGAGCATAAACAGAAGCGTGTGGATATCTGGAAACAAAATTTGGCCCGATATTCTAAGGAAGGTAAAAGTTTCTGAAAGAGAAACTTCAGTACTACACGGATTCGTCACTACGAGCCTGAGAGTAAACCGCAGAGTTTGAAACGGAAACATCCTTGAAAAAAAAGTTTAAAAGTCAACCATCAGCGGGAAAATTCATCAACGTTTACACGGTTTCCTGAGATTCTCAAAGACCTGCATTGGAACATTATCAGGGGAAAAAAAAGGTTCATCAATCAGCAGCGCTCGTAACAGCGAGACGCTTATTAAAGAGGACTGCTATTCAAGGACACTCTGCCTTCACACTCCTGATCTTGCTCCATCAGACGTTCACCTGTTTGGTCGTCTGAAAGCAGCCCTACGAGGATGAAGATTCACTCCTGATGTAGAAGTGAAGACCGTGGCGCATTTGCCGCTCACATCTCAGCCTAAAACATTTTTTTAAATGAGGGAAAGCTTGTTGACCGATCTACAATGTGTATTAAAAAGCAAGGAGATGGAAATAATGAGCTTGCAATAATTTCTTTGAACTGCTTTTTTCTGGGGATGGAAGATTGTACAGCATCTTTGATAGAAGAAAATAATTTAGTGCACAAGGTTTCAATTAATTCTGAAAATCTACACAGGGTCAAATGTTACATACAGTACAGCTGTGCTCCTCAACCCTGGTCCTGCAGGACTCCCTGCCCTGCACGTTTTCCCTGCTCCATTACAATATGACATCTATTCAGAAAAGGCTTTTAATTAGCTGATTAGTTAATTAAAATTGTGCCGGGAGCAGAGAACACACTAAAATGTGCAGGACAAGGGGTGCTCCAGGACCAGAGTTGGGAATAACAGACATACGGGGTCAGAATTATGCACACACCAGCTTGGATTATTAATTCAGTGGTGCTGAAAGTTGTGAAACATCTTTTAATTTGTCAAGCCCACAAGGTCTATCAACTTCCTGTTAGAGGTCAGGATTAACTGCAGCTGGTAGCTTCTCTATGCCAACATATTAAAGGATTTGTTTGACAGACGTCATTGGTTTTATCAACACACAGGCCAAGGAGCTCAGCGCAGATCTGAGAAATTGATGGTACTGTAGACTTACAAACGTCAGGAATCCCACTTGGAGCCATTTCTAAACATCTGCAGATTCCAAGCTCAGTTTAAGTAATTGTGTGCAAGTATAAATTATTAGGTGTTGTAGACACTAATAGCCAAGAAGACCCAAATGATCACATTCAGCTGAGGAGAAACTGGTTCAGAAGATCAGGAACATGCCAGGAACCACCAAGACACAGGCATGAACATGAGCTAATGGAAAACTGGTGTCTCTGTCTACAGTCAAACTGCTCCACACATTCAACATCGGATTTTGCAGCTGATGTGACAAAGACAAATGCCTCTGCAGGAAAGTTCTGAAGGAATCAGACGTGTATTTGGAGGAGTAATGGTGAGCCATTCAAACCCGAAGAACACTGGAGCAACTGTTAAGCATGGCGGTTGTAGCGTCATGCTTCGGAGATGGAAATGGAACTGATTCATTGCACAAATTGGATGGAATTATGATGGAGGTCTACCTCAGAATTCTTCAGCATAACCTCAAGTCAGCAGAAACTGAATGTTCCAACAAAACAATGACGCCAAACACACTTCAAAGCCGTCTGTGGAATGCTTACAGCAGAATAATTTTAGGCTTTTTGTGCCTTAACCTTACCAAAAAATGCCAAGAAACCAACTTTTTCATTTAACTTTACCAATTCTGCTAAAAAGAGAGTCCAAATATCCAACAAGAAATCTACCGGAAACTTCTTGATTGCTACCAGAAGTGGTCTGCTAAAGGTTAAAGCTCCTTAGGGACATTCGACCAAATATTAATGTGTCTCATATGCATATTTTTGACCCTGTGTTGATTTACACAATGTGGTGGCCGGGTCAGGTACAAAAATGATTCCTTATGCTCCCAGAACCGTACTTTAAATCACATTTGGAATCCTGATACATGCCTGCTCCATCAGGGAATAGAAACAAAACAAATCTATTGATGTGATGATACCCTGGTCATTCAGTACATTCAGGTCATCAGCTGACATTTTACTGCTACATAATTTTGCAGAGCAACCAGCCACAGATAATATAATCATAGCCCCCAGATAATAGCACTATGCATGACGGGTTCATCACAATGTTTTTGGCCAGGAAGTGTACATCAAGTCTTGCTGGAACTTTATTCTATTAAAGATGCATTTTATAAATCATTCTGCCCCAGAAAAAAGACCAGTTCAAATTCATTTGCAGCTCTGAGCCAGAAATTTAACACACCAACACACAGCTTTCCAAATACTGCGCAGGAGGTTGGCATTGGAAGTTACGCTGCACACTATGGTGTATAAAGCAGATTACAGCTTAAGGCAGACCAGATCAGTCACTCTAGTGGAGTGTTACATGGCGAACAGGAGCAATCTACATGCTGACATCTTCTAACACAGCGGCATATGACCAGTCTAATTTATCTTAGTTTAAGTAGGCTTGCTTTTTATTTCTTTTTTATTGTAGTTGATAATTGTTTTTGGTTAACAAAAAATTAACAAATGGATTAATTAAATGTGTATGTAATTAAAATACAAACTTCAGACTATAATCTTTATAGTGTGAATTAAAAGTGTAGGTGTGGCGGCACTGTGGCGTAGTGGAGGTTAGCACTGTCGCCCTGCACCTCCAGAGTCCGGGTTCGATTCCTGTCTCTGTGTGCATGGAGTTTGCATGTTCTCCCCGTGCTTTGTGGGTTTCCTCCGGGTCCTCCGGTTTCCTCCCACAGTCCAAAGACATGCAGATTAGGCTAACTGGCGTTCCCAAATTGCCCGTAGTGTGTGAATGTGTGAATGTGTGTGTGTGTGTGTGTGTGTGTGTGTATGTGTGCCCTGTGATGGATTGGCACCCTGTACCCAAGTTTCCTGGGATAGGCTCCAGGTTCCCCGTATTGCCCTGTATATGGGATAAAGCAGTATAGAGGATGAGTGATGAGTGAAAAAAGTGTAGTAACTTATGATTCGAAGTCAATTAACTAAGGCTTACGTTAGTTATCTATAAATGTTTACACACTCAGGAGCACAAGTAGTAAAAGTGTTTTATAGGATTTTCCACGAATACCAGATTTTTTGTGTAACTGCTTGTATAAACAATTTACAAATAAATCTGATTATATCATAGCTGATAAATAATGCCCACTGTAATGTTGGTTCTGCAATGAACACATCACAAAGAGCAACAGTAATAGAATGGTGTAAATGGTGGCAATCGTGGCCTTCTTTTAAGTGTTTTACTCGAGTGGTCCTGACTGAATTCTTTGAAGCTGACATCATTGTAAGATCGCAGACCAAAAAATAAAAAATAAAAAAAAAACACACTCGCAACCAGTAATGATGAAAAGCATGAGGCAACAATCTGGAAACACTCTGCGTCCTCAGTCTCAGAGAAGTGGTGGCCAAATTACATCGACTCAACCATTTCAATTTGACTCTAATTGTAAATAATTTCACTGAGGATACTTTCGACTCTTACAAAAAAAATGGGAGAATATTTACTGCATAAGTGGCCATGAAGGATTTGGTTTAGCTGCAGAGAGGGCTCCTCGTGGAAAGCCAAAAGATCACTACAAGTGCAAAGAACAGAATCCCAACGTAGTCTCAATCAATCAACCGGTGAGATCTTAAACACCATGTTACAAGTATAATTAATTCAGAAATTACTTTGATTCTCATACTCGTAAGCTGCTTCTAAGTTTGTCTATACAATTGCACCTTCTGACTATATGCACTGCCTGGACAAAACAACAACAACAACAACAACAACTACTCACTCTAACGTTTCGTTCGACTGCCTCTAGCTTTGATCACGGCACACAATGTGGAGACCGGTTCACGTATGAAAATGCTTCCAGAATTTGGCAGATGCTCTTATTCAGAGCGACTTACAACGACGTGCTTAAGTTTCCGTCATTAGATAGAGCCTTACACTGGGTTACTAGATCTGACCAACCTCAGATCATAACACCCCTCCCTCCAGAGTCTTATACAGTGAAGTACGTGTACCTCCTTTCTTACCCTGATGCACCCATCACACTGGAACAGATCTAAACTCGAAGTATTTTTTTCTGATTAGTCTCACTAACAAGTGCCTTTCTTATGGACGCACAGCTGTTTAGTCCCAAACCTAAGAGTTCTCATCATATTTTTTGTGTTTTTGGAAATGCTCTTAATTTCATTTTTAAACGCAACAGATTTATACAGGTTTTTTTTTTTTTTTTATTAAATCATGCACCTTCCAAGTGTTTAAGTGATTTTAAACCGTGGTCATTCATGATTTTTTTCCCTCACATTTCTTAACTTCCTTAACTGGGTTTTTAAGGTTTTTTTCTTTTTCAATTTTATTTTTGTGCTTCTTGTTTGATGCAGGCCAACATTTTGACCTTTCTGAAACAGACTTTTTTGGGGAACAGGCAGTGCAGTATATAGTTACAGAAGAGAAATTGTTATTAATGTGGTTCCAGCCAGATAGGGGTTCTGTTGAGAGTCTAGTTTCTCGTGCGGTTTCTTTTTCATCATATTGTCTCACCGAGTTTTCCCTTTCCTCAGTCATCTCTGGCTTGTTTGATAGGCATAAATGTATACATTTAAAATGTATATCTGACATACATTTATGTAGAGATGATTTGTAACAAGGTTCTTCACTGCTATACAAGTAAAAGTGAATTGAACTGAGTGTAAGAGGGGTTTAATAAATTTGAAAAAGAAATTGAAGATGTTTAAATGGAGGTCTATTTGTTGCATTAATGAAATAAACTTTTGCATATTCTATTCATTTCACATTCATTTTAATTGAACTTGGTTGTAATTCTATATGTTTCAGAAAATGACTTTTTTTTTACACAATAATATTGGTACTTAAAATACTCTCATCATTGTTATCTATTACCGAATAAAACAGTCATATTCAGGGTGTCTATTCTACATGTAGACGTTTTTCTTAATTTAATCCATCTCGTATCAAAACATCAGCTCATCAGAGAGTTTTGCATTTGGTCTCAAGCTGTTTCAGTAATGAGGTGAAGCCTAGTGCATCCTTGGTGTCTGGTGCAAAGCACTTACAGTCCGCGCGAGTCTTGGTCAGGTTGTAGTCGGCCCTGAGTGATCTAATGGTTCTGACCACGGTCATCACAAACTCCATCTGGTGGTCGAGTTCCTCGCTGTGCCAGCAAAACTGTAAATCAAACCACAGAGACAGTGAAACCCTGGGAAATCCCCACCCACTACGTTCTTCCTCTTTCCACCTACAATATTGAAACAGTGTAAAATCCTACAGTACTATTTCAAGAAATCCGGGGGAAACACCGGGGCTCGTGGGAAATTCTATGATAATACTGTATTTCCGCTTATCTGTATTTTTTCACAGTTTTGTGTCTTGACTGAGGTTTAACCCCAGACTCACCTCTGAGATTTCTGGGTAGGGGGTGACCGAGATGCTGGGGGGGCTGTCCTTAGACCGCCTCCTTGGCAACCTTTGGAAGAGCTCTTCCGTGACAAAGGGCATGATTGGAGACAGGAGGCGGAGCCCCACATCCAGACAGGTGTAGAGCGTCTGCCTGCAGACGTCCGCTTGCTTCTGGCCTTCTGCATCTGTTCTGCTCATCACAGGTTTCACGCTTTCCTACAAACACACGTGTGAGATGGAATAAATAAATAAATGCAAAAACGTAAAAAGACAAGAAAGAAAAAAATAAATACAAGAAAGAAGGAAAGTGACAAGCAACCAAGAGAAGGAGCAGTACGTTATATTACCAGATAAACATCACATAGTTCGTAGAGCCAGAAGTTGTAGATGGACGTGGTGATGGCTGGGAAATCATAGGCCTGGAATCCATTTTCACAGAGGACCACGGCGGCGCTGAGGCGCGACAAAATCCACCTATCGGACACACCCTCGCTGCCGCACAGCTGTGTCACACAGATCCACGCACAGGAAGGAAGGGGACGCCGTCAACAGGAGGACTTTTTGTTACAGTTTGCAAATTCATAACTGTAGTAACACTTCACTTTCATGGCATATTTTTGTAAAAAATAAAAATAAAACAACTGCTGTTCTCACCTGAGCTTTCTCCCACGGCACGAAGCCCTCCCCCAGCGTCCTCATGGAAAACTTCACAGCGTTCCACAGCTTGTTGCAGAAATGCCTGTAGCCCAGGATCCTGTTCACGTCCAGGTTTATGTCCCGTCCTGAGGCAGTGAAAAATTGACGAGGTCAGTACTGTACTGTCGAGCACTTGTGGCTCCCAGTTATTGACTAGTGGTGTGATTGACAGGTGAGAGTTTAATAATAAATAATAGTCTCTGGTTACCTTGGCTGGTGTAGGCGCACAGGGCAAACCTCAGAGCATCAGTTCCACACTCAGGAATTCCACTGGGGTAATCAGATTTCTGAGCAAAAAAAAAAAAAAAAAAAAGTGGGAAATTTGTTTAAAATAATTTTTTTTTTTAAAGTGTCATATTCAATATTCTTCTGGAGCACATTTTAAAACGTTTCAGAAGAGTGAAGTTCAGAGACGAGTGTACTGTATATACAAGCAATAAGGAAGGTAATGTGCTGGTTATTAATATGGCACTCAAAGTGGAGCTTTGAGTGCCATATTAGGGTGGCGGTGATCTCATCACCCCAGGGACACGGCAGGCCGGATTCTTATTAATCCTCTGACGACACGCCGAGTACGTGTTTAACATTTTAGAAAAGAATTTTACCTGTCCCTGTTTAGCCCTCTCGATCTCCAGAGGGTCCAGATTGCTGTCCTTCAGCTGCTCATGGAGAGCCTACACACACACACACACACTTCATGAAAACCAGTCAAGCACTTATTTAACATAATAATAATAATATGAAGAAGAGATTTTATTTTTAGAGCACCGTTCATACACATTTTAGTTTATGGTTTTATTAACATTAAGTATATAATGAAATAAAAAGTGAAAATACAATTTAGTCCTACGTAAAATATAGCCACAGATACAATTTGTGCAGTTTTATAAGCAAAAAAATAATAAGAACCAGCCACAGTGCTTATGAGGACATTTTCGTGCACGCAAAACCCCCAAGCTGTCTTTTGGTCTTTTACATAATATGCTGCTTCCTTTCCTGGCCTACAGATGTTTTCCTGTGAGATTATTAGTATTTTTATTTATTTTTTGCTGGAATAATGATGTTTGGAAACCAGAAATGTTTTTGCACTGACTTAATAAAGATGTCATAAAATGAACATGGGGTGAAAAAAAACAGGGTGCACAGCACATACACACAGTGAAGTGAAATGAAATGTGTATTCCGTACACATCGCAAAGAAATGTGCTTCAAATATACTATGCTTAAATCCTTAAATTTAACCCATCAGTATCGACAAAATTTTTTTTTGTACCTCCAGTGAGATTCCAGAGATGACATCCAGAGGATCAATGACGTTCCCCAGAGACTTGCTCATCTTCCTGCCGTGAGCGTCCCTCACCACAGCGTGCAGGTACACCTTAACAGAACGCAGGGTGTTTATAACTGTGTAACAGCACTTAGCACCGCTTAGCTACGTATTAAAAGCTTAAGACTAACACACACACCTCTTTAAAAGGAAGTTTGCCTGTGAGTTTGAGCCCCAACATAACCATACGAGCCACCCAGAAGAACAGGATGTCGTGTCCCGTCTCCAAGAGGGTGCCTGGATAGAACACTCTCAGGTCCTCGTTCTGCCACCCACACACACACACACACACACACACACACACACACACACACACACACACACACACACACATCAATGGTATATCTTAACGACTTCAAAGCTGAAACAGTCAGATGATACGATGATGCAATCTTACTTCATTTGGCCATCCAAAGATGGAAAAGGGAAAGATTCCAGAGGAAAACCAGGTATCCAAGACATCCTCATCTGACACACACACAAACACACAATCATTCAGCTATGCATTTGCTATAATTCAAGCCTAAAACATTAAGAATTAAGCAAGAATATGTGATAATTTTTTTGCCCAATTTTAGGCTTCTATTTAAAAGAATTGACATTTTTATTGAAATTTTTTTCAGTTAAAACAATTTGTATAGTGCGACAAACTTGTCCAAAAAAAAAATAATAATAATTTTTTTGTTAAAAAGAAAAGGAAATTGTTTGCCTTTGGACATTTTTTTTCTTTTTAATGTTACTGAAAGGTGTACTCAGTCATGTGACTGCGCAGCAAGTGAAAAAAATCTGCGCAGCAAGTGAAAATTTTTTTTAATAAAAAAACAATTCTTAATTTTTCCAAATTTATTATCAAAGTAGAGTTCACAAAGGACACCATTTTGAACATTTCCACACGTATGTAGGTCCTTTGCATAAATCATAAGTCATGCGCATTCTGAAACAGAAATATAACTTTTATACATCTGCATCATATTTATTTTGCACCTTTAAAGTCCCAAAAAGCATTGCATCTGTCTTATTTGATGCATCACATCTTTAAAGCTAAGATGAAACAGCTTTTATCTTGACAGCAGAAATGTGTTCATAAATGATGCATCATTAAAAAGATTTATTGTTTCTGGTGTCAGCGCTATACTATACAAGGAACAGAACGGTAAAGGGAGTGAGGAATAAACGTAACAGCAATGATCAGTGCATGGTGAAGCTGTTACCTTGGCGGAGGGAGATTTTGTCCACGGTGACGTTGAAGCGCTTCGCAGCTTTCTCCCGGGCTTCTTCCTCTGACCTTCCACTGACCCAGTAATGACCATCTACATCCTTCAAAAAAAACACACACGCAAAATTAATGCCGAGTACGATTCAGTACTGTATTTATTTTAGATTAGGAGACATACTGCATGGGGTGTTTAAAGTAGCCTGTGCTTTTTTTTTTATCCTCCAATTTTGTGTTCTGTTAGAGTAGCAGTACACGCATGCTCACCTCCCCCGGTTTCACTGAAGGATCGTTCACGGTGACGAAATACGCTGGGATTCTGTGACCCCACCAGAGCTGACGAGAGATACACCAATCCCTAAACAAGCACAGAACACATCTTGTGTAAACAGGAGGTTTCTCACAAACGTCTCAACAAGTGCTTGGTTTGTAACGTAAAAAAATTAAATAAAATGGTGCACACACTCAGAAATGTTCAGTCACCTTTAGCTTTAATTACAGCACACAATGTGGTGGCCAGTTCATATGTAAAAATGATTCCTCGTGCTCCCAGAAGCACTCCTTCACAATTTAAGTCCTGGAATATGGCCGTGCAATCAGGGAAGAAAAAAAGTCCATAGATGTGATAACCTGGTCATTCACTATGCATGCTGGGTGCATCACTTCCTTCATGCGATTCCCTTCTTACCCTGACGCACACATCGCTTTGGTACAGGGTCAGGCTGGATTCATCAGACCACATGACCTTTTTCCGTTGCTCCAGAGTCCAATCTTTATGCTCCAATTCACGTTTTTTTTTTTTTTTTGATTAGTCTCACTAACGAGTGGTTTTCTTATGGCCACACACCAGTTTTGTCCCAATCCTGTGACTCATCACATTGTGTGTGTGTGCATGGAAATGCTCTTATTTTCACTATTAAACAGAGCTATGGTTTTTATTACTGATTTTTTTTTTTACCATGCAACTTTACCAAGTGTTTAAGCGATCTGCTTGAAATTATTTATTTCTGACCATAATTCTTCCAGGTTTTCATAACATGTTGAAGGGTTATTTAACCCAGTTCCAGGGATTAAAAAAATCTCCTTAGTTGTTTTTTTGCTTGATACAACTCAACAATTTGACTCTTTTCAAACAGCGTCTTAACGCAATGATAATCCTACAGTATGGCTACCTTCATCACACAATGAGCAGATCTGAAATGTTACACGGAAAGTGTGCAACACACTCCTCGTCAGATTATTTACAGCTTTCATGGTCACAGAGGACGACAGCTCACCTGATGTTATCCATCCAGTTAAACCAGGTTTTGAGGTGGTGGTCTGGGATGATCTTCAGCTCTCCGTTCCTGACGACTTCGGCCGCCTGCTTCCCCATGTCTGCGCAGGCAACGTACCACTGCGGCTTCAGGAAAGGCTCGACGATGTCCTTAGAGCGGCTGCGAACAAGCAAATACACGCATATTAGAGCCGTGACTTTCAGGATATACAGTGCAAGTTATAGGCTGTGGTTCAACATTTTTACTAAAAAGAACAGAGGTGTAGGTTCAGTGGTTTCTGTCATAAAAACTATTTTAATGGTTAAATGATATTCATACACACAAATATCAGTCTTAAGTTCAGATAGCACATCTCATTTGTGTAAATCGGATTCATCTGATATGTATTAAAGCTGCAGCAGAATTTGCAATGGTCTAGTCGGTCCATGCTGTTCTGTTTCTTGTGCCAAATGTTCAGCAGCTTTGCTTTAGATAATTAAATCTCCTGACTGATTTTCCATTTATCTCAATTAAACTTACTGAGAAACCCTGCTGCAGGATGTAATTCTAACCTTACTGTCTTACACCCTTTTGACTTACTTTTAATCAAGTTAACGGAAAATGTTCTCTAGATTCCGCTCAGTCAGGAGCCTCATCAGCTCTCCATTTAAAATATCTCGGAATGATTGAAGGAGTGAAAGTGACCTACATCAAGCCGAGCTAGATCGCACGACCATGAGATTTACATGCAGGAAAGGTTTTCACCACTCAGCTGAACTGATTAGACCCCTCAGACAAGTCCACTTGTCCGGTTTAAGATTTACATTTCAATGTGCTTTGATATTCAAGTGAAATTTTCCCCTATTGTGACCTCATATAAAAAGAAGAAGAAGATCCTCTCTGCCGGCTTGTTGCTCAGCTCTGCTGTTCTCTGGTGGGGTAAACACTGAAACAGTCCTTTTGGAGGAGTTAAATAAACTTGAGTTTTAAAAAAAGGATGAAAAAATACATTATCTAAGGCAGTGTTTCCTCTAGTGGGCAGTGATGGTACTGCACTTAAAACCACACCACTGTAATTGTGCATACACAACCAAAACACATCCCTAGCTCAAATATAGACTCTTTATTACTTAAACTATTGGGCTCTACAAATATACATCTTCCAAAAATACTGGTGAAAATATCTTTAAACAATATTCACAAAGATAGGAGACATCGTCTGAGAACATGCATAGTGTATGTACATGAACCTGTAAAGTATTGCAAATAATCAGTAGAATATTAAGCATATGCACCTTTACTCTCATTTAGAAATACACTGTAGAATATAAACACCTAGCTGTTTATATTCTAAGAAGTACGGGATTAATTGATTTTTGATGTTTCAGGGAAATATTTGTTTTAGGATTGCACAGAAGTCCATAAGCTCTTTCCTGCAGTATGACAATTGTAGAGTTGGGTTAAAGGGGTCCTATTATGCAGGATTCACTTTTCAGTCATGTTTAGACGATGAAATGGGTCTCTAGGGTGTATATGCAAACAAAAAACATAATAAAAAATTCCCTGCTTAATTTTTGTGTCTTGGCCAGGGTTTAAACAAGAAAATTTAAAACTAATTCCCATATTGTGACCTCATATAAGAAGATCCCCTTCCCCCAGCTTGTTGTTTGCTCAGGAGTTAAATAAAGATAGTTAAATAAACATGTAATATGACTAAGATATGGAAAAAATATTGTATAAGCAGCGTTTTCCCCAGAGTGGGCCCCTTTTTTATTCCATCTTGTAATTACACTTGATCATTATTATAAATGACCATATTATAACCATATATGTTTATGATCCGAGTTGTGATTTAAAGTTTGGGTGGGCTGTGAACAGCTGATTCGAGGTGTACTTTAGTTGGAGCATTAAAACACACTATGGGAAAGCCCTGAGACCTGTGTTAAAGGGTAACTAAAGAACCTTTAGGGTTGCAGAGAGCTCAGTGTACTGACCTGCACATCGGCACCACCATGGGATTATCTTTGATCTCCTTAAACTGGCCTTTGTCCTTCAGGGCTTGGAGCACCGCTTTCCTCGCCTCGAAACGCTTCATGCCCTAACAAGAACACCAACATTCGACCTTTTAATTCTGTTCAGTGTTTTGTTGAAGCAAAACAATCCACTTTGACCTTTTTTGTAAAATGGAACAATGAATGATTTTTCATTGTTTCATCTTCATTCTTCTCAATATAAATATGTATTAAAGATTTTTTTTTCAATCACATTTAATATTACAAAGACTATATTCAGCCCGTACCATCATATGAATATACAAAATTGGGCTATAAAATGAGCTTTTCGATGGAATATCATTTATATCAGACAAAAACATTGTATAATTTTATAAAAAGAGAAACCCTGTGTGGTCAGAAAAAGTATGCACATTTTAGCACTGTTTGGATCCTTTAGTTATTAGGTGCCACTAGTTACATCACAAATATCAAAAGCACACACACAGACCACACAGCCTGGCTATCAGGAGGCTAAAATAAGAAAAAGATGACTGGATAAGTGGGGTAGCAACAATGAAGAAAACACAGGACAATACAGGATCAGGAGATCATGTTTAGTGTGTAGGTGCATGTATACCAGGAATGGAGGAGGCACATTGATGAGTAAACCATTCTCATCCAGGATGTTGATGAAGTCCAATTTGTGTCTCTCGCCCACTTCGTAGTCGTTGTGGTCATGAGCAGGTGTGATCTTCACCGCACCTAGAGCAATAATAACCGAGTTAAATCACTTTGATAAATATCAAAAACTTCTTGTCTGCATGGCTCCCAGTGCTGATTAGGTGTTAGTCAAAGAGTTTAATCAATCAGGATGTTGTCGGTCCTCACCTGTTCCAAAGTCCATGTCCACAAATTCGTCGAACACGATGGGAAGCTTACGATTACAGAACGGGTGAAGCGCCACCTTCCCTTTCAGGTGCTATAAAAAGAGGGAAAGAAGATGAGAAAATCAGAGCATCTATACACTGGCTACATTTACATGGAGGATAGTATTGTGTTATTAATGTGACCAATTGCTGAACTGTTAACCCCCCCCCCCCCCTCCCGATTTTCTCCCTAATTTGGTCGTATACAATTCCTCTCCGCCAATAGGGCACTCCCACATTAAGGCTAAGGTTGGTTTCCTCCGAACCACGTGACGCCAGCCGACCACACCAGCTCGCTCACGCACCGTTGGGGCGGCGTATCACACGCAGAGGACAGCCCTATCCGCTCCTGATTGGCTGTACAGCCTTGATTAATGTGGGAGCACTAAGTACCTCTCATCCCTCCCCTCTGAGAGCACTCGCCGAAAAGCTCTCTCTAGGCCTCCGGCTGCGAGAGGTTACAGCATCACCCGGGAATCGAACTCGCGGTAGGGCGAGCACCTTACCACTGCACCACTAACTGTTACACTGTTAATACGAACAGTGAGAAACGACAGGGAAAAAAAAAAAAAAAAACAGTAGAAGACTATGACGCTACATGGTAAGACTCGTATGTTTTTTTTAAGAGTACATATAATAACTGAAAATCTGATACAACATCCTGTTGTTGTTATTTCAACCATCCGATCCGAACACATACAACTTGGCAAAGGTTTTATGATCAATACCCTTTCTGACAGGCTCAGGACCTACCCTAAGGATGTAGGATTTGGAAATTAAACCCACTCCATCCCCATTACTGTGCCAACAAAAGTTTCATACAATATAACTGTTACAAGTTTATCCAGACTGACATGAAAACGCAGCCATTTAAAGAAAAAAAAATGGCCAAAGAAAGTAAGATAGAGATATAAGGAGGAAAAAAGAACACATCTGTACCGTATATCTGGGATCTTTAGGATGCACGGCCACAGCTGTATCGCCCAACATGGTCTCGATACGCGTGGTCGCTACAACCACCTCCTCATCTGTGCCAAGAAAGCAGCAAAAACATTAACTGATCACTTCAAATAAAATTCTAACATTAATATCGCATGTAAATACGTCCACCCTCTTACCTGATCCCTCGATCTTGTAGGAGAATGACACCAGCACTCCGAACTCCACCTTCTCCTTATAGCCTGGCACAGGAAGCAGAGTTCTGCCCGTCAGCTCCTTCTTATCCACCTGAGGCAGGACACAAAGACGACAAGCACTCGTACATTTATAACCACTTGTGGCAGCGAGCAAACTTCTCTTCATGAAGCATGTTGCTGCCGAGATGAGATTAATGAACGCACCTCTATATCGGAGATGGCGGAGTTGAGGGTACAGGACCAGTTGACCAGTCTCTTGCTCCTGTAGATTACCCCCTCCTCGTGCATACGGATAAACGACTCCTGAACAGCGTAGGACAGTTTCTGCCCAGACACACATTCACAGGAAATAAATAGACCTAGGTTACAAACTAGTAAAGAATTTTGCATCAGGCTGAGTTTGGCATTAATCGAAGATACTTTCAGACCGAATAAAGCGGCACCCTTTAAAATTCTAACTGTTTATACAAAGTCCCCCACCCCCAAGAAAGTTTTGAACACACGTTCTAATTCCATGATCTATTTTAACAGGTGTCTTTAAAACATAACAGACTGTTTGAAAGCCGCCGACAATTACACAAGTCGATGTTTCAAATGAGTGCCTTAATTGCCAATTTGGGGAGAAAATGTGTCACATTTTGCATTGAACATCAAAACCCCTGCTTGTTGGTGTCAACTAGTTCAGGTAATTCTGATTCTGGAAATACCATTTCTCATTAAATTGACACTTTCCTGCTTTTTCTTTGTCTACAAGTGGGAAAAATGACATAATTACATAGATCTTAAGATTATAATGCAAATGAAAAGAATAGAAAATGTAAAATATGAACCCACAAACAGCTACACTACCTGTCGAAAGTTTGAACACACCTAATTCCATGATCTTTTCTGATGTTTATTTCTTTCTACATTGCAAAGCAATGATGAACGCATCCAAAATATGCAATAATCTCCTTTAAATTGATGCATCCATCATCCAGTGTTTACATACAGTGGGTACGGAAAGTATTCAGACCCCCTTAAATTTTTCACTCTGTTATATTGCAGCCATTTGCTAAAATCATTTAAGTAAAATTTTTTCTCTTTAATGTACACACAACACCTCATATTGACAGAAAAACACAGAATTGTTGACATTTTTGTTGATTTATTAAAAAAGAAAAACTGAAATATCACATGGGCCTAAGTATTCAGACCCTTTGCTCAGTATTTAGTAGAAGCACCTTTTTGATTTAAATACAGCCATGAGTCTTTTTGGGAAAGATGCAACAAGTTTTTCACACCTGGATTTGGGGATTCTCTGCCATTCCTCCTCGCAGATCCTCTCCAGTTCGGTCAGGTTGGATGGTAAACGTTGGTGGACAGCCATTTTTAGGACTCTCCAGAGATGCTCAATTGGGCCATAAAAAAAGGCAGGGCTCTGGCTGGGCCATTCTAGAACAGTCACAGAATTGTTGTGAAGCCACTCCTTTGTTATTTTAGCTGTGTTCTTAGGGTCATTGTTATGTTGGAAGCTAAACCTTCGGCCCAGTCTGAGGTTCTGAGCACTCTGGGGAAGGTTTTCGTCCAGGATATCCCTGTACTTGGCCGCATTCATCTTTTTTCTCGATTGGAACCAGTAGTCTTGTCTCTGCAGCTGAAAAACACCCCCACAGAATGATGCTGCCACCACCATGCTTCACTGTTGGGACTGTATTAGACAAGTGATGAGCAGTGCCTGGTTTTCTCCACATATACTGCCTAGAATTAAGGCCAAAAAGTTCTATCTTGGTCTCATCAGACCAGAGAATCCGTTCAGGTGTTTTTTTTAGCAAACTCCATGCAGGCTTTCATGTGTCTTGCACTGAGGTGAGGCTCCCGTCAGGCCACTCTGCCATGAAGCCCCGACTGGTGGAGGGCTGCAGTGATGGTTGACTTTCTACAACTTTCTCCCATCTCCCAAATGCATCTCTGGAGCTCAGCCACAGTGATCTTTGGGTTCTTCCTTACCTCTCTCACCAAGGCTCTTCTCCCCCGATAGCTCAGTTTTGCCGGACAGCCAGCTCTAGGAAGGATTCTGGTCATCCCAAACGTCTTCCACTTAAGGACTATGGAGGCCACTGTGCTCTTAAGAACCTTAAGTGCAGCTGTAATTTTTTTTGTAACCTTGGCCAGATCTGTGCCTTGCCACTCTTCCTTTGACCTTATGATTCTCATTTGCTCTGACATGCATTGTGAGCTGTAAGGTCTTATATAGACAGGTGTGTGGCTTTCCTAATCAAGTCCAATCAGTATAATCAAACACAGCGGGACTCAAATGAAGGTGCAGAACCATCTCAAGGATGATCAGAAGAAATGGACAGCACCCGAGTTAAATATATGAGTGTCACAGCAAAGGATCTGAATACTTAGCACCATGTGATATTTCAGTATTTCTTTTTTAATAAATCTGCAAAAATGTCAACAATTCTGTGTTTTTTCTGTCAATATGGGGTGCTGTGTGATTTTAGCAAATGGCTGCAATATAACAAGTAGTGAAAGTGAAGGGGGTCTGAATACTTTCCGTACCCACTGTACATAATTAAAAATTGGGCATTTGGCAGATGCCCTTATATAGAGCGATTTACATTTTTATCTCATTATACATTTGTGCAGTTGAGGGTAAAGGGCCTTGTTCAAGGGCCCAACAGCGGCAACTTGGTGGTTGCAGGGTTTGAACCTGGGACCTTCTGAACCATAGCCTTAACCGCTGACCTACCCCTGACCCTGATATTGAGATGTGTCTGCTACTCGTGCTCTGTAAAGCCTTTATAACGGCTCTAATCTGAGGTACTGTTTGTTAATTGGTGATTTTTGAGTCTGGGAACTATAGATGAACTTCTCCTCCCCAGTAGATGTCATTTTGGGTCTTGCTTTCCTGGGCTGGTCTTCATGAGAGCCAGTTTCATCATGGTGCTTGATGGGTTTCACAAATGCACTTGACACAATACTGTACACACAAGAACGGTTCCAGTACAGCTGACTTTTGTCTCTTAAAATATCACCTGACTGTTGTGGTTAGTTAACTACCTAATGATACACGTGTTATTTCATAGTTTTGAAAAAAATTTAGAAAATAGTGTACATCCAAACTTGTGTCCAAATGTTTTCACTGGTAGTGTACATTCTCAAAGATTTGTCTGATTTGTGATGGCAAAAACTGAAATTAGAAGTGTAAAGCCATGATTTCACACACAATAATAGAAAAACACGTTGAAGAAATGTAACATTTAAGAACCCATTACACTGATATACTATGCAGTGAAAACGGCTTTCAAAACATGACATTTTTTTTAATACAATGTACTCAATGATTCAAATAAAATTCGAACAAAATTATTAACAGTATTTTCTCTAAAAACATGTATACCCAAAATAATGTTCCCCCACAAAATAACAAACATTTATTAATTTGTTTTAAAAATTCACCTGTGTATATTTTTTCATAAAGACTGCTAAAAACTCTGGGGTTGGCTATTTTAATATTCTTTGAATACTTTTGTGTATAATGTTCATTTACAGAGACAGTGCACCTAAACAAGAGACACACACACACAGAAAGCACGCAGTCATTACGCCTGTAATGATCTCCCCAACAGCTTTCATCAGTACTGGATATCAGCAGCCGTTCATCACTCCTAACAAAAATAGGATTGTTGCATTCCTATAAATAAAAACCCTGCTGTATCTTTGCCTCGTCTTACATAACTTCTCCACAGCCATCCTGTAATGCATCATCTGCTAGGCTGAAATGATCAGATTCGATTTCCCTCGGATGATCAGATTTAAGTGCTTAGACATACTAGAGAGAGGGGAACATTAGTGGAGATTACATGCAGGAGATCAATGTGGTCTGCTGTGGAACTGAAAAGACGTTAGACGTCTGGGGGGAAAATGAGTAAATAAAAGTAATGCGGTGTCTAAACAAAGCTTTCGACCGACTGCACAATGCTGTTCAAATTCAATTCAAGCTCAACTAGTTACATGATGTTTCTGAGAGCATGTGTGTGTGTGTGTGTGTGTGTTTATAATATACTCACAGGATCCATAGTGAAACATGCTCGGTCCCAGTCCAGGGAAGAGCCAAGTTTCTTCAGCTGGTGGTAGATACGGTCTCCCTTTCTAAGGGCAGAACAGACAGAGAATCCCTTGTGAATGTTTCGATAATCATACAACAGGCAGGCGGCCTATAGACATACATGAGGAGGACTGATCGGGTATACCTCATGTACACATTTTTAATTCTAATAACTACAATTCAATTCAATTCAATTTTATTTATATAGCGCTTTTAACAATCGTCATTGTCTCAAAGCAGCTTCACAAAAA
>JAQQZT010000033.1:9134173-9163711 GCA_030068275.1 Clarias platycephalus | reverse complement strand
CAGTATGTTTTGGGTCATTGTCATGCTGGAAGACCCATCTTCAGGAGGTTCTCGTCCAAAGTGTTACAATACATGGCTCGTCCAACATCAGTCTGTACCTTTAGCATGAAACCAGCCCTAAAGCATGACGTTTCCACCTCCGGGCTTGACTGTAGGGATGGTGTTCATCAGTTTAATATTCAGAACATACAGTCAGCATTTTTTCCCTGTCAAGTTGATGCCAAAGAGCTCAATTTTGGTCTCACTTTATCCCAATCCTTCTGTTCATTGGCATACTTCAGATGGGCCTGTACATGTGCATTCTTGAGTAGGGGGACCTTGCTGCACTGATTTCAATCCTTGGCGGCATTTCATGTTACCAATGTTTTGTTAGGTGACTGTGGTCCCAACTGCCTTGAGATCATTCACAAGCTCCTCCCGTGTAGTCCTGCACTGATCCCTCATTTTTCTCATGATTATTCTTACCCTATGAGGTGAAATCTTGCATGGCTGGAGCTCCTCATTTCACTGAGGGCTATTGATGGTCAATTTGTATTTCTTCCATTTGCAAATAATCACTCCATCAGCGGTCTCCTTTTCACCAAGCTTCTAGCTCATGGTCTTGCAGCCCATTCCAGCCTTGTGCAGGTCTACAGTCTTGTCCCTGACTTCCTTTGACACCTGTTCGGTCTTGCCAATGGTGGTGAGGTTTGAATGAAAGATAGAAATTCTGTGGTCATTTCTTTGTAAGCGGGCAAACTTAGAAAATCTGTAGGGGATCAAATATCTATTTCCCCCACTGTATATACTGTATATACAGTGGAACCTTGGATTATGAACATAATTCGTTCCGGAAACAGGCTCGTATATCAAAACACCCTTAAACCGAATCGAATTTTCCCATAAGAGATAATGGAAACTCAAATTATTTATTCCGCAGTCCCCAAAAAAGAAATATATAAAAATAATTAATACAAAATATAAAGTAAAAATAAAACAAATTAACCTGCACTTTACCTTTAAAAAAAAGTACAAATAAATCCAGACAGATAAGTGTTTCCGTTTGTGTGCGCAGTCGCTGGGAGTGTGTGTGTGTGTGAAGCTAAAGTAAAAGGAGAGGAGGAATCAGCTCCTCCCTTCTCCCTCTTCTCATCTTACACAGGAAACCTTCCTCCTCTGTTATGAATTTCACACATGCGCGCACACAAGAAATCTCTCTAATGACACTCGAATGAGCGACACACTAACGGAATCACTGCTGTAAAGTAAAAGTAAAACAAATGAACCTGCACTTTACCTTTGAAAAGAAACACGACAGAGCAGTGTTTCTGTGTAGAGCAATGAGTGAGTGTGTGTGGGTGTGTGTGTGTGTGTGTGTGTGTGTGTGTGTGTGTGTGTGTGAAGGCGAAAGTAGGAGGAGGGGTGTGTGGGTGTGTGTGTGTGTGTGAAGGCGAGAAGAGGGATGTGTGTCAAGATGCACGCGCACACACAAAGTGCAGGCTAATAAAGAGAGGAAGAGACAAAATGGATCTTTAATCTCTCTAATGAGATTTGCTTTTGCTTTACACGCTCGCACACACGTGTTATAATAAACAGTACACACACGCATACAAACACAAAATAAAATATCTTTTACGCTCACACACATGGTCACAGTGTTATAGTAAACAGTACAGGTGCACGGACGTTGATTATACCAGTAAGAGACGCGCAAGCCTCTGGAGGCAGTGTTATGATCATGTTATGATCTGGGGTTGCTTTAGCTGCTCAGGTCTAGGCTTTGCAGTGTCATGTGGCCATAAGTTCAGCTGATGTCCTGAATGAACTGAATGACCATGTTATCACATCTATGGAGTGAGTTTTTCGTACTTGATGGCACAGGTGCGTACAGTACTGTGCATAAGTCTTGCACACATGCCAATACCTGTAGAGCCACAACCTGTAGAGTTGTAGAGCAAGAAAGTTTCTACATTCAAAAAAATAATAAAATAAAATAAAAGCAGTAAACAGTAATATATAGTCTCAGGTACAATCTGTGCAGTTTTATAAGAGAATTAGCTGCTTTACTGAACATCCTGCAGAATCAGTCACAGTCCGTCTAAAGACTTTGTCGCACCCGCTTCTTTTTTAATGCATCCAAAACCTAGGTAGCTTTCTTTTTTACTTTTTTTTTTTTTGGTCTGAAGATTCAATTATTTGTCACATGTACCTGACAGCAAAACAATGTTGTTGTTTTTTTTTCGCACATCCCAGTTAGGAAGCTGGGGTCAAAGTGCAGGATCAGCCACGATACAGCTGCCCTGGAGCAGATAGGGTTAATAGACTTGCTCAAGGGCTCAACAGTGGCAGCTTGGTGATGCTGGGGCTCAAACCCCTGACCTTCCCATCAGTGACCTAATCCATTTAAGACACCATCGCCCTAAAGACCCACAAACAGGTTTTTTTTTACATACATCCACTCGCAAAAGTGAGTTCACCCCTTTAATTTTAGCAAACATCTACTATAGAAATGAAACTTATATATATTAGATATATTTTAGAGTATTCAATGTACAGCGTGTATAACAGTATAGATTTACTGTCCTCAATATACAGCCATTATTGTCAAAAGATCTGGCAACATACAGTACGTCAGTACACCCAGTGATAACAGCTGTACCTTTAAATGTATCTTTAACCATGCAAAGTCACATGTCCTATTCATCATGTTCATGTGTATGTCAGTGGCCAAGTACATGTACTGTATGTCTCCAGACCTGAACCCTATTGAGCACCTGTGGGACGTCCTCAAGCGGAAGGTGGCGAAGCATCATGTCTCTAACATCCAGCAGCTCTGTGATATCATTATGGACGAGTGGAAGAGGATCCCAGCAACAACATGTGCAGCTCTGGTGAATTCCTTGCCAAGGGGGTTTAAGGCCATAACGATGGTGCTCACGCTAAATATTGACACAGTTTTGACATGTTCACTGATATGGCTGTACTCATTTTTGTTGCCAGTTATGTAGACAATAAAGTCTGTGTGTTGAGTTATTGTTAGAGGACAGTACAAGCTGCACACTGACTACTCTAAAGTATATCCAATTTACACTTCTATAGTATTGTCCCTTGAGAACATTTAATAAAGTGGTTGCTGAAATGTGAGGGGTGCACAGACTTTTGGAATATACCGCTTCCTTTTTGGCTAATATTTGGAAATCAGGAATGTATTTTTTGCACTGACTTAATAATGAAGTCATAAACTAAATTCTTACTATAAATAAAGCAGTGTGCCTATGACTTTTGCACAGTACTGATTCCTGGAAACAGTGGTTCTGGGAGCACAAGGAGTCGTTTTTACACATGACCTGGCCACCACATTGTGCATCGCTAAATGAGGATGAACGGCATTTTAACGTGTGCGACTTTTTTTGTGGTGTACAGTGTATGCGCAACCATACAGCAGCATGCTTTCCTAAAACAAAAGAAAAAATCGCTTTTTAACATTCGACTATTGAAAGAGATCCCTTGGGGTCTTATATTTCCCTTTATTCATCATTGCATCACAAGAAAGATCCAATAAAAAGATGGTCCATTTCTCTACAGTTTGGCAAAGTAATTCCTTTTAATGAATAATGACGAGTATGCAAAAATCCTTTAAACAACCCTTTATTTGGATGTCACTAGATTTTGTGTATACATGTCTCAGTTCCACCGAGTATAAACACTTGACACTGAATCTGAGGTTTTATTGTTACAGATTTTAACGTTTTGATATTCTGTTTACAACTAGGGTCATTAGTGCAAATCTTTCACTGAGACAAAGCTGGAAAGTGTATTGATGGGAGAAAGCCTTGAACTTGCATTGTATTATACTGTATAAGAGCTCACATCATGGTCTCCATAACAAAACTCATTTAATTTCACACCAAAAACATTTGCATTATACAGTACATTCTGTAATGAATAACCCGTCGTCTTGCACCTTTCGACCAATCTTACACCAACTTTACAAAAGACGAATCACTAATACATCAAATCCGTCTAAGATCTTCATGTCGGTCCCCGATCCTTTGATTTAAGTGCTGAGTTTTGCGTCATAGATAAACCCAATTCCAATCCTCATAAGCGTTTTCGTGCAGACTGCGTTTTAGCAGCAGGACGCTGACAACGATTTAATACCATATGAACAAGCTTGCACCAGGTCCATGCACTCATGCACAAAAAAAAAAAAAACTACCCCCTCTGTTCTCTCACTCCTTTTGGAACGCTTCCTGTATGTTTTCAACGGTGTTTCCCAACACTCCCCAAACAACGCCAAAAACCGTATTAACTACATGCAGAAGTCCATTCTGTACCCTCCAGACTAACGTGCCTATCCCATGACCTACTTCCCAGCTTTGCTCGCCCATCTCTGAACCCACCGCACCCATGTACCCACCAAGCCCATTGCATATGCGGCCTACTACCCCCGAGCCAACGTCCCAGACTTCACCCAGTGCGCCGGTTCCAAGTCCCAGAGCGTCACACATTAGTGTCCCTGTACCCGTCAGTCCCTCCTGGAATGAAAGCATGAGGGTGCCTGTTAACGTGCTTAACAAAGTGTACATTGAGCACACACCAGTCTCACCCACTTGGTATGCGACACTGCCTACATTCTCGACACCCGAGACTACGCCCGAGCCCAGGTTCTGAACTAAACTGAAGCTTTCGCCAGGCAGCGATGCCAGCACGGCTGCGTCCTCTTGCAAGACGTAGCAGACTTGATAGGGGATGTTGGTGAGGGTGGAGACAACTGGAGAGATAGGAGTGTACAGGAGAGAGACGGCAGAAGACAAGACGTAGAGGACAACGCTTTCCTCTTGAGACTCCGTTTCACTACCGCTTTCCTCCCGACCGGGTTCAGACTCGGATCGGTCTCCTGTCCTGCTGGAAACCTCGTCCTCATCACTGCTTTTGTCTTTCTCAGCCGTGTCTGCGTCTTCATCGGGAAATACATCGAGAACTTCACACTCTTCGTGCACATCTTCTTCCAGACTTCCTGTCTCTCCACAACCACCTGAGAAAAGCTCGTTAACGTCCACCAGTTCCTCCAGCTCCTTCACGCTCATCAGCTTCATCTCACCATCCCCCTCCTGGAGCACGCCCGTACTGAAGCTGCCGGGTCCATGAGGAACATCGCAGCACACTGCCGACCACAGCACATCTAGCTTGGTCTCGCCCAGCCCACCCACTCCGCTCTGAGCGTACACGCTCCCCCCTGCTTCAGAGCACCGGGGCACTATCCTGCTCTCCACCAGCTTTGCAGTAAGAGCATCGAGTTTATGGAAGGGGGAAGCTGAGGATGATGAAGCGTCATCATGGTCCCTCTTGTACAAAGCTGGGAAGTGCAGTCCTTCTTGGCCTGCCGTCTCACTCGTTCTGTCCTTGAGACGCATTTACAAAAGACAAACACACACAAATAGATATTATAATCTTTTCTTGAAATCTTGAAATCTCAAGGTCAATAATGTCTTGTTTGTCTACGATTGGTTTTCTATCACTTACAGCATTGCATGACAGAATCTAAGAGGAGCAAGAAAGAAAAGTTTCCTTTGTGGCCGAATGAAAGGAAGAAGCTGTTCTGAGACGCAAATGTATGCAACGCCTCTAAATGGGTCCTTTCATTAAATGTGAGAAGGGTCATTACGAAATTTGCTGTAGTTTGTGTTTTGTTCTAAGCCCAAGCTCCGTATCTATTCCCTATTCAGCGTTTTCATATGCATGCAATACCTTGATGCAGGCTTTGGTTTGAAACCACAGAATTCTCTGGAAGCTTCATTTCTTTATTTAGTAAAATGCCCAGAGTGCTTTTTTCGAGAAAAAAAAACTACTTGAATCGGTCAAAATCATGAACGCATCTGCGACTAGATTTAACACAAGCAGAAGCAGTGCAATTTAATTACAGTTTACAATTACAGCTTTGGCTTCTCATATACAAAAAAAAAAAAAAAAAAAAAGACAGATCTTCTTACCACCTCCCCGGCTGTTCCTTTACCCCATGCATTATGCTCTCCAAGGTGCAGAGCCGTGTAGACGTCAGACTGCCGTCCAGGGTGATGGAGCGAAACGAAAGCGCGCCCACCTCCCAGGCTGTGGCATTTCCTCTCCAGGCCCGACTCGGTGACCCGCTCTGGGGGGGTGTTTCTGTAGAAGCTCTGCTCACACTCAGAAGCTGTGGCAATGTGAGCCAGAGAGAGCAGGCCCGGGATCAGTGCTGCAAGCCCACGCACGGCGTTCCTCCGTGCTGTACTCGGCATGGCCGAAACACTCTCCGCTGCAGTCTGGCGCTGGCTGTAAATGACAGCCGCTGTAGCAGCAATTACGCTCGATAAGATCCTGCAAGTCACCCCTCGTCTCTCTCTCTCTCGCTCTCTCCCTCCCACTCTCTACGCTCCGCTCCTGCTCTCTCGATTACGCACTAAGAGCCTGGGTGCTTTTACCCCTCCTGCTCTCCTGTCTCCTTCTGCTCTGTCTTTTTCATGACAGTAAATCAGTTCCTCTGGTGGCGGTTCAGCTGTAGTGTCCACAAACCTGTCCGCACACCCTCTCCCACCCATCGGCATTACCTGTAAATCAGCATTCTCGAACACACACCTCTATTTTGAGAACGTACCCGCCCTGTTCATCTAATCTCACACACATATGTTTGGTTCGTAAACTTTGCCAGGTGCTTTCCTCCTCTTAGAAACCTTCTTCCAGTCCAACTCTTTGGAATCTATTCACACTAGTCATACACCCCTATCTTTACGGCACCAGGAATCAAAAACAGGCAGACACACCTGTTCTGAGAGTTTACTATGCAAAGGTATTATAGGTATTATGACAAGAGTAAGCCGTGTGTGTGCGAGTGTGAGTTGTAATCTTAGACTGCAGACTTGCTTGTTTGAACTAGTCTCGGAGCTTAAGGGCACAATAGGTGTGGCTCTCATACTTCAACATGATTTTTTTTTTTTTTCCTGTGTGTGTGTGTGTGTGTGTGTGTGTGTGTTTGTTTCACACATTTCATGCATACCGCACATCCCAATGTTAATTCGCATATATTTGAGCATGATCAAGATTATTACCTGAGAAACCTCTCTAGTTAAATTAAATACTAACTAGGAGTTAAACCATTACAGACTCAGAAGTCAGGCATGCGAGAGTACCTTCCACATAGAAACATGAAGCTTTTAAGAATGTACAGTTGAAATGATTAAAGCACCGTCGTGATTTAATCATGCTGAGTGTTGGGTATCTTTGGTTTCTCAGGTGCTTCTCCGATTGTCCCACGGTCGCTGACTGATTTTAGACGACCTCTTGTATGGTCAGGTACTCGTTGCCATTATTCATGACTTTAATAGTGTCTTGCGCGGTGTACAAAGTTTAACATCTTTGTCCTAGACCTGTCTTGAACAAAAGTAACGCAAAATTGGGTATAACTTTTGTTTCGTTCAAACCGCACATTTTAGTAATATTAGTAACTCTTCCTCTATACAGAGGTACTCCTCAACATGTATTTGTGCCATCGTTAAACTCACCTCTCGCGCTGAAGACAAACCACGCAGCGCTAAACCATCAACTGTGACGAAGCAGATTTTCAAAGAAGATTCTCTACCAACATGTGCAGTTTGGATGATCTATGTCCACTTTTGTACTACTTCAGTACCGTAAAAAAGGTAACGAGACACCTTTTATCCCACACAGGTGAATTTCATTCAGTTAATTACAGTATGTGATCTTTGATGACAACAGAATGATCTGCACTCTCGCTGTAGAACTTTAAGAAAAGACAAATACATCATTTTTCGATATAATCCTTGCTTTATAATACACCAAAAAGTGATGAAGCAAGATCAGGACCATAGGGAGGATGCTTTAACACCTCACAACAAAGTTTTTGAAGAGTGTCGACAGTGTGGGCAGAAGTGTGCGGACGTGCATCGTAGTGCAAGATCACAACATCCTTGGATAGCAGTCCTCTGTGTTTAATCCAAAGTTTAGGCTTCGGTGTCTCACTGTAACGAACACTGTTTTTTGCCGTTTACTCTGAGGCTTGTAGTAAGGATCGCTGGTTGGTTTGGTGATGCTGCAGCCTCTCGCACCCGTGGCCCTAGGGAGAGCGAATTGGCCGAGCTTTCTCAGTGGGGTGGGATGGGAGGCACATACTGTAGTGCTCTCACATTAATCACGGCTCTAAAGCCAACCATAGGCGTCTAGCAGAAAAAGCAAGTGTGTTACACCGCCCCCAACGGTGCATGAGCGAGGAGTCCGAAAAGATGCGGTTGGCTGGCGTCGCATGGTTCGGACCTCCCTGACTAAGTAGCCTCAATGTGGAGATAATCAAGGGGGGGGGACCAAAAAAAAAAAAAAACTTTCAGCTTCCTTAGATCGTCAGTCCAGATATCCAAATGCTCCTGTTTATGCTCTTCTGTTGTTTCAGTACCAGGTACAACCTCAAAAAACAGTGACTGTGGCGCTGATAAGACAGTGTGGTAGTTAATATAACTGTTAATATAACTGAGTGCAGTTCTTTTTTGCCTTAAAATTTAGCAATTTGTACTTGCTTATTTGTTATTACTAGTCCCCAGTTTATGAGTGCAGATTATTTAAAGTATTTCATAACACAATGCTGAAAAAGCATAAACACTACCTAAGATAGAAAGGTTCACACTGGGGGTGAATACTTATGCAACATTAACTGTTGCAGGTATACAATTATGGATTGTGGCTCAGTTGTTATGCACAAATTACTCTCCGCTGCCACTCTGTCCATTAGCGGTAACAGATCATCATTAGTCGATGGACAGAGACACATTGTGCCATTAAATACAGTATGCGGATAATCTACTAATAAAAGCATCCGAAAGCAGACAGTAATTCAGCTTCTGGTTAAAAGTGAAAAGGTCTCGTATGATTATATAAGAAGCTGAATCTGTCTGTGTGCATCAGCTCTGGTTTATAAACGGTTACAGTAAGCAAGCTGTCTAGGAGTCTCACCATACTTACTTCTAACCACGGCTAGGACTTATAGGCTGTATTTATTTTCCATTTTAAGGGGGAAAAAAATGTACACAATAACTGAACAATACTGTAATACTATTCTTTTTATTATTACAGAGCGAATAGATCACAGTGTTAACAAAAATCTGATTACAATTCCTCATATTTGACATTTTATCTCGTAACAGTAATAAAAATAATAATAATCAGCCAGATGTTGAATATAACAAGAGCAGCTGGTATGGTTGCTAGTAAAGCACGTCTCAACCAGGTGGTTGATTTTAATGCAATACTACACTGCCTGGCAAAAAAAAAAAGTGAAATCACTGTTTATAAGCGTCAAATTATTGACCTGCATCAAGCAAAGAAGGCAACTAAGGAGATTCGAAATTACTGGAACTGGATTAAAAACCAGGAGAATACAAAATCATGATTGGAGATTATTTAAATGCTTGGTGAATTGCATCATAAAAAAAGCATTTCCATCCATCCATCCATACACACACACACACACATACACACACAATGTGATGAGAACTCTCAGGATCGGGACTAAACAGCTGTGTGGCCATAAGAAAACCACTTGCTAGTGAGATCAGAAGTTTTTTTTGGTACTGTAAAGATTGGAATTTGGAGGATTGGAAGCAGGTCATGTGACCTGATGAGTCCAGATCGATTCTATCCCAGAGCGTTGTGTGCGCCAGGCTAAAAAGGGAAGCGCGTGAAGCGATGCATCCATCAGAGGCTTGTGCAGTGTGCACTGTACATGGAGACAGTGCTATGATCTGGTCAGGTCCGGGCTCAGCAACGTTATGTGGCAAAAAAAAATTCATCAGCTGACGACCTGAATGTACTGAACGACCAGGTTATCACATCTATAGGGTTTTTCCCTCTCTGATGGCACACGCCATTTTCATGGACTCACACATTGTGAAAGGAATCATTTTCACACATGACCTGGCCACCACATCACGTGTGCTGTAATCAAAGCTAAACATGATTGTATGTATATCTTTTTTTTTTTTGATCAAGCAGTATATGCATATAAACTCTTTTTTTTTTTTTAAAGCATCAAATATCCTTGATGAGGAACATGAGCCCAGTAACAGACAGTTTTCTCACCTAAAGGCTAAATTATAAGTCAGCAAATCTTTTCAACCTTCTTACACACACACACACACACAATTTACCTGATCCTGAATCAACACATACAGACGAGCGTCTGCCAAAGCATCTACCGCGGGTGTGTGTGTCTTTGAGGACAAATATCACATCATGATTTCAGTAGCGTTTCCTTCCTAGACAGACCAATGACTTTTTTTCATTTTCAACCAAAAACATGTCGTATGCGCTGTAGCTTTACTTGTTAAATAGCTGCAGTTATGTAAAATGTAAAAAATAGTGGAGAGGAGACACGTGTAGCACAATTACAGCACAAAGACACAGCTGGATAAATCCTTCGCTGATGCTGAACGTACACTAGAGTCTTTGTCCACTTCACCTTCACTCATTAGGAATGTCAATGACCAGCTCTGCTTCGTCTCCCTCTCCTCTCTCCTCCTCTCCGCCATCACTTTCTCCCTCGCTTTCTCCTTCCTCCTCTGCAGCGTCTCCGCTCAGCATCTGCCGCGGCACCCAGCTGAACGAACCCGCGCCCGGCGTGCTCCCTGCTGGGTAGTTAGATGCCAACGGAGATACCACCTTGGGGGGAAAAAAAAAAAGAAAAAAGAAGAGTGAAACACGAACGACTGAAGTTATATTGACAACAGTGGATTTTAAATGATGGTCATGACAATGCTACTTTGGTCATGTTGGTGAACACAAGCAGAGCTTTGGATTTCAGTCTGCTCTCTCGCGCTCTCGCTCTATCCCACGCCCACGCTCCTGGCACTAATGCATCCTAATGCATTAATGGACCTTCACTCTGCTCTTCAGGGATTCATCCGCACTGTTTATATATAGCGTTACCAACATGCTATGCTGTTTCTTTTACTTGTTTAAAAGGTAGCGACTGGATTATAAAATGGAGATAAATTTCAACTCTAAACTAAATATTTTATACATTGTACTGTAACTGTCCATGTCCAATAATTAAGGTCACTGATTTTTTTAATTAGTTTAAAGTATACAAACTTTCAAAAATGCCTGGACACCCTAATGTGACCTAGATCTGATTAGTTTTTTTTCTGAACACACTAATCTGATGATTTCCCAGATACAATCCGAGTCACTACATTTACATTAAAAGCCCCATTGTTTAAATCAGATTTTTTGCATGTTATGACGGTTCACATTCATAATTACAAGACTTCTCGCTAAGGACGCGTCTATCCTCTGAAACGGTTTAAACCGGTCATATTTGTGCAACCACTCATTCATTCCAAACAATGGACGTGATTTTAGCAAAAGTATGCTTGGGATTTTGCTCGGGAGGAAGGCGAGCAGTCAGTCGGCGGTATCTGTTGACTTCCTGAAAAAAGGAAGAAAGCCAGACGTCTCGCTTTTACTGTTTAAGAAGCGATTGATGACATCAGCGACCTACACATACGCAACGGCACCAAGTCACATGACGTCCGATCTGCACGTTGTCATTCAAGTCATTCAACATATGAAAGAGACTTCGATCTGATCAGAAAAACATCAGATCTGTCCATTCAGACAGCCCTAAAATAATCTGATCTGTGTCAGATTAGAGTAAAAAATGGGCTTTCACACACTTTAGGCTGGTAATGTGAACATAGCATTTCGTATGTGGTCCTCGATTGGACATTCATGACTTGAATCAGAACGGGCAGATTCCATACGAAATTCACGCGACTTTTTGCTTTCGCATCTACATTGGGTGCTCGCGTGATTTCATAGCACTGCTAGCCGACTAACAGCTTGGCCTCCTCAAAAGCAAAACCACAAGCATGTCCTTTTGCTTAAATCGCATCCACTGTTAGAAATGAACGAGGAGACGCACAAATACAGAATTATGTGTTTTTACTTTCACACTGAGGCATTTGGCAGACGCTCTCATCCTTACATTAGTGTTTTAAAGATTCCTTTATTAGATACAGTACAGTAAATCCTTATACTGGTTCAATAGGTCACTGACTAAAAATATCATCAGTCAAACACTGTTGGGAAGAATTTCTTTTGGTGTGTGAGCGGGTGTTTAACCCAAATACCAAAGAAACAGATTTCAGGTTTTTAGTCGTCGCTTAAAGATGACAGACCACCCAAGAACCAGAACGGAAAACAGTCTAGATGTACGTCTTCCTCGAATTCTCAGAGATGGTGGGAACAGTTGGGAGGTGACCAAAAACCCGATGGTCACTCTGAAAAAGCTCGTGTTTCTCTGTGGAGAAAGGAGAACCTTCCAGAAGAACAACCATCTCTGCAGCACCCCACCAATCAGGCCTGTATGGTAGAGTGGCCAGACGGAAGCCATTCCTCAGTAAAAGGCACATGGCAGCGCCTAGGACTCTCAGACCATGAGAAACAATTTTTGTTTTGTTGAAGCATCTTTGGCACCAATTACAACCTCAAGTCTTTTTGAGTATGATGCTACAAGATGGTTTTTCTTCTGGAAGGGTCTCATCTCTCCACAGAGAAACACTGGAGTTTTTTCAGATTAACCATCAGGTTCTTGGTCACCTCCTTGACTAAGGTTCTTCTCCACCGATCGCTCATTTTGGCCCGCTCTAGGAAGAGTCCTGGTGGTTCCAATCTTCTTCCATTTATGGATGATGGAGGCCACTGTGCTCATCTGGACCTTCAATGCTGCAGAAATTTCTGTACCCGTCCTCTGACCGGTGCCTCGATACAATCCTGTCTCGGAGGTCTACGGACAATTCCTTGGACTTCATGGCTTGGTTTGTGCTCTGACATGAACTGTTAACCAAATCATATCCAATCAAATGAATTTACCACAGGTGGACTCCAATCGAGTTGTAGAAACATCTCAAGGATGATCAGTGGAAACAGGATGCACCTGAGCACAATTTTGCGTGTCATGGCAAAGATTTCAAACAAACTTCTTTCACGTTGTCATTCTGGGGTATTGTTTGTAGAATTTTGAGAAAGATAATGAATTGAATCCATTTGGAAATAAGGCTGTAACACAGCAAAATGTGGGAAAAAGTGAAGCGCTGTGAATACTGTACTTTCCGGATGCACTGTAAGTGGGTGCTGGGCCGTTTTTAGCTTTGTAGGCAAGCATCAGGGTTGCGAATTTGATGCGGGAAGCTACAGGAAGCCAGTGAAAGGAGCGGAGAAGCGGGGTGGTGTAGGAGAATTTAGGAAAGTTTGCTGTGGAGCTGCATTCTGGATCGGCTGCAGAGGATAAACGGTGCAGGGAGGCAGATCTGCAAGGACCGAGCGGTAGTGGTCCAGTCTTAAAATAACAAAGGACTAAACAAGCATTTGAGTGGCCTGTGTGGAGAATAAAGGACAAATTCTTCTGATGTTATAAAGAAAAGAAAAAATGACATGAACACATATGGTTAGCACTGTGAGGGCAAAAGGACAATTGACTGTCCCGAGTTCCTCCAAGGTTGCAGGCGGTGACCGTGTGAAGGTGCTGTCCAGGGAGATCATAAGGATCCTGACATGAACAGCAGTTTGATTATACTGAGATTGAACTTCAGTTGATGCATCCAGGATGAGAT
Organism: Clarias platycephalus; assembly: GCA_030068275.1. Lineage (NCBI taxonomy): Eukaryota > Metazoa > Chordata > Actinopteri > Siluriformes > Clariidae > Clarias > Clarias platycephalus. The sequence continues at coordinate 9,150,077 of JAQQZT010000033.1, read as the reverse complement.
GTCTGCCAGAGACAGCCGAGATCCGGGTGGAAACCTGAGCGTCTGAGAGGGAAGCATTGGCGTTTTAGAGGACAGATGTGTCCAAGTTAGTGACTCGTGATTATGAACGTGAACCGTCATGACATGCAAATCTGATCTGACCAAAAATATCGGAACGGAACGATGCAGGACCAACGCTGCAGAACGAGCAGCACAGGACAAACCTACGCCGAGCGCTTTTCAGAAGACGATTCATTTGAAAATGAAACTTACATTTATGAGTTTGCTTTAACAATCCGAATTAAAAATGTTGGAGTTTTTTCCCCATAAAATCTAAAGCATGAGTCAGTAAATCCATAACCGTGCTATTGGCAGCACAAACGCTTAAAAAAGGGGTGAGGGGGGGGGGGGGAAACTGGTTGCAATGATTTGGACACAAAATAATGAAGCCATTTCAGACTTCCTGTCCTCTTTTCCTCTCATCTCTCTCTCTCACCTTTCCTGCAGACTCTTTTCTCTGTTTTGGTGGTTTTGGTTTTCTCTCTTTCCTCACTCGCTCAGCAGAGGGAGCCAAATAGTCAGGAGGGAAGGGTAACTGTTCACCACACACACACACACACACACACACACACATACACACACACACACACACATACACACACACACACATACACAATCCACCACCATGTCCACACGCACAGTCCCCACCCCATGAGATACGGGTCCAAAAATAACCAGATGACATGACCAGAGGACAACAGAAAAGAGAAAGAAAAGAATGAATGAATAAAACGTCAAAATAACAAACGAACAGAACAAATATATGAAAAATTTAAACAAACGTTTCAGACTTAAAGCAGTATGCTGATGTTGGATGAGGTAAGTCATGTGAGGTTGTGGCGTATGAATTCGCTCACCGTGTTGAGGTACTGAGCGGGCGCTGAAGCCTGGAGAGAGTTCGCTCCGGGCCGAGAGAGGAGAGAAAGCTGAGGGGACGAGGATGAGGCGAGGGACGGACCGCCGGGACTTCTCCTCCTGAGGTTCACACAGGAATGTGGCTCATGCATCAATTTGTAAGAAATAAAGATTATACAATTGAAAAAAAAAAAAAGAAGGTTAAAACTGCTGGTTAAAACGCTTTGAACGCAAAATAAATAAGAAGAGAGCGTACATATCAAGATCGTGATGATGAACAGATTTTGCACCAAGGTAACACAAAGGTCTCTTTATGATCTATGATATTGGTCATCAAAAAGTCTTTTTCATTAATTGTGGAACAAATAAAGTGACATGTTCCATATAGTTATATATAAATATTATCGATCATCATATTTGTCCACCTTACACCATCCTGTTATTCCGTTCAAAAACTCGCTTTTACCTCCACATGTACGACAAAATGAAGAAATAAAAAGATACAGCATGCAACCAGCTACACACTGACTTATGATAGACTTACTTCTTTCCTGGTTCCCTCTCCCTTTCTCTTGGAGCTTCTGCTTCGCTGTCTGAGGACGCCGTGGCTTCCGAGTCTGTAACATTTCAATATTAACACTAGAACACAGGAATGTGTACAAGGCACTTTCTTTCAAAATTTGTAGTGTGTGATCATTTCATAGCAAAGTACTGATAACAGTCGTCTCCATGCGATCGTGATCTCACGAGCGTGACCGATGAGACGAAAAGCACTACATCAGGGATTCATGCTGCTCTCGTCTTGCCGAAGAAACTGATTCGAGTCTTATAAAGTCTGTATGATGTTGTTATAGTCGAATCTGCACAGTCAGTTGGAGTGTCTTGATGTGCATCTGTGACATCAATACTCGTTTATTGATATTAAGATTCAATTATTTGTCACATGTACCTTGTGAAATGATTTTTATTTTCTCATATCCCAGTTAAGAAGCTGGGGTTCGAGTGCAGGTTCAGCCACGATACAGTGTCATTGGAGCGGATATGATTAAAGGCCTTGATCAGGTGGCAACTTGTTGGTGCTGGGACTTGAACCCCTGACCTTCTGAGCTGTAACCCAGTTCCTTAACTTGATCCACCACTGCCCTATGATTCATATGAGACTCAAAGTTCATATACAAAGGGCATTCATGTCAAACCGGGACTGGGTGATGAAATTTCTCTTGATGAAGGTGTAAAACCGATCGACGTTTACAGAAAACTTCTAGCACAGTACGTGAAAATTGACGAATAACTTGGCAACGTGTGGAAGAGACACATCTGTCAGTGGGAACTGTACACGAAAATCATTCACCGACATCTCCAGCACATTACAGGAACTCTGTGGGAGTTATTGCCACACCCCCCATACAGTTAAAGGAGTTCCTAGGAGGCTAGCGTTTCAGACGTGAAGTAGGCAGTCCGATCATGGATCTAGCGTATTGGAAAAAACGTTCTACCTTGATGGTGTCCGAGCACTGGTGAAACGCTGGGATAAGTGCACTAGTGTAGCAGGGGTTTTTATTGTTTTTATCTCATAACCGTGTTCGGTTATTCTGCACAATCAAAAGTCCCGGTTTGACTCAAACGGCCCTTGTATGTCCTAACGATATTTGATTTCCTGTAATTCAGACTACACTGACAAAACGTTGGTTCTAACAAGCCTCAGTGGAGTTGGGTGATGGTCATTACCGGAGCCAAAACTAATTGGCAGCAGAGTGTCTTGCACAAGCACTTATAAAGCTCCACCCTAATTGCAGCATAATTCAATTCCAATTCGGTTCAATTAAATGTTATCTGTATAGCACTTTTAACAGTGGCTTTTGTTGCAAAACAGCTTTACAGAAAATTATTCAACATCCTTGCAAAGCTGATGCCGCAGGGGAACGAGGGAGCCGACGGACGTGACTGCACATCCTGCAAGGAAAAGCACTGCGGAAAACAAAGAAGAGGGATAAAAAAAACAAAACAGCAACGGACTTTTAACTGCTTAGTTCCATCAAGTGGAAAGAACAAGCGTCCTGAATGTGAGGACCAAACACAAAAAAAAATAATGCAAGAGCTGTTAGTGACGATGCAGCTAGAAAATATGCAGGAACTTACCACAATTGCCTCACTTGTACAGAGCGACCATGAAGCACTTTCTGTAAATGTCATGCTCTAGGTTTGAGCCACACTTTGAAATACAGTACTGACAGCCTTTCAACAGAGCTTTGAGAAGGTCAGAGTGTAACCCTGGAACCTGGCACAGTAGCAGCAGTGAGTTTGCACCAAAAAGTCATCAATGCGTCCTTGGCAAAACTACACATTGATCTTGGATCCAATACGTTGGATCAGGTGTCCGACCCCTTTCGTAGTGAATCGGCAAGGCTACAGTATATTCCACAGTGCACCAGTTTCGTTACGATCTCTTGTGTGTTTGAGAGTGCAGAAAAGCCGCGACCTGGTAGAAGAGCACATAATGCCATATAATGCCGGGATAATGCCAGCAGTGGCATATGTGAAAACCACAGGGATGAAGTCGAAGCTGCCAGAAGAGAGGCCGGCAGCGTTACTAAGGGAACGGTTACGAGCAACACGCTGTAAAAATACTGACACTCATTTGAAAAGTCTATGATGGACTTTGAAGTGAAAGTTGACGCACTAAAATCGTTCCACATTTGCTCTCGGCTCTCAAATACATGATGGAAGATACAGTGGGCTTGGAAATCTAACGAGCAGTGTTCCCAGCTCAGGAAGCCATGGCAACGGGGGGGAAAGGGAATCAAATAAAGCCTGGCTCATGGACTCAAATGAGAAAGCAAGTTTGGCTTGGACAAGTGCCATGATCTTTACTTCCACTAACCAACAAGGCAGTCCTTAGACATACAGGTTCAGGAGGCTCCTCAAATAGATGTCCTCAGCTTAAACATGAGCTAACAGTGGGAACCTTGGTCACAACAATCCAGGAGAAATGAGCTTCAAAGACTGTGATGGCTGATAAAAAATTAGGTCAGGGTGAATTCTGATCAAACGATCAAATATCCAACAAAAAAGCCACTGGATTTCAAAACCAGTTTAAAAAATAATTAGCCACATTGCTAGAAACGTTAGTGCACTAGTCGCTGGTGTACGCAAAGCCTCCGAGCCTGATCAAAATTATTCCCGAGAGCCCCGGAGTGGCGCAGAGGTTTTGGTTGGCTAAAGAGAGATTATCCAACCAGGCAAAAGAAAAACAATTGCTTCTTTATGACAGGATGGTTTTTTGGTTCAAAAATGGTTTTGGTCTCCATAGCTAGATTTCCTATTCATGACAACTGACTAGGAATTAAATCTTTATGTAACCCATCAGTTAAAAATACAGGGTGTCCCAAAACATTTGACATTATTTGAAATATGAATAATGAGGGAAATACATATCCTAGGCAAACAAAATTAAATAGGCTTCATGTTAAATAATAAAATACGTATTTATCACTGACACTCTGTACATCAATCCATAAAATTATGTATAATTAGGGCGTGGATGACAGTGACAATTTGAATGTTGTAATTTAACTTAAGGGTATGAACGATGGAGTTCAATCAAAGTAACGCTGGCATATAAATTCTACTACTGCTTGGTGTAACGCCACCTTCTGGTCTTCCTTTCAGTTTAAATCCTCTTTTCCATTCCTGTCACTCATAAGAAACCCATCAAATACGTCTAGAGCTCCCACTTCAGAACGGCTCTTTATTAAACCTGTGAGTGATGTCACAAAGAGTTGTTCACATTCTTTTGTGTACGGTCCATTGATTGCGCAAGCATTCCTGAAAGGCGCTATGGCGACCTGACAGACAGCACTAGTATAGGAATGATTTTAACAGATGTTGCGAAGTGGTGTGTCACAGAATTCATCACCAACCTTAAACAAATTTGACAGACTGAATGATCTCATCACACAACATCTGTTCTGCAGTGTGTTTGCCCTCAGTTAGAAAAAGTAACTGGCCCAAAGTACTTTGGTAGACAACACCACTGGTACAATATTAGTACCACCATCTATTAAGCGATTACGTTCTCAGTACTGTACAGTGATGAGTGTAAGTAAAGTAAGATAACTGTTATAGGGCTTTGAGCCATCATCAGAAATGCGGAAATGAACTGCGGGGGTCGTGTTACAAACGCTTATGATAACTTTAATATGCAGCTTCCGCTAGCTCCGGAAGTCTGTGTCCATAAGTGCAGCTCTCTGACTAAGTGGAAGATTCCCGGACCATCTGAGGGAATTGTTTAGACTCCACATGGGAGCCTGTTTCAGTCACAATGTAACAGAATTGCTTGTAGTCCTTAAATCGAAGAAATAAGGAAATCTGAAAACTATTCTGGAATGAAGACTTACCAGAAGAGTCCTCATCCACCCGCTCATACTGTAGCAATCTGTCCAGCAGGAAACTGAATGAGAAATGAGAAGGTTATATTAATCCCAGTGTACTTACTATTATAAAATAATATTCACATTTAGCCTATGTTTCTATACACCGATCAGCCATAACATTAAAACTATTTACACTAAAACCATCTAGGTTTTGCGGTCCCTTTTGCCACAGGGGTGGCTCTGGCCCCTCCAAAGGTCCTCTGGGGGTGTGCTGCTGTGCCTGGTACACTTTGGGTGCCATATATGGATAGGATTTGTTTTTCTGGTCCATTCAACGGGTGCCTGCTCAGATTTCTATTTTGGTCAGCATTGAGTTTTTTCAGAGATTTGTGCTGCATTCTATTTGGGATTGAACTTGAAGGACTGGCCTTGGGTGAGTCTTAGGTGCCCATGATCTTTTCACCAATTTGCTGAAGTGTAGCTGGTGATCAATGTTGTTCAGTTCACCTCTCAGTGGTCATAATGTTATAACTAATCGGTCTTATCTATCTATCTATCTATTTATCCAGGTAATCTCTGAAGCATTGCTTCTGCCCGCCTACTAGCCAAACCATCTCACTTTTTTTTTTCTTTTTTTTCTTAAACTGTGAGGATGTTGAACACCAGTTTGGACTTTTTTGTCCAGGGATTTTGTCCTTCCATCTGATGTGAATAAGTTTGAGGAATCACCTCATGTGGAAGCTGGTGAGCTGTTTGGCATGTCTTCATAGACCGCCCAAGATTCCAGGGTGTACTGTACAGGAAAATGGTGAGAGCACAACATGCAGCTTAAGATGCCTCAAAGTAACATCCACACGAATGCCAGGACCTACATTTTCCTAGTAAAACATCACATTGCCTCCAATGGCTTAACTTCTCCCAGGTCCAAATCTGATGCTCATGTTGCACACTTTAAATGCTTTCGTGGTGGACATGGGTCAGCATGAGCCGTCTGTTCAGTCAGAAGCTATGCAGCTAATAACCTATGTATTACAGAAACCACCCAACACGACCTGCCATGCTCTGACCCAGTCGTTTAGCCATGGTCCTTGTCAAAGTCACTCAGATCCTTACACTTCCCCATTTATTTCTGCCATCAGCACATCAACTTTACAAACTGACTGTTCACTTGCTGCCTAATACATCACACCCCTTAACAGGTGGCTTGTAAATGAGATAGTGGTTTTAATATTACAGCTGAACACTCACTCCCTCATCATCTATACCGCTGTATTGTGTATACAGGGTCACAAGGGGCCAAGAGCCTCTCCTGGGAGACTTAAGGCATGAGTCTGGGTAAACCCTGGACGGGATGCCAATCCATCACGGGGAACACACACAAACACTCACACACACACTACGAGCAATCTGGGTCACCAATTAGCCTAATCCTCACATAATCACAGGGACAGGGAGAACATGCAAACTCCATGAACACCCGGAGAAGAGCACAGATCCGGACCCTGGACCCAGTGATACCCACTAAGTCGCTATGCCTTAGGGCTAAACATGATGTACACAATTGCAATGGAGGGAAAATGTTGAACCTTTTATCTCTGGAGACCTTCAGGAGCTTCCTCTGTGCTCTCCTCAGCTCCTCTTGAAAACATTCTTGCTCCTAAAATGACACAAGACCCATTAAAGTGAAGTCGATGAGACACCCTGAAACACACCATTAATAAACACAGTTCACTTACATACACCAGAAACTTTAATTTACGCTTCAGGTTTTTGTATTTGCGCTTGTAATCCACATCTAATTCGGCCTGGCCGTTCATCTCTGGAGGTAAAAGAACATCAAAGGGATTGTGAAATACAGACTTCAGATGATCAAAGAAGAGTTAAATCATAACACAGTCTGATTCCTCTTATTAGCAGTTAAGCGCACTGCTATTTATTAATTTATCTAGGAGTTTATTAAGTCTGCCTGCGTTTATAAACTAGATATTCAGCTCTTTTAGACACGACGAGCAGCAGCATTTTACTCTTGAATTAATTTGTTATTGTACAATATTACAATGAAACCTGAATTACGGACGTGTAAGAAACGGACTCCGCTCAAAAACTGCACATGAACAACTCAGGACGAACAAACAGTACCCGCTTTGTTTACTTCCGTCTACGTTTTAATCCTGCGCCGGAAGTCAACCTTAAGCAACTTGTGTACAGACATCTAAAATAAAAGCCGATCGAACTTTAATATCAACTTACGGTCATCTTCAACTGCACACGGTTAATATAATTAATACGTTTTTATTTCTATAATTGTAAGTTGAATTGTATTGCTTTTTTAAATAATGACATTTTTATGAGACTTTTAATTTGTAGAAAATGTAAACTTTTCATTGTTATATTATTATGGTGTACTACAGGGGGTCGCATGGTCGAATCAGTGCCTGCGAGGTGGCTGCACAATAAGACCAAATCATCACCCCTTCAAGTGTTTATGTTGAAATGTTGTTTGGTATTCACAAAACATATTATATATACACTACCTGTCAAATGATTGGACACACCTTGTTCATTAGGAGTTTTTTTTTTATATTTTATTTTATTTTTAACTGTTTTATTTTTGTATTTTTTTATCAATGTACATTAATACTGAAGACATAGAAACAATGAAAGAACAGTGCTAATGTCTTAAAAGTGTTAAACAACCCATAATGTGTTTTATATTTTAGATTGTCCAAAGTACAATTGTGTATTATTTTGTAGCACCATTTTCAATTCTATGTGTTTTTTCTGTAAAACCATCCTTAAAACCATCTGATCGTTTTAATATTAGGCAAATACAACCTCAGATTAACAAAAATATATAACGTTTTTTTATAACTGTATGAATCCATATTATGCCAAGAAACAGTAATTTAGCTAAAGAGAACTGATAATCCACCATTACTTTAAGAAATGAAGGTAATCAATCCAGAAAATCACAAGAACTTTAAATATACTGTATCCCCAAGTGCACTTGCCAAAACCATCAAACAATATGAAGAAACTGGCTCTAATGGGGACCTTCCAGGAAAGGAAGACCAAACGTTACATCTGCTGCAGAAAATAAGTTTATTAGAATGAACAGCCTCAAAAATGGCAAGAAGCAGACACATTTCCACATCCACTGTTCAGGGGAGACTGCGTGAGTCATGCCTTCATGGTTGAATTGCAGTAAAGAAACCGTCATTTCGGAAAAACTACAAGCAGAAGAGACATGTTTGGGCCAAGAAATACAAGGAATGGACATTAGACCAGTGGAAAACTGTCGTTTAGTCTGATGAGTCCAAATTTGAGATTTTTGGTTCTCACTGTGTGGTTGTTTTCTGTAGAGCGGGTGAACAGATTGTTCTTCAATGTCTGGTTCCTACTATGAAGCATGGAGGAGGAGGTGGTGTGATGGTGTGGGGCTGCTTTGCTGGTGACACTCTTGGTGACTTAGACAAAATTGAGGGCCCATTTGCCCTCGCTCGCCCTATCATCTGAAGATTGCGAGTTTGATTCCAGGACGGTGCTATAGCCTCCCGCAGCTGGGGGCCTAAGGAGAGCTCTCTCAGAGGGGAGGGATGCGGTTGTGGTTGACTGGCGGCACGTGGCTTGAAGGAAACATGTGATAGTCTTTGGCCCTTCCTGACTGGTAGTAATAGCCTTGATGGGGAAGTGCCCTAAAGATGGATGAGGACGGCTTTCTGGTTTGCACTTAGTGGGACCATCATTTGTTTTCCAACAGGACAATGACCTCCAAACACATCTCTAGGTTATTGAAGAGCTATTTGTCTGAGACGAAGAGTGATGGATCTAATGACCTGGTCTCCACAATCACCCAATCTAAATCCAATTGAAATGGTTTGGGATATATATATGAGTCAATTTATACTGATCTTTTATCTTTTAGGCTGGCTTGTGGAACCTTTAAATCGTCAAAAGCTCTTGCAATTTTCTTATCTTATATCTAAGTCTGACTCAGAGTCCTGACAGACGCCCAGACAGACTAGATGAATTATACATCTGTCCTGCTAAGTAAAATTTATACACACTGACAGGACTTTGACAGGAGGTTGGTCCAGGAGCTGTAGGGAGGGGTGAGAGAAGTCTAGCAAGGAGAAGTGAAGAGAAGGATGGGACAAGGCGTGTGAAGTTTGGATGGCTGAGGGGTGGGAATGTGAGGTTGGGAGACGAGGACTGCCAGTCTGACCTTTTGATTGACATGATTTCTAATGGTGCCAAAAATGTCCTTGTCAGTACTCAGTAGGACACGTCACTGCTCTGGAACCGCTCAATCGTTTAATTTATAGAAATATTCAAAGAATTTTAATCATACAGAGCTTGATTTGTGTACTATAATGTTCCTCTGTTTTCAATTGTAGACACACATGCGCGCACACACACACACCGTGACCTCACAGTCGCTGTCCTCTGACGTCGTCTCTTGTTCCAGACGAAAATAGAACGCTCCTCTGTCATGGCCATAAATTGAGCATGTGTTGTGCTCTGTGATGAATATAAACTAAATCCCTTTGTTTTGGTGTTCTGAAATCCTACCATGATGATGATGGACTGGGATATTCCAGTGTTTTGAATGTACGTTCTCTCAGTGCATACATGTAACATAATCTCTCAGCATGTCAGCCAGACGTCCAGACTGACCAATCGCTCCTTCCTGCCCCTTTTGATTTATTACTCTCACACAGACTCTGTCCTATTGTTCTCTCTCTCTCTCTCTCTCTCTCTCTCTCTCTCTCTCTCTCACACACACACTGCCCTCTCTCTCTCTCTCTCTCTCTTCTCTCTCTCTCTTGTGTGATGTCCTGAAGGTTTATCTTCCTTCGCTTGCCTTTGACAAGGAAACTGGAATGTACACCAATCACATGAAGGACACGAACAACAACTGCAACAAGTCTCTTCTCAATGACCAGAAGGTAAGGGCTGAACATTTCAAGTGTCACTTCAAGGCTAAGAAAGGAAATGTCCATTGAAAGAGTGCTCCTGGATGTCCATTGAAAGGGTGCTAAGATTATCACTTGTATATTTTAAATGATAAGACTTACACGTCACTTTTTTTTTTTTACATTTTGTAATACACCTGGAAAGTCCATGTCTGCTTTCAAGTGGAATCATGACGTGTATACACATGCAGTACTGAACTTATTCTTGTTGTACTTACTGTACTATATGTATACTTGTTTACTTATTCTCATGCTACAGGACAAGCTCATTCAGGCGATTAAGAAGATTAAGCATGAAGTTGACGAATGCTATGAAGCAGAGAAAGACACTTTTGCCGATGCAATCGATGTCGAGGTAATAAGGGATTATTGTGGAAGTAACACTGCAAATGTATCAGTTTAACCAACTGAACAGTGTCTAAATCTCTACAACATTCACCTTAAGGTCTGCATTTACGTACAATCTGGACTATATATTTAATACCGTCTATAAGGGTTATAAGATAGAGGCAGATGATGACGACCCCAAATGGACATTGTGGCCTTATGACCAGTTTGATTTATTACAGTATATCAGACTATTATCAGTAATATTTAAAAAATGATTGTCAATCCATAATCAGCATAAATTCAAATTTTATTTTCATATGGTAGACGGATGGAGAAATGAAACCGCTAACCTCCTACACTAATGCAGCATGTCAGGACTAAAATAGCATTCTCCGTTCATTCTCAATGTGGCTTCCTCGAATGTGAAGCCTCGGTAACGTTTTAAAATATCAGCAGACAAAATCCGTCTTCACAGTATGATATCTGTAATATTAATGTCTTTATTAAATAACAGCGTGTAATTGTGTTCCTTTACACTGGTTCACAACTCTATGGCTTTCCGAAGCCCTGCTCCAGCAGAGGTTCATTTCGTCTCCCCACTGTGTCCTCGCAGAATCAGTTTGAGGACCTGGAGCGGGAAATCCGAGCCGAGTTCCAGAACCTTCATAACTTCCTGGATGAGGAGGAGGAGAGAGACCTGGAACGGTTGAGGAAGGAGAGGGACAGACGAATAAAAACGCTGAAGGAGAGAGAGAAGAAGATCGGCATGCAGGGAAGAGACCTGGAGAGAGCCATCGAGACCTTGAACAGCAAACTGGCTGAGGAAGACAGTCCCAAATTACTAAAGGTGTTTCTTGTAGGATTGTTTTGATGTCATCTTTCCAGGAATAACATTATCCTAGAAGATTCGTTTTCAATATCAACTTCAGTGCAGAATCCTTAATATATGATCAATAAGATCAACTTGCATGAACAGGGGATTTCTTTTGATCTTATTTGGATTGAGTAGTTTACTGAGATTTAACTGTGTGCCGCTGCATTATTTCTATGAGCAACGTGTTAAGTGTACAGGGGGAGGTTAAACACGGGGGGGTTTGGATCAGATCCACAGAACATGCTGGATGTTATCTGGCACTGTTTAGCCCACATCACATGATTAAATAGGTGTGAATGGAATCTAAAGTACTGAGATTGACCTGACCAGTCTGTGACACAGTTTCTCGTTTTTAAAACTTCTTTTAGGAAATCAAAGATCTCCTAAAGAGGTAAGAAATGTCCTGTAGCGTTTCGTGGTTATATTAATCCGTAACCCACATTTCTGTTTTTCTTTTGTCCTTTTCTTTTTTTAAATATGGACCCAACCCCTAAACTCCTTCGTCCCTTGTAACTCCATTTGGAAGTCTAGCATCCATTCCTTAGTCTCATTAATACATCAATTTGCATTTAATGTCAATTGACAAAGGGTGTTCAAGTCAAACCGGGACTTTTGATTGCGCAAAAACTGCCTTTATTTCGCTATCTAATCCATAATACCATCAAGGTAGAAAGGTTTCCCAGTATGCCTGAGCCATGATCAGACTGCTTGCTTCACGTCTGAAGCGCTGGCCTCCAAGGAACTCCTTTAATGGACCGAACATGTGGGAATGGCTTGGAACGAGGTCAGAACTGTAAAGGAGATGTGTGTGGACCTCAACTGCAAGTTGTTTTTCGTGACTTTTTTGAAGGATCAGATATTCCATTTGCTGAATGGTCACAGGAACGACTGCAGTCAGGTCTGAGCCATCATGGATGTATAGCCTTCATTCACATATTTTACTGGGGCTAAGAGTCTCATCACTCTAATGCGCTTAAAGTTTTAGGTAAATGTCAATACAGTAGATTCAATGTCAAAACATTCACAAGAAATTTCATCAAACGTCCCAGTTTGATCTGAACACCCTACATACTACTGTATAAGTGCTTTTACATTATTAACATGCATAAATTCCGAGTACACTAAACTGGGACTAATTGGTTAACTCTGTCCATCTGACTTTCCATTTTTCCCAGGTGTGAGGTGAACTTTGTCCGTCCGGCTCCAGTGGACAGTGAGATTTGCTCAGGACAGTTCGTGGGTCCGATTCAGTACAGGATCTGGAAACACATGAAGGCTTCTCTCTACCCAAGTACTGTTTGTATCAGTCACTAGGAGCCTTAACTGCATACTGATCTATGGAATTGCATTGCATTTCATTTCACTACACCTGATGGAACAGAACGTGCTCATGAATACAGAGTTGGGTGTTAGCCAGTCAAGGGCATGGTTTACGGAATGGAAAAAGAACGGAGAGAGGGAGTATATATACTATATATACACTGCCTGGCCAGATAAAAACAGTCACACAGTCTAATATTTCATTTAGCTGCCTTTAGTTTTCATTACAGTGCATAAAATGGGGTCTAATGCATGTGTTGACTTTTTATTGCTACATAACCTTGCTGAGCCTAGACCTGACCAACTGAAGCAACCCCAGATCATAACACTGCCTCCAGAGGCTTGTACAGTGGCCACTATGCATGATCGCTTCTTGTGCTTTATCTCCTCACCTTGACGAACCTATCACTCTGGAGTAGGGTCAGCCTGGACTCATCAGACAACATGACCCTTTTCCATGGCTCTAATGTCCAGTCTTTATGCTCCCTAGCAAATCCAAGACGTTTTTTATGATTAGTCTCAGTAACAAGTGGTTTTCTTATGGCCACACGGTACCAAGCATTTAAAAGATTTACGAGCATCATTCACGACCACATTTCTCTCGTGTAGTTCCAGGCTATACATCCAGGTGTTAATAATGCGATGGATGGTTTTTACCCCAGTTTTCTTTGCTTGCTGCAGGCTAACAATTTGCCTCTTCTGAAATGACTGTTTTTTTTGGCCAAGGCAGTGTACAATATAAACATCTTTGATTCTTTGATCTTTGATTTATTGCTTGCCTATTTTGTGTCCATTTCTAATGTAATTTAGCTTGATGGTAAAACTCCCTCTTGTGTGCGCAGACATATCTTTGTTGACCTTCGACCCTGAGACCGCTCACCCGCTGCTGACCCTGTCTGCGAACAACACAACGGTGCATTTCGACGAGAAGAAGGAACCAGCTGCGGACGAGAACGAGAAGCGCTTCCACTATTACTACTGCGTGATGGGGAGAGAGGGCTTCATGCACGGTCGCCATTACTGGGAGGTGACGGTGCGAGGCAAGAGTGCGTGGCGCGTGGGCGTGGCCAGGGAGGACGTGTGCCGTGGAGAGATGGACTCATCCACCACAGCGAACGGGCTTTGGACACTGGCGCTGAAGAACGGCTCGATCGTGGCCTGCACCGACCCCAAACCCACGGTCATACGTACTGCCGCTCTGCCCACCCGCGTTGGCGTCTTCCTGGACTGCGACAAGGAGGAGGTGTCCTTCTACGACGCCCTCACCATGATGACGCTCTTCTCGTTTCCCATGGATTCCATTCTTATGCCCGTTTACCCGTTCTACAACCCTTGCGATTTAGACGACGGGAAGAACGACGCCCCTATCTCCATCTTCCATCCCTCACTCTGACAGACGCTTCGAGCAGATGGAATTGCAATTAATTATAAGTTAAACCATTTTAAATTAGATCTGGATTTCCTGTAAAGAGGGGATATATGGGGGGGGGGGGGACTTTAAAATAGCTGTCGCTATATATATATATATGTTTTTCATTTGCTTAAGAGTGTGTGTACAGTATGTTTGATGTTTAATGTTTAATGTCATGCTTTTCGAGGTAGAATAAAAATGGAACTGTGAACGTTAATGTCCTAAATCATCTCTTTCTCTGGATTGAAGAATGAAAAGAGAACGAAAGAGCAAAGGCAAGTATAGAAAGGGAGAGAAAGATGTAAACAGTAGATGGATGGTAGATGGTGTTCGAGTGTTATATTGTTCCCTTTAAGCTGTCTATTATTATCACAGGCACCTGCTGAGCTCGGCACACTCGAGTACCAGTGAGGATCTACTATGTGAACAATGCACATTGGGGTTGGGGGTGGGGGAGCAGTTATGGGTTGTGTGTGTGTGTGTGTGTGTGTGTTTGTGTTGTCTTGTATATCTGATGGTGTTTCAAACCATGAAAATTTAAAACCCGCAAGAAAAACTCGCAGAATCGGTTTCTGTTTCAAACCTTGCTTTTTATTATAACATTACAAACGTATATATGTTCCTTCACAAAATGTGTGCGTTTGTGTCTGTGCAAAACACTACAGAGATGGACGGGCTGGAAATAGGTCATCGAAGCGAAACTGGGCTGTGTGGCCGTGTGACGGACAGACGACGGAGCCAGTTGGAACCGTATGTTGTCCTGCAGGATGCAGCCTAACACACACACACACACACACACACACACACACACACACACACACACACACACACACACACTCACTCACTCTATAGGTTGCCTCAGATATAAGTGACTGCCACTGACTTCACTACGTCTGAATGCTTGTTCTAATGCTGTGTCTGCTATGCTTTTAGGACACACACACACACACACACACACACACACTTAATGAGTCATAGATACTGACCATGGATACATACATCTGGAGTTCTGCGAATCACACGAGACAGTGCAGTGAGACAGTGAGAGAGATAATGGGGATTGATGAGAAATAAGCCTGAAACGCACAACGGTTGTAAGCACTTTTACTTTTTTAATAACTTATGGATATCTGATTACTATTATATAGATCTATATCCTGATCAGGGAAGTGGAAATGTGTATAACATCAGTAGATCCTGCATGAGAATCTGTGTATGCTGCGTTTATTTGTTTGTTTGTTTTTCATTTCAATAATGATGTAATATACTGTACTGTACGTTGCACCCAAGATGTTAAAATAAGATTTGCGCGTTAACACAATAAATATTACAAGAAGCTCTCCAATCTAATCTCCTTTGCTTGTTTTTTATAAGGCTAAAATCTAAAATCTTGCACAGTATCATGCGAATGGTTTTCAACAATTGATGGGAAGCGGTTTGATTAAAGATTGATGTCAATGGCTTAAAGATTGATGTGGAGACTTTGGGCACCCAAACATTTATTTCTACATACTGTACAGTGCTGTTCAAAAGAATTAGGCACCATAATTATCCATCAATTTATCCATCATCTGTACCGCTTCTCTGGATCCTCTCCTAGAGAACTTAGAGCACAAGATTGGGTACACACACACACACACACACACACACACACACACACACACACACACAGACACACACAGACACACACACAAACACACACAGACACACACACACACACACACAC
>JAQQZT010000033.1:9123247-9133761 GCA_030068275.1 Clarias platycephalus | reverse complement strand
CACACACACATACACACCCACACACACACACACACCCCCCACACACACACACAGACACACACACACCCACACACATACACACACACACACACACACACATACACACACACACACACACATACACACACACACACATACACACACACACACACACACACATACATACACACATACACACACACACACACACACACACACACACACACACAGACAATCACATACTAGAGGCAATTTGGAAACATCAGTAAGCCTACACTAAGCATTGGGACTGTGGGAGGACACTCGAGGACACAACCCTTGAGGTGCTAACCCCTGTGCCACCATGTGCTAAGTATTTGATAGATGTTGATGTCTATGACTTATGGTCTTTTCTGAGCAAGAACAGCTGCATATGATATTTCCAAACGTTACAACATACTGTAGACCGCTTGTCCGACTCCAATGAAGGCTGCTGGGTTTTACAAGCCAAGTGTAACAGTCAGCATCTCAAGGTTTACTGTGACAGGATTTGCTTCGATTCTTTCCTCATAAAACTGTACACATTGTACCTGAGACTACTGATTGTTTTTTTGTGGGAGCGAAGAGTCGTCACGCCAAATAATTCCAATCATCATTGTTTTTCTAAATACTTTTAGGTTTAATTTCATTATTTTTGAAGGTATCCTTGCTTTACTGCATTTTTTTTTGCATGCGCCTAAATCATTTGTACAGTACTATACAGTATGTGGATCCTATTTTTATCATACACTTACATGAAAGGTATTTTTTACATTTGTTACACTTGAATGATTCTGCTCCTGCATGAGTCATCGTTGTGCTCATGGAGTAATTTCCCACTCCTGGGAGCGTTCTCCACTGTTCCAAGTTTTCTCCATTTGTGGATAATGGATCTCACTGTGGTTCGGCTTAGAAATGACTTTGTAACCCTTTCCTGACTGATTTGACTGGAGTCAATTCAGTTTTTTTCTCATCTGTGAAATATTTTAACATACTTGATTTTATCAGACAAGATGTATTCATGTGATTTCTTGATTCAACAGGTTTGGCAGTAATCAGGCCTGGGCGAATTTTAACTTAGCTTTCCAAAAGATTTAGCTAATCACAGTTCAAGCATGATTGAGCAAGTGGGTGCAATTACTTTTTCACATAGGTTTAGGTGGGTTTAGACAGCTTTTTTACCTTAATATTTGTTTTATTTTGCCTGATGGTCTCAATCATTTAAGTGTGAAAAATGCAACAACAAAAAAAGAGGAGGGGGGGAATACTTTTTCACAGCACTGTATCTTTTAGAAAAAGTAAAATCAGGTTGTTGAGGTGCTTACTTCTACCTCCAGGTAACCCTAAATTTTCAATTGCACTTTACTGCAATTTTCTTTTTCTAAATGTATAATTTTTCTTTGGATTTTACTATACGGGGAAAAAAGCCTGTTTCTTCATTTAGCATTTTCATCTCATAAAGAAAAACAAATGAAAGCAACGTACACAGACGATCATCCTCACCATAAATCCACCGTGACTTAGAATTCACGTGGCTTTTAATTATGATAACCCAGTACACACGTCTCCGACTTTGTTCCCCTTATGAGTCGGTATACAGGGTGAGCATTATGTTCTTCCCTTATTACGTCCAATCATGTATTTAAACCTACGCTAGATAGAAACACGACCGTTGTGGCATTAAACAGACCAATTAAGGAATAAAAACAATATATATAATTCACAATAAATCACATTTGTACCAAGTTTTGTGCATTAATATATAGGAACCACTGTAGGGACCGTGGAGGCCAATGGTGTCTATTGTATTTATTCCCATTTTACGACCGTTGGTCAATACTCACACACTCACATTTCCAAATGATTTTGATTACGCGAATTAGCCTAATCTTTAGACTGTGGGAGGAAACCGGAGTACCCGTAGGAAACCCACCCAGCATTGGGAGAACATGCAAGCATCATGCACACAGACCCCGACGCGGGAATCGAACCCAGACCCTGGAGGTGCAAGGTGACGGTGCTTAAAATGTGCTCTTGAGATTTACCTGCTGAGCCTTTGACCTACTGGGAAGCATCTCAGAGATGTTACAGCTTTTAAAACCTAAAATCGAACAACAGGACATGTCAAACATGCCACCATAAAAAAGCACACGTCTCATATCCGGACAGTCCTGATGCCATAGCCAAATGTTATGTAGGCAAGAAAAATTAAAATTGAGGTCATGTGAAAGGTCTTGAATGCGTGTGTGTGTGTGTGAGAGAGAGAGGGAGAGAAAGTAGAAACAGCTATCTCTCTGAAACAGCGGCATTCACTATCCATCGTGTATCCAGTGTAGTTTTATTGTAAACACAGAACCCATACACACACACATCCATCTAATGCATACTTACTGTGCCGATAGTAAATACATATAAGTACCAAATACGGAATACACACACATACTGCGCACACAGTACAAACGTGTGGAGAAAAAAACCCATTCCCCCGCCTTGGTGGGTGTACACTAAATATTAAACTTTTTTTATTTTATTTTATTTTATTAATATATTTTTTTTCAAAACAAAAAAGATGCATGTTATCACTTGTTCAGAAAATGATTTCACTGAGTTCATGCTCTACCTTAGCTATCGTTTTTTTGTTGTTTTTTTTTTGCAAACACACTTAGTTACTATGATTACTACGCGTCTAGAGGTTATATACTGTAGTTACTTAAACTAGCATTTCGTTCGTCTGTTGCGTACGGCTGTTGCTGTTCTTCGTGTTACGGCGAAGCACGTGACAGGGTGATGAGTTCAGGTGCAGGTTAGTGAGCGGGTTACGGCAAAATCATACAAAGTTTTCTTACTCGAACAGACTGTGTTCAAGAGCTGGTGTCTATATGAACGGGTCCGACGCCCTATTCTGCTTTGTTAAACGCGGCGGTGCCCCCAAGCAAGGCACTTAACCTTTAACTAGCGCAGGGACGAAAGCAATATCTTTGCCTGACCCTTCCTCCTGTCACTGTGTACACCCTGATGCTCTTCTACTAGTACTACCATGCTGTAGAAAACCAGAACTTTAGTTGATTGACACACTACACTCACACTCACTGGGATTTTTTTTTTGTATCTTTTTTCTTTTGTTTGTTTTTTTTTTGTGTGTTTTTAAGAAGCTTTAATTAAACCTGTAATAGTCTCAATGAGTTCCAAAGTGTATTCATGCCATACAGTATAACCAAACATCTCCATGGACAGTATGTATTGATTATTCCTCCACCTTGTTTTTTTTTTTTTTTTTGCATGTTGCATGTGTAAATGCATGTCTGAGACACTCAGAGTGATGCATTCTGGATCTGATAAGATTTGCAGGATCTATATTATCATGACGAAGGGACTATCGATCGTATAATATCATGCTTATAGAATAAATGTGCAATTCACCAAGTTATAGTAATAAATGTATATTTCTGTGATGACAACACGAAAGGAATGGTGCATATCCATTGTCATTGCCTCGCAGAACCCGTTTCAGGAGCTCCTGCCTTTTAACGACTGATGTGCGTGAACGTGCATAGTCTTTGCACTTAGTATTGCTTAAATAGATCTCGAAATGACAGACCAGCTGTTTGGGGAGGGAAAAAAATAATAAACGGCTCGTGGCCTATAGCACTTTGGTTAGAGAGAGAGAGAGAGAGAGAGAGAGAGCAAGAGAGAGACTGTGAAAGCGAGAGTGACCGCAAGATTTATTAGCTAATATTGGTAATATTGGTAGCGACCAATTTCCTCAGCAATCATATTAACGAGCCATCTGAGAACTATTTGAGAGCTTCTAAGATTCTATCTGATAATTCTGTGATTTGACAATATTGAGACGGTATGTTCAGTTAAAAAGTCCAAATAAATACGTCCTCAGATAAAACGTTCTTATTAACCTCAAAGTGTCTAATTATCTAGAGCGGGTAATACAAGTTAATTACAAACCCAATAACGGTACATGTCATGTCGTATTACACTATAACAGCATATGGCTTTAAAACTTCAATTTAATAATACTGATATATATGTGTAAAAGACTTAGAAAGAACAAGGCCATTCTGAGATAACGGCGAGGGAGGAGGGCGCCCTTTGTGGTTTCAAAAATGTAATAAGATCAAATTTTGTGCTTTAATCAGAAATTGCTAAAGTGTAGAACTTTTTGTCCCCCATCAGTGTACTACAGTAACGCCAGCTCTCTTAGGTCTTGTTCAGACTACAGGCAAATCCGATTGGTTTCCCGCACACTGGTATTTGACGGTGATCATTTTGGATCCGGCTCTGTTCGGACTGGCGGCCCAGATCGGACACACCGTCGACCTATCTGCATTGGTTGCTATGGTAACGACGTCGGAGGTGTGGGTACACTGTGGCAAGTGGGTGGTGTGAAGTGACGTCAAATGCTGGCGAATTATAGCAACAGACAGATAACAGAAAGACAGTTAGGAATAGAGATATAAAATGTCTTTTTTCATTGTACGGCGGTTTGTGTCTTGTGGTATTGCAGCTATGTATATTTCCCGTCCTTAGAGTGTTCCTTGAATGCTGGATTTTACAGTACTGTGATGTCACTAAATGTTTTCGTTTTCTTATAATGTTTCCGTCATCATTAGCAGTTGGTTTTCTTGGCTGAAATGGGAATCGAAATGGGATTTTCGAAAATCCGATTTTTTTTACCATTCAGACTACATAAAAGCAATCTGATTCCAAACTGATTCGAATCTGGATACACCAAAAATGGGATTTGCGCTGGCAGTCTGAACAAGGCCTCAGTGTCTCCTAAGATGTTTTACAACAAGAGGTAGAGGCATCAGACAAATCATCTGCGTTACCAAACATCTACCCAGTACTAAAACCTGACAGTTTCTTGTTATACCCCTACTTCATGTAAACGAGCTCCTTTTCTGGACCTAAAAAAAATCCCATCTAAACAGGTCACAGTGAGAACTGCTTCCTTTCCTACACTGTTGGTGCAATAGCAAAAGGGCAGTGGTGTTCAGATTCCACAAGAGGCACCCGAAATCTCTGTAAACTGATTCTGACAGCTGATGGTGAAATGTGTTTTTTTTTTTTTTTTAACCGATCAATTAATCAATCATCCCTAAGATTCCTGGAGTAAAAGCACCGATTTTCGATCAGCTCCCCGTAGTCCAAAATTAGAATCAGTACCGATGTCCTGTGGTAAGTGCCTTTTATATCATTCGACATTATCTAGGACTATCCAAGAGCATTCCAGAGTTTCTCATAAAAAAAAATCGCACAGTTGAGAACTACTACTGTAAGTATAGGCAGCCATAAACAAATACTGTAACACACTCATGCCAGATAGACCTAAATCTAAATATGTTTTGCGTGTATTATACTCAAAGTATCTAACATTAGAAACAATCCAAAGGGAAGGAATGTTATGACAAAGTTTTTTTGTTTTTGTTTTATCGATTACCTTTCTAAGTCAGTCCATTGTTGGAAATCTTGGCTCATGTGCCGACATTGGGGATCCAGTAAAATTGTGCTTAAAATTTCGAATGTGGTCTGTTTTTTTTTTTTTCAGTTTCAATGGAGTTACTCCAAAAATAGTTCCATCAAAATGCTCTAGGTAACGCTGTAGGTTTTGGTTGTTCCGCATCAGATCTCAAGTCCCAGTAAACTTTCTTTCTTTCTTTTTTTCTCATCCCAGTAAACATTTTTTAGATCGGTGCACTTTTTGGCCTTCAGTGATATTTTCTGATTTCTTATATCGTTGATATTTCTATTGATTTGGATGTGGAAAAGGAACTAAAGTAGCCAAAGTCTTTGGGCTAGGAACAAGAAGGAAAGGGTCTATGGTCACCATCACCCAGTTCAATACTACAATCTCCAAATACATCAAAGATTACGTGAAGTTAGTTCATTCTCTTGATTTTTTTTTTCTTTTCTTTTTTTTTTTTGCATGCAGTGGAATCATATTTAGGTATCATTAGGATGATGCATCTGTACATCTTGTTTGCATGGAAGATGCAGCCTTTGTCAGCCTGCGTTAGATAAACAGTCAATGGAAATACCTGTAGTGGTACCTTGTAGTGGTACATCTGGAACTGTGTATATGGAATTGTGTTATAAAGTGAGTAAATAGGAAGTGATCGGGTAAATTTACAGTGTATGCATTAAGAGTGAGATTTAGACTAAAGTTGCCCTCCATCATAATAAGTTTTTGCTTGTTGTTAGATCTCGATTGTCAGCGGTGTTAAAAGACATGTGGAGGGAGTAGTAATCAGGCAGTGATTTGGACCTCAAGTGGTGGAGGTTTCCTCCACTCCTGAGGCAGGGGCACCATCGCTGGAGGAGGCAGAGTCTTGGTTGGCCTCCGGAACTGGAACCACAGTCGAGATGACTTCTGGGACTTTTACAGAGCTTTTATCAGTCTCTGGAGTTTTTTCAGGGATTGCACTCGATTCAGATGATCCTATATCTGGGGTAGGCTCAAGGGTTCCATTGGTGGTTGGTTTTGCCTCAGGAGTTGGTGAGAGAGCTGGTTTGGGTTCAGGAGTTGGAGCGAGAGCAGGCTTGGTGTCAGGAGTTGCTGGTGATGGACTCACAGCAGATGCCGTGGCATCAGGCTTGCTCGGTGTGAGATCAGAAGCTGGAGAGACTGCCATTTTAGTCGGAGTTGTGGCTAGTTTTGAGTCAGGGGTTGGTGTCAATGCTTTTGGAGCTTCATGACTTGGGGAAAGTTTGACTTGAGAAGTGGAAGATGGTTGGACTTCTAGAGCTTTAGGAGTAGGGCTAACTGTTGGTTTCAAATCAGGTGTTACTGCAGGCTTAGGTTCTGGTGACGGACTCAGGCTTGGTTTCGACTCAGGTGCGGGTGAGATGGTCATTTTTGTTTCTTTTGTTGGTGTAACAGAGAGCTTGGGTTCAGGAGACGGTGCTGGTTTCAGAGCTGCTGTAACTGGTCCCTCAGATTCTGGCTTTGTCTCAGGAGTAGTTGCTGGCTTGGGAGATGAAGACACTGTGAGTTTGGACTCTTGTTTGACAGTAGGTTTGGCATCGCACTGGCTATCGGTGTCTGCAATGGCTATTGTTGGTGCCTCGGTATCGCTGTCAAGTGGAAGGCCAGCAGTGGTGAAGCCTACTCCTGAGTCACTGGTCTCCAGGTTCTTATCATGGAGACTTGTGTCCTTAGCAGATACTTCTAGCCCCTGAATGGTATACATAACGGACAATATATATGGTGGAAAATACCATGCATATAAAAATACCTTAAATATTCTATTCTACTTAAAAATAAGGTTTATACTTGTTAGAGTACCAACCTTAATGCTGATTTCAGTGCTCTGGGATTTCTCTGTAATATCCTCTTTTTGCGAGAGCGCCGGAGCCTCGTCGTTTTGACGAGAGCAAGCTTCCTTTACCACCTGCGCACAGACAAGGGGCAGCATTCATCACAGCTGCACTGGGTGGTCCAAGATTTTATTATTGACTGAATAATCCTCTCTTAATTAAAAACGCTAATCAATACACTTACAATGAGGGCACGATCCTTGAGATTCATAAAGCAGGTCAATGATTTCTATTAAGCAAAGTGTGCGTGTCCTTTAAAACCGAAATGATATCGATCATTAATGCAAAGTGTTGGCAGAAGAGGTCTAGTCTGATTTGTTCACGAATTTGCAATTAATCGGGTTGGCTCCCAAGTGTCCAGAAGGCGAAGAGGGCGTAAATGATCATACATATGGACGAGGGCAGTTAATGCTTTCTTGTAAATGTTCAGACGGCCTGTGACATACAGTGCTGTAGCACAGGCAGCAGCTTGAAAAGGCGTGGTGGTTGGCTCGATCTTTCTAGGAGAAAGCACAACCCTCAACCCTCAACCTCTTTGTCTAATAGGTGTCATGTGATAGGGCTGTACTGGGTAGTTGTTGGGAATTGGGAATGCTGAGTCATACTGACCTGAATATGGATCGATACTGTTGAGTCATGCTTTTTTAAAATTTTAACAATCCTACATAGCGCTACAGGGGAAACCCATTTTTTCATAGTCACACTGTATTCATCCTGTGCCTTGTACAAAGTCTCGCCACAAACATTTCAATGCACAATTGTCTCTGTGCATATTCTGTGCATATGACAAATAAAGACTAAAACTTCATGAATCGCTCTTAGGATCGTATGATCCAGTATGATGGCTGAACTGTCATCTATTTATAAAGATATATAAAAATACAAAAGAGTTTTTTTTTGTTAGAGCTAAACTGTACATCCCACCAGCGTCTAACACACTGAGCATCAATCATTAATGTGTCACTTTCCTGACTAGATAAATTAGATCTTCTGTAGCCAAGTTATTGATGTTTTTGTCAATCAAGCTAATATTCTAATACGAGTCTTGAAATCATAAAGGGTTTGCAGTTAATAGCCGTATACTATATACGTATATACGTATATAAATTCCCTTCTATACAATTTCCTATTGGGTTTAATACAGGACTCTATCTATCTATCTGTGAATGCTGAACGTTTAACAGCTGTGTGTTACCTGTCTAAAGGCATCCCCTTCCTCTTTGCCAGCATTTTTTGCAATCTTCTCAATGGCCCGGGCTTTTGCTGCCCGTTTGCGCACCTTCACCAAACACGACACCAAACACACCAGGAGCAGCACCACCAGCAAAGCCACCAGAGAAATCACTGCCACAAAGACGTTAGGCAGCCTGTAAGCTGTGACACAGAGAGAAAAACGTCCAATTATTAACATAAAAAAAAAAACAAGCTTCCCATTTCCAAATAACTACAGTCTTTCAGGCTCTTCAGTTTTCGATTCAAAACCACACCCACCCAAACACGAGTAGGTCTGCTGCCTATGCAAGAACATCATATATTACAGAAAGCGTTCTGAATTCGAACTTTCTTTGCAGAATCCATTCAAACATTATGATTCTAATTGCTGATAATAGTAGTAGATAGTAAGTGGTTGTGTCTGGTTGTATGGCCTCTATGTATATTTCTGCCCTCAGAGAATACTTGAAAAAATAAAAACTCTGGTGCATTTGTACTACCATGTTTGTCCAACCGGCATCTTTGTGAAATAAATGACAATTCATAATACACATTTAATGCATATGAAGTGCATATTTTTGGCCATATAGTGCATTAGTACATTATCACAATACCTTGTTGACATCTGTCTATTACACTTATACTGAATGTGATTGGTGCCCAAGCTGTTACGCAAACAATGGAATAGCTAGGTGCACAAAGCTAGGTTTATGAAGACATGGTTTGCAAGGTTGGAGAAGAAGAATTTTGAGTGGCATGTACAGAACACCTGAACACTTTTGGGATGAACTGAAATGGGCAGGGGTAGCTTGGTGTGTTATGGCCCAGAGTTTCTGATCAGTGGTGCGGTTCAAGCCCCAGTTTCATTAAGCCACCTCTGTTGGGCCCTTAAGCAAGGCCCTTAAACTGGTCTGCTCCAGGGGTGCCGTATAAGGGCTGACCCCAGTCTCCTAACAAAATGGCATATACAAAGAGGAATCTCACTGTGTAGTTATACGCTCTTGTCTGAATGGGCAATCCATCACAGCTTATTATAATAGTAATGGGGGACTAAAACTGGAACGGAATACTCGCATATGGGCATGAATGGTCAGGTGTCTACAGACCGTTGGCCATATAGTACAGTATAGATAAAATATCAAACATGTATAGAAATATTAAATGTTTTCTTACGTTCAACCTCCAAGTAGATTCTGGACACAGGGAAGCCCTCTAGATCAGTGACCTGATAGATTCCTGCATCACTGGCCGTCACCTGCTCCAATATACACACCGAGTCCTCCATGGAGAATCGTCCCTCCATGTTACGCTCAGGAGGCAGGTTAATCGTACCTCGGTCCACAAGCATCAAACTGGGGTTGTTCGTTTCGGTGGAGTCGGGTGAGTATGTCAGACGGGCAAAGGAACTGTTTAGATGCAGGTTCAGCTTAAACGTGCCTCCATATGGCACTGCGACGAACTTACGAAACTCTGCAAGGACAGGAAGAAAGAAAGAAAGAAAGAAAGAAAGAAAGAAAGAAAGAGAGAAAGAGCTAAGATTACATTATAATTCTTCAATGCAAAAGGAGAGACGAGAAGCAGGAGACAGTGGTGAACGATGAGTATGAGAATGGGAATGAGGTCAGTGGAGGAGAGGAAGAGACAGCATGAATATTTTATAAGATGGATAGTGCAGTCAAGATAGGAGGAATTCTAAACAATTTATTACTTCACTGCATTGTTGCAGTATCTCACTGCGGTCGTACATCGTTGCTTCAAACGGATACACTGTCCCGAAAGATCTCATTCATTTGTTCCCATCCAAACACCCATCTATACATCCTGCTTGTCTCTCTCGTGCCACGTCTTCTGTCATTTTCCCATTTGTCCTGTCTTCTCATCTGGCTGTGCTATAAAAGCCAGAATCGATTCCCGCATTGCTCCCCCCTGGGGGGGGGGGGGGGGGGGGGGGGGGGGGGGGGGGGGGGGGGGGG
>JAQQZT010000033.1:9093322-9123147 GCA_030068275.1 Clarias platycephalus | reverse complement strand
GCTACAACCGGCCCCCCCCCCCCCCCCCCAAACCGCCCGGGTTCTGTTTCTGAATTTCCCTTTTATAAAAGATGAAAGGACGTGTTCAGTGATACAACTTCAAACTTAACTGGTGCACTATTAATGTTACTCGATCATTATGCCCGTGATAATGGGTACTTAAGGGCCAAGGATTAAGTCAACCAATCTTCCTGAGTCATTATTACACCCATTACGTTTCAACAAAAGCCAATCATGTTGACAGGAAGCTTGGCAACTATGCCAAGCCCTAGGCACCATTTTCAGTCTGACGTGTGTGTGTGTTAACCTGTGAGGCTCTCGATACAGAAAACCTTTGATCAAGAGTATATTTATAACCCATCGTCGTCGTCATCGTCTATACCGCTTTATCCTGTGTACAGGGTCGCAAGGGGCCTGGAGCCTATCCCAGGAGACTTAGGGAACGAGGTGGGGTACAATCTATCTCAGGACACACACACTCACACGTGCATTCTTTGGACTGTGGAAGGAAACCCACCAAAACACGGGGAGAACACGCAAACTCCATTCACACAGACCCCAAGGGGGGATTCGCAACCGTGCCCTGGAGGTGCAAGGCGACCGTGCCAACCACTAAAAGACACAGTGCTGCCAATATTTATAGCCTTTTCAATTTATAAATGATACAAATGAGTCACTATAAGACCTATAGGTTAGGACTATAAGTTGATTGTTATTCCACCTTCGACCATCTTCCTTTTTCTCACCTTTTACATTAAGGCAGATCTTATTGCCCACTTTCCCATTGACTGCAGTGATGGTGTAGCTGCCTTCATCAGTCCCAGTCACAGCTTTCAGGACAAGGCGGTTCTCGGTAACGCTCAGACGGCCCTCGTAACCATCATGGAAAGTTCCATTAGCATTCAGAAGCTCCACTGCAGGGTGAGACGTCTGGTTGGCCTCCACGGCGCTGGGACGAAAGCCCACAGTCACAGGAGTTGGGGCTTCATGCAGCATAATGTGGAAGTCGGCTCCGTATATCACACTCGTCTCCGCTGTGCAATCTGTACGAAGAATACGGGATTTTGAGGAAAGAATGAAAATGAAAGAAAGAGACAAAGCGAAAAACGGAAGGCACCAAGGGTGGTTTGACAGAGCTGCAATTAACTTCTGCATCATTACACCCCCGTGTTGTTAACCACATGCACCCTGTAATAACGCACACTATTCGGGGCTGATGCTGCATTTGCTTCTGTGTGACTACAACACACTGTACATAAGACTTAGTGCTAATGTGTAGCAGGCTACAATTCATGGATGTTACACAATCATTTGATGCCACTCTATCCCTTTGAGGTTCGATTAAAAAAAAATAATTTGAAATTTTTATTTAAACATACAAATTCAAATTTTGTTTTCTTCAATTGAAAAATTAAGAATAATCTAATTATATTATTATTATTATTATTATTATTATTATTATTATTAATTGTTCTCTAAATTCTCAAAAAATACTCTTAAACTATTATTAAACTATTTTTACTATTAGAATTCTATTAATCTACTATTACTATTACTAATAACAAACACTAATACACTTATTAGGTAGTGTTACTGTACAAAAAATGTATTTACTCTCTCTCAATAATTCAAAAGGCAAAAAAGATTGTTGGTGTCCACGCACTAGTGAAACGTGGGATAAGTGCATCAGTGTAACAGGGGATTCTATAGAGAAGTAAAGGGAGTTTTTACTCTCATAACCGTGTTGTTATTCTGCATAATCAAAAGTCCTAGTTTGACAAGAACACCTCTTCATTGTGAAACCTTGAGGGATTACACTCTATTAAGACTCATTTTTAATGATCTTTCACCTGCTGCATGGGGTTATAAGGAGGTATTACCCATTGTACTGTATGACTTGGTCTATGAATTGGTCTAAAGTTGAACTGACTAGTCTAGAGTCTACATATGATCGATGTATATCATTTTCATCCACAATATTGTACACGGTTTGGATGTGGGAGTCAGCGACTTTCTAGGAAATCTTGGGGAAATCAGTTGCTCCATCACTGTACATGACAACATTGGACGTTTCCTCTTAGGAGTCTAAAATACACAGATAGGATTGCTTTCAGCTCGCTTCATGCAAGAAGGATTATTTAATTGAAATGGGAAGACTCTTCGCCGTTAACTTACAGTCATTGAAATTGAGATCTTGTATACAGTATCATGTACAATTTGGGAAGAACTGACACCACACTTTGTATTTAAACACCAACAGCAGAGAAGTCCTTTACATTTTTTGACCAATCTGGGAATTGCTCAGGAATAGATATAGCTATTACCATTGTCGTATGCAGTATACTTTTATTGATAAGAGTGTATAAGAATTAACCACTGTAAGTCTGTGACAGAGCCTGGAGGGTCCATTGGACTGAGCCGTGTATTACCTCTGACGAACAGATTGATCTGCTTGATGACGTCAGGGTTCTGTTCAGATGTGATGATGTACACGCCCTCATCGCTTTCTCCAATATTCTCCAGAATCAGGTGACTTAGAGCCTGGTTCATTTTGCCCCGCGGGTTCACCACTGTCCCATCCTTCATCAACTCCAGCTCCCGGT
The DNA here is from genome assembly GCA_030068275.1 of Clarias platycephalus. NCBI lineage: Eukaryota > Metazoa > Chordata > Actinopteri > Siluriformes > Clariidae > Clarias > Clarias platycephalus. The sequence goes on along the minus strand of JAQQZT010000033.1, from coordinate 9,120,544 downwards.
CCGCTGCACCGATACTGGGCTTGAAGGTCACCTTGGCACCACCCCCCGGCAACGAGATATGATAATCCTCGCCCAAGAACACCGCCACATCTTTCATTAAGAAACACCAAAGCACATAGAGATCGATCAGTTACAAATGGGAGTGGTTTCACTTAGAATTGATGAAGTGCATGCGGTGCAAATCTTACCAGTTGGATTCTCAGATAAAGCTGAAAAATGAAGTACGAAAGTTAATACTCAAGTCTGACACAAGTGAATCATTTCACCGCAAATCAAAAGAGCGATTTCTTCATGTTTATTTATTTATTTTATTTTTATATAACGATACACAAAATAATTTCCATTAAAACCATTGATTAAAATACACTGCCTGGCAAACAAAATAAAGTTGCATGCTCTAAGATTTCATGCTTTATCTATGATTACAGCACACAATGTAGTGGCCAGAAAGTACATTCAGGTCATCAGCTGACTTCATTTGTTTTGTCTAGACTGAAGCCACCCCAGCTCAAAACACGGCGTCCAGAGGCTTATACAGTGGGCATGATTCCCTTCTCACCCTGACACACCCATCATTTTGGAATAGAGTCAATCTGAACTCGTCTGATCACATGACCGTTAGCGCAATCTTTACGCTCCCAACCAAATCCAATCATTTCTTTTTCTAATTACTCTCACTAACCAGTGATTTTCAGTGTTAAACAGCTGTTTATTCCCAATCCTGTGAGTTCTCATTACATTGTGACCATGCAATTTCACCAAATGTTTAAGTGATATCCGTTCTGATCGCATTTCTTCCCTAAAGCTGACAGTTCGGCACTATCCTTCCAATCTCCTTTCAAGTTCAAATCTCCTTCGTTGTTTTCTATGCTGGATGCAGCCCAATAATTTGATGCTTTTTTTTATTGCTGGTGTAGGCAGTCTCAAGTATGACTAATAACATATAATTTTGCTGTCATAACCAATAACCAATAATCATGAAGGATTTAAAAGAAAAACCGGCATTTCTTACCTACACAGAGCAGCATGCCGAAGCCCACGACTCTCAGGCCCTCCATGCTGGATCTGAACAGAGGGACGGGAACGTAATTAATTCTTAATCACCGGAAGAAAACAACCATATTAATATCCAGATATTTCACCATTCAGATAAGAGATTCAGTTAACACATACTTTGAGCAGTGTACACTCGTGCAGGTTTGGATCAGGAAGCTCATTTGTTCTGTTCGTGTAATTACTGAGAGTGATAATGGTTGCTTAGGGCAGTGTTGCTGATGGAGCTCATTAAAAAAAAAAAAAAAAAAAAACCTCAATACTGCATGTTTGTGATCACGGGAGTCCGGACCTTGCTGGATTTATTGCTGATCCGGGGTTGTCCATTGATTTGTCGATCCGTGTAGGACACTGAGATTAACGAAAAATAATGAATTTGCTCTTAGTTGATTTAACAGTATGTATTTGAATGCTATTCGAGATTTTCCACTTTCTCAGAAGAGTGCATTGCTTTTTCTGAAATACACACACGGTGCACTGGATTCCTGTGTGGAAATCAGTTTTTTAGCATCAAACAATATGATACATTGTGTAACACCGGTCAAGTTTAGTTTTTGCTGTGGAATGACATGAATCTGGGAGCCTGGTGCGGATAAACCAAAAAAAAAAAAAATCCCTGAATAAAACATTGGCCTGAGCCATAAAAATACCTCGAACAATAGGACATTGATTGAGGAGCATACCTACAGCAATAATCTGCTCTTTCTCTCCGTGTCTTTCTGCTGAGCAGTAGACACATTCCTTCTGCCTGATGTGATCTCGGTGCCTGATCCTGACTCACCCTCTGGCGTTGTGGATGACCTCACATGGACACTAAATCGGCCATCACTAAATGCTGGACCGTTTTCCGGCTCCGAACCGAGTGACAGTTCTGTGCGGACCCTGAGGCTTTTCTGATAAATGAGAATAATTAACGTAGCAGCTTTTTTCTCGAGGTGGGCGTGGCTATATGCAGCATTCAACAGAGCCAATCAATGTGATAGTTTACAGTCTATAGACGGAGTGTGCAGAAGAAACATTGTAAAAAAAAATGAAAGACTATGAAAACTGAACCTTCAAAGATGAATGGACGGATCAATATACGTTTATTCCTCCTGCGGGAAGTTTAAAAGCGGGTTGTCTCGTATGTACTGAAAACGTGGCAGTAATAAAAGGCAGTAATGTGCACAGCCACTTTGACACAAAACACAATATATATATATATATATATATATATATATATATTATTTGTATTAAATGCTTATTTTTTATAGACTTACGATGACTACATGATTGCATGGATATACACGTGTTCCCCCTGTGCTTGGTGGGTTTCCTCCGGGTCCTCCGGTTTCCTCCCACAGTCCAAAGACTCGCAGATTAGGCTAATTGGCGTTCCCAAATTGCCCGTAGTGTGTGAATACGCGTGTGAACGTTGACTACCATGGTCTTAAATGGGAATATTTAAATGGGTATATTACTGTAGAAGAGTAAAGATTTATAATGCCACAATCCACTAGAAGAGGAAAGTGTTCCCATGTGAATCTGGTTCCTCTCATTGTTTCTTCCTCATGCTGCCTTAGAGACAGTCGCCGATGGTTTGCTCATTAGGGATCTAAATATAAATCAACATTACAACAAAGATGCTTTGTGTGAAGCAATGTGTATTGGAAAAGTTATAAACCACAATAAGAATTAAATGAATTGAAATTCTATTATTTACTTCAATTAATTAAATAGATGACAATCTGATACCGATTAAGACTATAAAAACCCTCGCATGCTTCCGTGCATTCTGCTTCTAAATGGCTTCCAGATTGGGGTTTAGATGCTCCACTATTTAGAGGGTTTATACAGAGATTGTGTTAGAGATTGTATAGATTTGATGAGACGAATGTATGGATGCACTCTGAAACACACCATTATGAAAACGACGATCCAGACTCAAAAAGAAAATCAGCTTTATAAAACTCTAACAAAGGTGACAGAGCCTTATGTCCTGACTTCATTTGACATCAAACTGCTATTTTTTTTTTTTTTTTTTGCTATTACGTTTTTATTTACCTGTAATGTCAGTGCTCACTCTCTGGAAGAGCACATGTCTACATAGTTGATTTATTTATTAAAAAAATTTTTTTTTGGATTTGTTCCCGATTTTCTCCCTAATTTAGTCGTGTACAATTCCTCCCCGTCACTAGGGGGCTCCACATTAAGGCTACCACTACCATTCAGCCGGGAGGGCCGAAGACCATCACGTGTTTCCTCCGAACCGCATGATGCCAGCCGACCGCATCTTTTCGAACTGCTCGCTCATGCACCGTTAGGGGCGGAGTAACACACTTGGAGGAAAGCGCTAGCTGCTCCTTCCGCGTGCGCGAGCTCACAGACGCCCCTGATTGGCTGTAGAGCCGCGATTAATGTGGGAGCACGAAGTACCTCTCATCCCTCCCCTCTGAGAGAGCTCGGCCAATCAGCTCTCTCTAGACCTCCGGCTGTGAGAGGTAACAGCATCACCAGGGGATCGAACCAGCGATCTCCGGATGATAGGGCGAGCACTTTACTGCGCCACTCGAGCACTTTACTGCGCCACTCGAGCACTCTACCACTGCGCCACTCAAGCACTTTACCACTGCGCCACTCGGAGGCCCTACATAGTTTATTTAAAAGTAATTTAAATTCAATAGAGGCAGCACTGTGGCTTAGCACTGTCACCTTGCCCCCTCCATGGTTCGGGTTCGTTTCCCGCATCGCTCCTGTGTGCATGTTCTCCCCGTGCTTGGTGGGTTTCCTCCAGATACTCCGGTTTCCTGCCACAGTTCAAAGACTTATCATGCAGGCTAATTGGCGGTCCCAAATTGGCCGTAGTGTGGGAATGAGGATGTGAGTGTGTATGTACAGTATGTGTATGCACCATGTGATGGATTGGTTCCCCATTCAGGTTGTACCCCGCCTTGTGCCTTAAGTCTCCCGGGATAGGCTCCAGGCCCCTTATTCTACAGGCTCCAGAACTTATTCATTTGGTCAGAGATGATAATGCGCCACCTCGTGCCAAATTTTCAACAGCTTCTATAAAGCGCCCACATTCCGTTCTCCTACTCCTTTACAAACTCCCAGACTGCGATTTAGTGAACATTTCAGCCATCTTTGGTCTGATCTATAGCTTATAAGGTCAGGTTGTACCCAGTACACAATCCCCAAAAAAATACAAAGGCCAAATTTAAATAACCATCTACAATTCGAAGAGGCGGAATATTAGACATTTTTGCTGTATTTACTTAATACCACATTTGATGCAACCGTAAAAAAAGTTACTAAATATGGTGAAGCTATTTGTGTGGGTCAGAGCGTGCTAAATCTGGTTATTCAAGAAAATTAACAAAGTCAACTTTTGTTTTATTACGCAGTCATCCAAAAACTCATACTGATAAATTGGGGAGTCGCTCGCGCCTACATAAACGTCTACAACTGCAGCATCAGCATAAGACAAAAGTAGAGACAGCTCCGAATAGACGAGTCTCCTGTAAATGCCAAGCGTGTGGACGTGAGACAGATAGCAGACTGCCAGGGTAGTGAGATTGCTTAGAATACATTTACCAATCTCAAGGACTTTGACAGAGTGTGTCATTGCTGAGAAAGAAAATATAAAACATTGATCACCAGGTATGCACCAGCCAAGGAAAAATGGTGACGGCATCATGGGCACCCAAGCCTCACCCATGCCCACGGGGACCAAAGGCCAGTCTGTCCGGTCAGATAAACCAATACAGCACAAATTGCTGAAAAAAGTAAACGATGGCCCAGTGCATTGATGCGCAGGACAAACAAGTCCAATCCATGGAGGTCCTACCCTGTACCCCACAGCACTGACGCTTTTAGGACTTAAGATTTAAAGATTTTGTTCAGAGGTCCATCAGTGGCTCTACAGAGAAGAAAAGGGCTTTGGGGCAGGGGGAAATGGTACGGAGTAGATTAAAGTTAAAAGTAGAACAAGATTAAATATGCAGGAATTCAGTAGGCAAGAAAAAAAAAAGAAAAAAAATAAAGGACTCGGGTGTGGTTTGACAGCTGAAGCATTACATGAAAAGCCATTCCGCTACATGGAGTACAGCTGGCCTCTGCCTCGCTCTTATTGCATTTCTGCTTAATAGGTTGATAGATGGGGATAGATAAGGCAGACCCCGTAAAAAAAACATATGCGGAGTTACAGTATGAGAAATGGTGCGGCTTGTGCTAAAGAAGATGAGCCCTGAGCTTCAAGGGTTAATATATTATATATGATCTCATATCTTCCAGGTGCCTCACAAGCTGTGTTGGGAGACGTTACTTCTTAAAGTAACTAATTACAGTCTTTAAAAAGTAATCAGTTACATTACAGCGTTACTTTCTGATAAAAGTAACTAGTTCGAGTAATTTTCCATTGCAGAGAATGAAAACTCCTATGCGATTCCTGATGCATGTTGTTTTAATCAAGACCCTTATAATAATTCTACCATCATCACTCAGCAAAGTTTGGCCCATAATCTGTTAACTACTAATACCCCTAATCTCACCTAGGCGGGGTTTGTGTGAAAGTACAGTTCATCATGATTCCCCGCGAGTTTTGGTGCTGTATTTACGTTTCCTTCTTTCCGCGCGTCCTCATATAGTCAAACCGCACAGGTGAGATAGGGGTATAACAGCAGGAATAACAGAGGGGGGTGGAGGGGGTTATCGGGGGCGGGGCTTGTAGGACGACTGCTGTCTGGCTCACGGATTACATAACATGGACTTGACCTCAACTGAAATCTGAATTGAAGAGAGAGGTCCATGTGCACAAACCTAAGGATATAATGATGCTTGAAATGTTCTGCATGGAGGAGAACCCAAAAACCCTCAACGTTCATTCATTCGGGTTAAAACATCCATTAATGCTCAAAATATCTTTTCAAATATTACTCAAGCAGTGACGTAGTAGTTAGCACTGTCGCCTTGCACCTTCAGTGTTCGGGTCCGATTACCGCGTCGGGTCTGAGTGCATGGTGTTTGCATGTTCTCCGCGTGCTTGGTGGGTTTCCTCCAGGTACTCCGGTTTCCTCCCACAGTCCAAAGACATGGAGATTAGGCTTTCCCAAATTGCCCAGACTGTTTGATTGTGTGTGTATATATATATATATGTGTGTGTGCCCTGCGATGGACTGCCACCCTGTCCAGGGTGTACCCCACCTCATGCCCAAAGTCTCGTGGCATAGGTTCCAGGCTCTCTGTACAAGATAAGCAGTACAGCAGATGAATGATTAAATTTTAGTTTGCATTTATGGCAATAAAATTAACTGCCTTTTCTTTATTATCATGATCTATATACAACCAATCTGCTGATTCTATCTGTCTTAGCTCCAATAAACTGCAGAGTATAACAGAATGCCAGTCACAGGGTAATGAAAAAATAAAGTAAAGGATATCGCATCTCACCATCCAATCTTCCAGACCACAGAGCAGCAGGTCTAAGAGCAGCATTTATTTAGCAGTTTATTCTGGCACATTTTTGGAAGGCGGGCGAACATTTCGCCTGGGGATTAAGTTCTGTAATGCACTCTTTGTGAAAAGAAAATCATTTAAAGCGTGTGTTGAACTGTGGTAGGAGAGTTACACGATTAAGATCCTATAGTATACAGTAACGTTTGTGTTCTCTTTTATTGTTAAAACACAACTCTTGGGGTCTTTTTAAAGAGCGTAAAAAGGAAGGCTTGTAATAAGAAATGACTGATGAGAAAAGAAATTGGTGCAACCATATGGCAATAGAAAAAGAAAGAAAAAAACATGCTTTAGGGTTTTATTTTTGGTGCTCCCACATGAAAAATGTTTATTAACTGCTGCAATGTTTCAGCTTTTTATAGATCTTTATTATGCCTTAACATTGCTTCTGTTAAACAACATGGGGAGCATAATATCCAATATGGTATCTCTCTCTCTCTTTTCCTTTCTTTCTCTCTCATTGCAGCTTAACATAGAAATACCTAGGTGTTATTTTCCCAGAATAGCGCCATACAAGGTGAGAGATTGCAAACCTGACCACAGTCTGATCAACAACTGCCCACAGCAGGAGCAGCAGCTGCAACGGGAGCCACAACTCCTTTCCTATTTTTTCCTCTTTTTTTTTAATTTTTTTTTTTAACATATCGCCAGGCTGCACACACAAAAAAGCCAGACCCATGCTTCATGCCTAATTTCATTAAAGCAGGAATCAGAATAAGACGGAGTCAGACCGAAAGGCATGCAGCCAAGTCTACAAACCATATGATACCATGATATAATTCTGTTTCTGCCTTTCAGACATCGAATCCTCTTCAAACGCTTATGTAGAAGAGAAAAGCAACATAACACATGCACTTTCTCGCTTTCTAGACCACAAACATGCACTGATGCAATTTTTTTTGTCTTATTCTATTTCCTTCCTGCATGATCCCCCCCCACCTCCCTTTCCATCTGTCCACCCTATACGACTTCCTCTTAGATACTGTAGCATCAAAATATCCCATAATATACTAAAGGCATAGTGACACACATGACACACACATGATGCAGTGTGCACACCTCTATAAACATTTCTGAAACCCACAACCAGACGATATCCCAAAGATGTAAATGAGGATTTTGTAAATGGAATTTCTATTGAAAGGAAGAGCATTACAATATAAGACTTCAATCACAATATATTGCTGATTAATCGTTCTAGTGATACTGATTCATCAGAAGGCTCACTCACTCACTCATTCGTTGTCTATACCGCTTTATTCTGTATACAACCTATCCCAGGGCACGAGGCGGAGTACACCCGGGATGGGGTGCCAATCCTTCACAGGGCACACACACACACACACTCGTACGCTCATTCACACACTACGGGCAATTTGAGAACGCCAATTCGCCTAATCTGCATGTCTTTGGACTTTGGAAGGAAACCGGAGGAACCCACCAATTACGGTAAGAACATGCAAAATCCACGCACACAGACCAGAGACGGGAATCAAATCCGGATACTGTACTGTAGATGCAAGGCGACAGCACTAACCAATGAAAATCTAGATGCAAAGCAACGATGATCAGGCCCACCCAAGAACCTGTGCCATCGCCGCCTGGGCGTACCAGAAAGACAGTGGGCACAGGCATTTAAAGCAGAAATGTGACATGACCGAAGCTTATACTACTCCCTATGCACCAAGCACAGGGAGAACATGCAAACTCCATGCGCGCAGAGCCGAGGCGGGAATCAAACCCAGGTCATGGAGGTGCAAGGAGACGGTGCGAACCGCTACACCACCATGCCGCCATATGAGAAATGTGCCGGTGGGCGGATCCTGATGAATCTTTAAGAAAAGCTCAGTCTTTAAATGGATGCATATCAGTGAGCTCTGATATAACACACACACCAAGTGCAAGCCTCAATGTGACATACATATATATGACATCATTCATATTCTATATGAATGATGTCATATTCTATATTTCTATATAGTCTGTATATCACATTCATCCTTTTTTTTTCCTAACAGTTAATTATGTGCATCTGTCTCAGTTTCTCAGTAGAACAAGAACAATGTTTCCTTCTCGTCCTAGAAATATTTGGTATTCCCACACATTCCCACACAGTGACACGATGCAAGGGGAGGAAAAGCAAAGAGACTTCGCCTACATGCATGGTGAGAATAATATATTCTCACATAATAATAATAATAATAATATCATCATCATTCAAACATACTACTGTAATTATTTAAGTCATCTACTCGTTTTGGGTTCAGTACCGCAGCAGGACACACCGGTGCGCGCGGATGCTGACGACGCGTTTTGCCCCTGATGCTCTGCGTTATCATTAACATGTACAGCATCTCCCAAATAACGGATCTAAAAAAAATGTTTTTTCAAAAGCAGATCTAACTCTTAACCCAAACTCAAATCATCTCCATTTATCATGCACTTGACATTTACCACACATTGCACACACACAAAAAAATTAATCCCAAAGAAAAAGCTGCAAAATTTAACCCCTGGCATCCCGCATCCCTGTAGAAAGCCTCATCCTTGCCATCTGTTCCTCCTTACCGTGACTGCAGTGATCAGATCCGCAGTGATGCACAAGGAGATGGGGAACCAGCCCTGATTTCTCAGACCGCAGCCGTTTTCTGCTCTAATCGTTTTGTTCTCGCTCCTTCTTGATTTTTTTCCCCCTTTCCTTCCCCTCTCTTTCTCACCCCGCTCTTTTTCTCCGCCTCCTGGCCGCTCGAGAAGAGACAGCGCGCGCTCACATTGGCGAGACGCTTTCGGAGACGCTCGCGCGAGGTCGGAAAAGCCCGGATTTCCCGCCCTACAGCACTAACGGCGCGCGTTCGATATGATCAAAGGAGCACGCGCGTTACTTCACCGAAGTCGAATTCTTGTTATAATTCATGATTTTACTATACACTCTGACTAATTAAAAAAAAAAAAAAAAAAAAGTCAGGCAAACATCATAGCAGCTTCCAACTGTTTATTAACATGGTGCCTTTCAATGTGAAATATAATAATTATATTTAACATTTTATTGGTTAGCACTGTCGCCTTGCACCTCCAGAACCAGGGTTCGACTCCCGCCTCGGGGTCTGCGTGCATGGAGGTTGCATGTGGTTTGGTGGGTTTCCTCCGGGTCCTTCGGTTTCCTCCCACAGTCCAAAGATTAGCCTGGCATTTTCCAATGGTGATATGGTGATTAGCACTTCAGCGTCCATTAGGCTAACTTTCGTTTGCAAACTGACCATTGTGTGTGTGTGCCCTGCGATGGATTGCCACCCTGTCCAGAATGTACACCGACCTCGGTATGATGACACTGTTGCGTGAGATTATGATACATTTCCCTATTAAATGGATGTTCCCAGTGTCTTTCTATTCTGCCCCTAGTGGCCATAGCACAGGTGCTTGGGCATGAACATCGCTGCTTTTCAACTATATTTTCATTTGTTAGCACTGTCGCATTGTTCGTCCAGGGCCTGGGTTCGATTCCCGCCTTGGGTCTGTGTGCATGGAGTTTGCATGTTCTTCCCGTGCTTGCTGTGGAGTAGTATGAGCTACTATTATGTGACATTTCCCTTTAAATGCGTGTGCCCTCTGTTTGTTTGCTACGCCCAAGCAGTGATGATGGGTTTCCTCTGGTTCCAGATTGGTGTTCCCAAATTGCCTGTAGTGTGTGAATAAGAGGGTGAGTGTACGTGTTAGTGTGCTCTGTGATGGATTGGCAATCCCGTCCAGGGTGTACCTCGCTGTGCATCCTGGGATAGGCGCCAGACCCTCACAACCCTGTATACAGAATAAATCAGTATAGATGATGAGTGAGAGCTTTACAAATGGGTCAATTGGAAAACTGATGATAGCAAAGTTTTTATTTAGTTTTTTTTAGTTTTCTTACTTTTAAAGCTTTACACTAAAAAGTAATCAGGGTCCATTCATATGTACTATTAAATCATATTTAAAAAAGGTACACTATTTTTCAGTTGTCCAGGTGAAAAAATGCATGTTAAAGGCTACGAACACAGCAACGAGGAAAGATACAGTTCACTAAGAGTGTAAGTTAAAAATGATTCAGAGTTGCATTAAGGAGGATTGGTCATTAGTAGCTTTGAGGAAACGCCGGCTCTTGCAGGAGTTGACACCGCAGGGGTGTTTAAAGCCCTACTTTCCACGGCTGCGGGAGGCAGGCTTGGTCGCTGCGGCAGCGGGTGAAAGAGAGACCGCGTGTGTTTGCAAGTCCACTTTTTGCTGTAGGATGCCGGTCAGCAGGAACTCTGCGCTGACCACAGGAAAGGACAAACTCCGAGCTCTTTCACACACTGCTCTGTCTTCTTCACACGACACCACCACCACCGTCTGAGCCTGGCACAGATAGAGAGAGAAAGAGACATCCGAGTCAACAACACATGAAGAAAGAAAATGGGATATACAGTTAGTGGCGGAAACATGATGAGTGGGTTCCGATAGTGGGCGGTTTTGTTTTATTTTATTATACTGTGCATCAGGGCGGAGTTAGAGCATATAACCTCTAACCTTGAATCGTTAATAGCTGTAAGTGTGTACAGGTGAAGGCTAAAAATAAAAAGTTGCTGCAATATATTTAGTAGTGTAAATGCAGGTGTGAATGTGTGTGTGTGTGTGTGTGTGTGTGTGCGCGTGCTGTTACCTTGCGAGCAGAGGGCATTTTGGGAAGAAAGCGCGCCCCACAGCAGGTGATGATTTCCTTCATATGAGCCGGCTCAGGCTTCACAGAGGGTGTGACATGGATTTCATAGCCCTGTTGGAGAAATATACTGTATACATTATCATACTCGATCACATCAGTAAGCACCATAAATATTTAAGAAGTGCTTAGAATCAATATACTGTATACATACATACATACATACATACATACATAAGTACAGTCATTTGTACAAGTATACAGCAACAGGCTATAAGCTAGCGCGGCTTGTAGTTTCAGCACAGCCATGTTAGTGTGTCTCCGCTTTCCTGAGAACAGTCCTACACAAATCCGGTTCTGGTGCAAATGATTCATAACACTCGTGCCCGGAAAGTTGAAGATGATAGAAGAAAGGAAGTACCTGTAATAGCGGCTGGGAGCTGGCTACTCTCAGTGACTCCTGCAGACTGAAGTTAAACTTCTTCTCTTGCTCTGTGTCTTTTACTAAGAATCCATTAGGTGAGAGAAAGCTTCCGGCTTTACCACACTATGAAAACAGGCATGATGTGAAGGAGAAAGAGAGAGAGAGAGAGAGAGAGAGAGAGAGAACTGTTTAGAAACCAGTCAAAACCACTGTTGAAGTAGAGGTGAGCAAAAAGATATCTATAGTACAGTATATACACGGAATATATAATCTCTACGATGAAACTGAAACGCCTGGTTTTAGACCACAATAATTCATTAGTATGGTGTAGGGCCTACTTTTGCGGCCAATATTGCATCAATTCGTCTTGGGAATGACTGATACAAGTCCTGCACAGTGTGCAGAGGGATTTTGAGCCATTCCTCTTGCAGAATAGTGACCAGGTCACTACGCGATGCTGGTGAAGGAAAACATTTCCTGACTCCCTCCTCCAAAACACCCCAAAGTGGCTCAATAATATTTAGATCTGGTGACTGTGCAGGCCATGGGAGATATTCACTTCACTTTCATGTTCATCAAACCACTCTGCCACCAGTCTTGCTGTGTGTATTGGTGCATTATCATCCTGATACACGGCACCGCCTTTAGGACACAATGTTTGAACCATTGGGTGCACATGGTCCTCCAGAATGGTTCGGTAGTCCTTGGCAGTGACGCGTCCATTTAGCACGAGTACTGGGCCTAGGGAATGCCATGATACAATTGTCCACAGCCCAAGATTTTGTCCTCTTTTGAACTCTGATATGTCACCCATAATGTTGTGTGCATTGCAATATTTTAAGCAGAATTGTGCTATTACTCTGCTAATTAGCCTTCACACTCTTACTGGTGGAATGTGCAATCAATGAAGACTGGCCACCAGGCTGGTCAAATTTAGCCATGAAACCTCCAACACTAAATTGGCCAGTGTTTCATTTCATTCATACATATTTAGCACTTTACAAGTGAAAAGGACGGCTATTCATGCACTGCCTGGCAAATACTCTAATATTTCATTCACCTTTCAATCACCTTTCATTCAAGCATAGATTACAGCACACAATGTGTTCCATTAGTGTAGTAAAATAAAACTCCATAGATGTGATAACTTGGTCATTCAGTACTTTTAGGTCATCAGCTGACTTTATTTTTTTTGCCACATAACATTGCTGAGCCTAGGCCTGAGCAACTGAAGCAACCCCAGATCATAACACTGCCTCCTTGTACAGTGGCCACTATGCATGATGGGTGCTTTCCTTTTTGCACTTTTCCCAGTGGTCAATCTGAACTCATGACCTTTAAAATTACCCCAATCTTTATGCTCCATAGCAAATTCCAGTCTTTTTCTCGCCTGATGAGTCTTATTAACAAGACTACTGTAAGAGTCTTTCACAAGTACATAGACCGTATCTATTACAGTATTTTTATAGTAGATTTTTTTTACCATGCAACTTCACCAAGAGTATAAGTGATCTCCAGTCATGATTTTTTTTTTTCCAACCACATTTCTTCCAGTTGTCTTACAGTCGATGGGTCAGCAATTGTCCTTACAGATTTTTCATAATGTGTTGAGTTCTTAACCTAGTTCCAGTAATTTTAGTAACCTTAGTTTTTTTTTCTCCACCCAATAATTTGACCCATCTGAACTGACGACTTTAAAAAAAAATTTTTTTTAAAGAATTTTATTTATAATACACAGACTTGTCATTGAAATTAATGGAACAAAGATGCCGGTCTCTGGTGCGCCCGAAACAGTTGTGTCAGCGTCTAGAAGTCTTTATTGCCATGTTGTTTTTCGAGTTCTCATACAATTCTCAGGAGATCACAAGTTTGAATTCTGATGATGCCATATCCACCCAGAGCTGCAGTCCAAAATAGAGGGGTCTTGTTCTCCGAGTGGGAACATTAAAGCAACACTGGGCAACTGTGGGCATCTGTGAGCGTTGTGAAATAGCAGTTTGGAAACATGCAGTGCTGCATGTGAAGGAAGCATTGTTTTGAGCTGTGTTCATATGCAAGGCATTAATGGCATTGCAACAAAGTAGCTGAAGGTCATTAATTTTCAATATGAGCTAGAAATTTTAGTTCAAACAACCATCGCTGATGAAAGTTGGCTGGTGAGTGGGGTGAAAAAACAGGTATTGTGATAATGTTTTGCTTCTAAATATTCATTTCTACTTGCAGCTTCTAATTCTAACAGCCATTCTTTAGGTGCCTTTACATGGACCGTTATATTCCACTAGTAATCGAGATTATAGTCCAATCAGAATAAATCTGTGCATGTAAACATTCAATCAAAGAAATTTGCCCCAATCTGGCGTGATCAGAAAGAGATGGGAAAGAGAGGGGTTGTGTAAACTATTGATTAGTCCCCTGGGTCTTTGGCTGAGGAAGGGACACGCGTAGTAAGGACTTTCACACATTAGGCACGATTTAGTTTTTCAAGAATGGTTGCTTCTCCCCCACTGGTAAGCGTTCACATTATTTTTGTTCTCCATTCTCTGGTACGGTTGCATATTTACACTCTCCGATACAGCATGTGGCAGAATGTAACTGCTTGGTTTGTGGGCCGCCATTAAACACAAGACAGTAAGAGAATAAGGATTAACTATGCCTAATTTTATTGGTATTTTGGAAAAAATGTGAAGGGTAATGCTCTTGTGTGCCTCCTATATTAGCTATATCTGTGCAAGTCAAAATTTGAGATGAGTGTGTTACGCATCTGGAGATTTTGGAGGAGACCGACGGCACTGAGGGTGTCTCGTCTAAACGGCAATCTACTTCCGTTCTCATGCATGGCTGCCTCTCATATCGGATTTGATCCGTGCCTGAATGCACTGCATTGTTCTCGAAAACCACCTTTTCCAGCAGACTTGGGTGCGGCTCTCGAGTGCAGAACGATTGTGTTCTCACTGATCGAAATGAACCAGACTTTGGGGTCAAGTGTTCTCGAAAACGATCCAGGGGTCCTAATGTGAAAAAACCCTAAAGCCTCTAACCAATCTTAGACAAGTCAGAATTCTTCTAACCAATCATAATGCAGAACGCGGGATTTCACACGATGCCAAAGATCAACGTTTTAGAAAATTACTACTTCTTATTCTGCTTTTATGTTTCTTGGCAGATTACGTGTGTTACAGTAGGCAAGACAATTTGCACATGGCAAAGAAGTCCTATTCTGATTAAATAATTTGACCATATATAAATGCACCTCTCATCAGATCTGCATCCACATAATCAGTCAAGTTGGAATCTCTAACTGGAATGACTTTAATCAGATTGAAGAAACATTGTCCATGTAAATGTAGTTATTGTGTCACATTGTGCTGCTATGATCCTTCAAGCAACACCTGGAAAACAACGATTTTACTCTGTGTTAGTGTTGCCTAATTTAGATAGTATCAGCTTTCAGATGCATTTCTGAACAAGTTTAATATTCTGGCATTTTAGAGGACTGTTAAGCACCTAAGAATTTTAATACATTGCTGTTATTCTTGGGATTAAGCTCAAACTTTAATAAATCCCTCACCTTGCTTAGCCAGTCAGGGGTAACGATCGGCACTCCCCGGGCCACGGCGCACAGGAACTTAACAGTACGCCGGACTTTATCGGTCACCAGGTGAGTCATATCAGCCACGCCTTTCGCCAAACCTCCACCCAGACGCACCACCACCTTCTCCCCGTCCTCATCCACTACTCCTGTAAACAGAACCTGAAAAGGAGCGAGGGAGTATTCCACGTCAAAGGATTGTTCTACTATTGTGTCATTCCTTATATACAGTTTTACCCCTTTATAATTCATTTTTATAATATTTCTTAAATGTTGCCATTGCACATGGATGCAGGATTAATACATGATTTAGCCTTCTGTGAGGTTGTTGCTACTCAGATTTGTTTAGTGAAATCAGATGACAAATTAACAAGAAGGGAAGAACTGCATGTACATGTTCTACCTTGTGTGTCTGTCCTGTTAGAGAGCGGCGAGGGGTTTTAGGGGTCGGCTGGGGAGTTTCTTCCATCAGCACAGAGACATCCACACCTCTTTTACGCCCCCTGCTGCTGCTTTGGCACGTAACACTATCCTCAGCGACAGCCATAACCTCAGTCTTCTCTGCCGCATCTTCTTTAATATAATTTCCACCAGGATGTTTCCCACCTCTTCCTTTTCCTCTTCCTCTCCCCACAGCTGCCGACTGCTCTCTCTCCTCCTCCTCCGGTTCTTCCTCTTTCACACTCCTTTTCCTTCCTCTTCCTCGGCTCGGAGTAGCTGCGCTGCTGCTGGATCTCTCAGAGCTTCTGGAATTGGAGCGAGAGTTAGAAGCCTGATTTATTTCCTCCTTTTCACTAGAGGGTGCTGTGGTAGTAGCTGTTCTTCTTCTTCTCCCCGATGGCCTGCCTTTGTCATTCTGTTCTTCAGCAGTTTTCCTCCTTTCCCCTCTTCCTCCATTTAAGCGATCCTGAGCGGACTGCTCTGAACACACAGAGTTGGAGGAGTTGGACCGCGAGCGAGTTCTTTTAGCTGGACCGCCTTCGTCCTCCACGCCAGCAGGGGGCGCAACAGATTTCCTGGTAGTGCGTCGGCCTCGTCTGGTCTTGCCGTCACCATCAGCTTGTTCATCCTCTTGCTTTTTGTTGGTCCCTTCTTCACATTCTTCATTTTGCATCCCACTCAGTTCTTGTTCAGTCTCCAGTCCTTCTTTAGTTCCTTCTTCTAATTCCTGATCCTCCTCTTTCTTGCTTTTTTTCCCCCTTCTTTGCAGCCCTGCTTTTCGTTTTCCTGGTGCTGGTCTCCTTTCTTTTCCCATATCCTCTCTATCGTCTTTACTCTTTTTTTCCTTCGCATTTTGCTCAATTTCTTGTTTTTCTTTCTCTTCTCTTGATTTTTTCTCTTCCTCTTCTCTCTCTTTTCTATCCCTTTTCTCTTTTTCTAACCGGTCCTTTTCTTGTTTTTTCCTTTCTTTCTCCAGCTCTTGTCTTTCCCTCATCTCCCTTTCTAGTCTCTCTTTTTCTTCTTTTTCCCTTTTTTCCTTTTCTATCCTCTCTTTTTCTAACCGGTCCTTTTCTTGTTTTTTCCTTTCTTTCTCCAGCTCTTGTCTTTTCCTCATCTCCCTTTCTAGTCTCTTTTTTTCTTCTTTTTCCCTTTTTTCCTTTTCTATCCTCTCTTTTTCTAACCGGTCCTTTTCTTCCTGTTTTTTCCTTTCTTTCTCCAGCTCTTGTCTTTCCCT
The DNA here is from genome assembly GCA_030068275.1 of Clarias platycephalus. Lineage (NCBI taxonomy): Eukaryota > Metazoa > Chordata > Actinopteri > Siluriformes > Clariidae > Clarias > Clarias platycephalus. The sequence goes on along the minus strand of JAQQZT010000033.1, from coordinate 9,103,644 downwards.
CATCTCCCTTTCTAGCTTCTTTTTTTCTTCTTTTTCCCTATTTTCCTTTTCTATCCTCTCTTTTTCTAACCGGTCCTTTTCTTCCTGTTTTTTCCTTTCTTTCTCCAGCTTTTGTCTTTCCCTCATCTCCCTTTCTAGCTTCTTTTTTTCTTCTTTTTCCCTATTTTCCTTTTCTATCCTCTCTCGTTCTAATCGGTCCTTTTCTTCTTGCTCTATCCTTTCTTTTTCCAGTTGCTTCTCTTTTTCCAATCTTTCCATCTCCTCTTTTTCTTTCATCTCTTTCTCTTCTCTTTCCTTCTTCTCTCTCTCCAATCTCTCCATCTTTTCACGTTCTTCTCTCTCCTTCCCCTCCTTCTTCAATCTTGCACTCTCTTCTCTTTCCTTCCTCTCTCTTTCTAACTGATCTCTAGCTTCTTTCTTCTTCTCCATCTGTAGTCTCTTACTTTCCTCTTGCTTTTTCACGTGATCCATTTCTTCATTTCCTGCTTCCATTAGCTCGAGTCTGGCCTCGTCATCATCTTTAGATTTCAGCCTCAGACTCTTTCTTCCTCTTCCCTTATTCCCTCGTTCGACCTCTTCCTCGCTGTCCTCCTCTTGCTCTATTTTCCCTCTCTTTCCTCTCTTCTCTTTCCCTGCACCAGCTCTTCCTCTACCCTTAACCTTTCCAGATGCTGCTCTTCCTCTTTCTTTTCCTCTCAGGTTCCTCCTGCTGTCTTGCAGTTCCTCCTCTTCTTCCATCTTTCCTGTATCAGTAGTCGAATCGGGTTCGGTGGCTGGTGCGTTCTCGACTTTAGCAATCTGCCTCCCTCGGCGGGATTTTCTACCAGATACGGCTTCGCTCGGTGACGCTTCCTCCTGTGCCTCCTCTTCTTCACACAGTGGAAGAGTCTCAGGAATGGCGACATGAGGCTTTGTCTTAGCACCTTGTCTCCTCGTGCTGGATCTCCTAGTAGAAGTGGTTTCGCTCTGTTGCTCTTCCTCCTGTCCCTCCTCATCCTCTTCACACATAGGCTGCGTCTCAGCAACGCTCACACGGGTGACTTTATTCGACTCGACAGGCTGCTTTGTCTCAATCTTAGCAGTCTGTCTCTTCCTGCCAGCTCCTCTGCTTTTCCTAGGTTTATTCTTCTCTTCCTCTTGCCCCTCTTCTTCCTCACACATTGGCAGTGTTTCTGCAATAGCGACATGACTGTGATCATCAGGCTTGCGAGGTTGTGTGGACTCAACGTGAGCAGGCTGTGTTTCTCTGCTTGAGCAAGGTTCATTCAACTGTTCTTCATCCTGTTCGTCTTCTTCCTCACACATTGGCAGTGTTTCCGCAACAGCGACACGAGTGTGATCATCAGGCTCGAGAGACTGTCTTGACTCAACATGAGCCGGGCGTGTTCCTCTGCTTGATCTACGTTCATTCATCTGTTCTTCCTCCTGTCCCTCTTCTTCCTCACACATAGGCAGTGTTTCGACAATAGGATCAGCCTCAGTAAGCTGTGTTTGTGCATCATCTACTTCATTATCATTTTCTACTCTTTCATTCTCACCCCGTTCCTGCTTGTCCTCTTCTCTAGTCAGTTCATTCTCCTTTTCTATCCCCGTTCTTCCTTCTTCCTGAGCCCTTTCTCCCTCATCTGTCTGATCTTCTCGATCTTCTAAATCCCTGCTCTCGTGCTCCTCCTTTTCTGTCTCTTCCTGTTCCTTCTGGATTTGGGCAGCGAGGAATGCGTAGGGTTGAGTGTGCTCCTCCTGCCTCGGGCTCCTGACGATCAGCAGAGTGTCTGCAGTGGAGAGATGCGAATCCACTTGCATCTCGTCGCTGACATCCTCCTCGGCCTTTATTTCCGGTTCGCTAGCGACAACCTCCTCATTAGTGTCACGATCACCGTTATCTTCATTCAGCGCTCCGGGTTTGATGAGCTGCGTTTCAGCAGTGTGGATGCTGGAGGGGGTCTGAGTATCCAGTGGCTCCGTCTCCTGTTCCTCCTCATCTTTTTCTCCATCTTCCTCCACCTCCTCTTGGCCTGTCGCACAAACGTACGCCTGCGTAGAGTCCAGATCCTGCATTTCCTCAGCTTTAGTACTGTCTTCTGAATTTTTCATCTCTATAAAACATGGATGATAATAACAGCACTGTTAGCAAGTAGTAAAATGCAGCACTGCATGCAGTTCCTGGGTAGTATGGGGTGTGGCAACCCACCGACGGCAGGCCTCGAACCCGGATTCTCAGATCCGAAAACCATCAAACTAGAGCCTTAACCACCTGAGCCATCACTCCCACATATTACGTTTAATGTATTCTTGTAAGAATAGTTCAGTACACCTGGTGCTGTTTCCTCAGTCATCTTATTATCCACATTAAACGTGCCATTATCACACACAGCCGGGTAACCGCGCTGCGATTATGGGAAGCCATTAGGGTCAAATTTGGACATCATATTAATTCGCGCTCAAAAAAAAATAGTAATGCGTTAAAATTTCTAGATTAATCACATATATTAATGCGTTAATATTGACCGCCATAATAATTTTAGTAGTTGTTTTTGGAATTTTGGTTCACGATTATTAGGGAAATGTAATGTGTACAGTACAACATAAAGAAATGCAAGTCATACATTGATGACTTATTTATCCTAGTTGAATAGTAATACACAAGCAGGATGAACAATGTAAGCCAACCTGGTGACTCATAACAGGAGAAATGTCTGGAAATAGGAGCAGAGAATAAATGCAAGAGCTGTTTAGTGCTCATGCTGAGGGAAAAAAAAGCGGTCTTAATTAAAATACCACACTCCAGGACACATCATTTATAAGTTAATCACCATTCGAGTCCAAGCATGCTGAACAAGTAGAGAGAAACTGCATGTACTGAACAAATTCGTGTTACATGTAAAATACTGTTCAAATGCTATGAATTTCCTAATACACATGTTAATCATAACCTGGGAATTTCTTTATTTTACCATTTTCTACCACTTCAGAAGAATGGTATTATTATTAAGAATTATTATTATATATTGTTATACAGAATTAAGATAATAATGAAGACATTATATTATTTAAAAAAAATCATATTTTTCATTATAAGATATGATAACACTAAAAAAAGGACTTGTAGGAATTATCTAGTAACTGTAAATATATGAAAATATTTTTAATTATAAAAGCCTAACATTATTCCTAACTAAGCTCATTGCACACTAAATTTGAATGAGAATAGATTCAGTAATAAAAGAAAAAACAAAACGTTTTTTAATAAATCAACATTATTATTATTGTTGTTTAAATTCTCACTATAAATGTCCTAAACATTTTTTAATCAGACAATGAAATACAATTTTAAGCAAATTAATGTTTGTTTAATAAATATTTATAAATTCTTTTTTTTTTTTTTAATAAATCACCGTAGCATGCATGCTCTGTATTTATATCCATGATCAGTCAGATCAGTCAAATCAGGTATTATATCGCATTTTGGGTCATTTAGATTATGCATATTTTTAGATTCCTAGTTCAATAAGCTTCATTTGGATACCAGGTTTATTAGTGCATCATGTCCGTTTGCTGAGATATGGCCAGTGCGAGTTTGTTTACTAGGAGAGCGCCAGGGAGGAAAATAAAAATCGTACATCAAAATGCTATTTTTCCATGTCGTAGTATGAAAGAGGGAATCCTCGTACTCATTCTGACACCAGGATTTCTCTGCTACCCCTAAATACACGTTTTCCAGGGAAGTAACACAGCAAAAAAAAAACAAAGGGATGTTTTTGTATTACAACTGGAGTAACCAGCTTGAACACAGGTCATTAAAGTGATTTAATGTTTAGGATTAAAACTCTCTCAATTCTGTTGAAGGTTCAGGAAAATAAGGTATTGATCAACACAACTTTTGGCAAAATCTTAAATTTGAGACTCTCCGCCTACTGCACTCTATTAGCCACACGGCAAAACTAATCTGTGCGACTTAATACCCGACTTGATATTTGAAAGCTCACAGTTTATAGTTAATATTGGAAAAGGTTAATTTCCAAGATTAAAGAATTTATCAGAAAAGTCTTTAAGAACCGTTTCAGGCATGGTGGAGAGAGGACGCTTAAAGTTTTGCACACATGCACCAAAATGTTTGGTAATATATTTCTTGCAAAGACTTTTTGGCTGGTAATTTTCACGAATGTACTATGAGTAGTGCTGATTGCATGACTGTAGATGAAAATATGTCCATTTGTGTAATGTATTATTTTCATGCATACATGGGAGGTCCGACAGCTACGTACAGTATGGGCACGTGCCAAAATTTATTGTTCGGCGAGTGCGTACTACGGAGTAGTGCTGATTTGGCGAGGTCAAACCCTTTATTCAATAATTTTATTTGTTTAGCAGCACTTCTAATATTATAAGACAGTAGACTTACTGTACAGTAGACATTTGTATGTTCCAATAACTTAAAGAATAATTTAAGATAACGGTTTTAAATTGCTTATGTATAATATAAACCTCTTTTAAAACACATGGCGACATTATGTTTTCACATTAGATTCATAAAATATGAATGAGGATCATCATAAATATCAAACGTTGATCCAACTTTATTGCTGTAGTTAGCATTAGCTTAAGGGAAGTTAGCTTAAATATCCGAAAAAACACATCTGAATGGGGAAATCAACCTTATCTTTATTCTAACAGCATTAAACATACAGCTCTCCATGATGCTCCATTCATTAGTTAAAGATGAGCTGTTGAATATTGCAATCACACCGCGCACCACATGTTTCTGAGCATCTAATCAGAGCGAAACACATAGAAAAACAAACTCTCACCTCACCGTCTATACCACTCTATCCTGTGTTGGAGACTATCCCAGGAGACTGGGGTACACTCTGGATGGGTGCTAAGCCATCACAGGGCACATAGCAAAACAACCTCCTCTAAACACACTTTCAACTTTAATCTACCCCAACAAAACAGGAAGTGCCACCTTGTGGCGTTATTTGGTATTACTTATGACTGCCATGCCTGCACTGAAATCCTGAAGCATTGGCTCCGTACTGTTTTTCATGCTAGCTGAAGGACATGATAGTTGTAATTACCGTATAACTGAGTTGCCTGCATCTGCCATTCCTCCTCTGCAGGTTCCCCATCGTGCTCAGCAGCTTCTGGCAACTGATGGCTGCTGTCTGAAAGGCTCTGCTGGAAGGATGAGGCTCCGTGTGAGTGCCGAGATTCGGGGCCATCCAGCGACTGAGGCGTCTCGTCTAGATTGGCATCGGCTTGAGCGGCATCGCCCACAAAGGACTGAGTTTCAGCCACAGCAAAGTCATCATCTGGGTGAGTGATACCTCCAGGGGAGACAGACGGGGGAAGGAGAGAGGGGAGACCCGGCCCTGAATGAGTCCGAGAGAGACCAAGACAAGAAATTAAATGGTGTATTGGAAGCAGATAGGAGGCAAGATTTTCACCTTTGTGTGAGCATAGCAAGTTTACTTATGTGTGCACGGTCGGCCCTATGAGGAGGAAAAAAGGCAAGAATGTGGTAAAGTAGAGAAGAGAGAGGAACAGAGTTGGCCGAGGTCACACGTAACACATGCACACCAGGAGTCTGAAGTGGAGCTCTTTTTGTTATTTCTGGTGAGTGTTGAGAGCGTGCTACAGTGTCTTGACTTTATTTTTCGATGTAGCGCGCTCTCAACTCTCAGCAGAAATAACAAAAAGTTCACTCTCCAGTTCTCGAGAGTGCTTCTTCCCACCCACCGTCTCACACATCAGGTTATACAGCTTCCTTTATCAGAGCTTTGCGACACCTGAATAAATACAGTACAGTATGCCACGACACTTAAAACCTGCCCCTTCCAAAAGAAATACCCTACCAGTCAAAAGTTTGTACACCCCTTCTAATTCTTTCCACAATGTAAAACAATGCTGAAGTCATCCATGACATGCAATGATCTCCTTTGAACAGTCGATATTGAGATGCCAGCTGTTCTTGACTAGTTCGTGCAAGCGCTTAATGGGTTTTGCAAAGGCACTTGACAATACTGTTCCAGCATGAACTGTTCCAGAACAGCTGACCTTCGTGTCTTAAAATAACAACTGTTGTAGTCGCTTAATTACCTAATGCCATACGTGTTATTTAATAGTATTATTTTAAAATCTCCAGTATTGTGCTAGAATGTGGAAAATTAAATCACATTAAGGCCATCATCATTCAATAATAATGCCACAGTATTTTCTAACAAAGCATTATAAAACAAGGCATTTCTAAAAATACACTAAATGACCAGAAGTATATGGACACCTGACTGTCACTCCCATATGTGCTTCCCGTTCTAAAACCTGTTTCTTCGATCTGTCATGCGAATATCATGCAGGAACTAATTTAGCCTTATATATATGAGCACCATATTCATTCATTTTCTATACCGCTTCATCCTTGTATTCAGGGTCGCGGGGACCTGGAGTCTATCCCAGGAGACTTGGGGCACGAGGCAGGGTACACCCTGGACAGGGTGCCAATCCATCGCAGGGCATGAGCACCATATATTAAATGAAAATACTAATAATTAAAAATATACATAAAAAAAAAAAAATAATAATCTTAATCTTATACAATTAGTGCACTTCCAACTTTGTGGGTACAACAGTCAGGTGTCCACATACTTTTGGCTATACATTTATAGGATTAATCTACAGATTGAATTCATATAACGACATAAAAGTAGCTAAAATTCAATGCGGTTGTATCCACAAATCTTACAACGCTAGTGACTCTTCATTTGTTGAAACGCATGGAAACGGCGACAGTAAATGCCACGCGGACACGAGCTTCTCCTCTACAAGTGGTCCGAGTGATTAAGTGATCAGATCACAAGACACGTTCGCTTTTAGACCTGCATTTAACACTGTCCACTTGTAGTCTGATCACCCGAGATGAATGTGAATGACTCACGCTTGAACAGCTGAGACGGACTGAGGAATGCTTGTGTTTCCAGCTCCTCTCCAGACATGCCTGTGGAAGACACACACACAATCAGTTAACCCCACAGTGCTGCTCAATTCTCAAACAGTTTTCAGGTAAATAACAACTTGAGAAGTATTTGTACATTTCTTATATGTTACTGTTTCCATGGTAACAGCTCATTTAAATGGACTTGTCCAGTGGGTGCTCCACATAATGAAAGACTTTTAAACCTGTTAAAAGACATGATTTTATTTTGTAAAGAAACATTTGTATTCATTGATATGATTAGGTTTTCTCAAAGGATATTTTTTTTAACATTTGGGAGGCGTCTTGGGTATCAGTGGGGTTTCCACTACAGTGGAACCTCGGATTGCGAGTAATGCGGTTTGCGAGTGTTCCGCAAAACGAGCAAAGATTTTTAATACATTTTGACTTGAAAAACGAACAAGTCTTGGTTTACGAGTACCGAGTATCATAAAGCAAAAGCAAGTCTCATTAGAGAGGTTAAAAATCCATTTTCTTTCTGCTCAAGACATGAGCCTGCTTTGTCTCTGTGTGCGCACGTCATTGGACACCATGTAAAATTATTTTTATGTATTTATTTTATTGGGCTGTGGAACAAATAATTTGAGTTTCCATTATTTCCTATGGGAAAATTCGATTTGGTTTACAAGTGTTATGGAATACGAGCCCACTTCCAGAACGAATTATGCTCGTAATCCGAGGTTCCACTGTATTAGGATTAGGATGATGAAGGAACTACTGTTGACAGCTATAATAATGCAACTTAAGCAAAAGACTTTTCTTGTAAAATTTTCACAAATGTAACTATAGACTGTTACAAAGCACATCTTGAATAAAAATGCATAATTGCTGGTAAATTACTTTAGTGTAGGGGTTGGTGGTGGGGGGTGATGTGGACGTCTAATAACGTGGACGAGAGAAATAAAGTGGAGTTTTTACTCTCATAACCGTCAATCAAAAGTCCCGGTTTGACTTGAACACCCCTCGTGTTTTGAGTGTAACAAAAAAATTTTTAATTAACCCACCTGCACCTTTTGGTGTAGAGGAGTGGACGACATGTACTGTTGATTCTGCACTCTTCTGCTCTTTCTCCTCCACCTTGTCTTCATCCTCCTCCACGTCTGTGTCGCTGTCCAACCTGAACGGAGCCTCGTCTGGAACAGGACGGTCATGCTGTGCGTCTCTGCTGCTTGTATCAGCAGTCTGGTTCTCTGAACGTGTCGGAGACTTTCCCGTTACCTTGGCTGCAGCGGGGGTTCTGATCTCAGTGTCGTCGTCGTCCTCCACATCTGTATCGATGTCTGACTGATCATGTGACATTTTGGCATCTGGAACTTTGACGCTGTCCACAGATTTGGGTTCCAAATCTTTGCTTTCCGTCTCATCGCCTTTTGTTGTCTCTTCTTCATCCACGTCAGTATCGCTGTTCAGGTTGAACTCGGCTTCGTGGCTGGTTGGAGGTTTCGAGTCTTGCATACGAGGAACATCATCTTCATCTTCTACATCAGTATCGCTCTCCAAGTGGAGCTGACCAGAACCACTTTCTGTATCTTTCTTCTCCTCCAGAGACACCGTCGGGGTGTGCATTTTAACGGGCTCGTTGTCCTCCACATCTGTATCACTGTCCATGTTCAAAACAGCTGGATTCACCGCGTCCTGTTTCACGGCTAAAGCTTCAGGATCGCTCTTGGCCTTCTTAATGTCCTCGTCTTCTACATCGGTGTCACTGTCCATATGCAGATCAGCAGGAGTTACAGCACCCTCTTCTGCTGTGACGGTTTTTGGTGCGTCCTTCATCATTTCCTCCTCTTCATCCTCGACATCCGTATCGCTGTCTATGTTGAAGAGCAGTTGGTCTGGTTTAGGGGAGTCTGATGAGACTTTGGTGTCGTTCCCCGTCTTTAGAAATCGACCCTTCAGCGTTGAGGACGGAGTAATGGAGCTCTCATCCTCACTGCGTAAAAAAGATGGAGAGAGAAGAGAAGACAAGTCTGTAGTTATCTGCATTGAAAGAATGATATCATCCATGGCAACATCTCCGTGATGGTAGCCAACTTGCTATCCTTCACCACTAGAGCATCACCCGGTGTACATACAGCATGTTGTCACACTGTCAGAGCAAATATGGTGTCTGATCTGCTGGTTACCTCTCTGGAATGACCTTGTTTGCCGGGGTCAGGAATGTTGAACAAGTTGGGCTGGAAAGGTCAGAAGAAGCCGAGTCGGAGACTAAAAAAAAACAAACAACAACAACAACAAGAGGTCGAGACAGATGCTCTGAATGCATGTCTGGTTACAGTACATTATAAATCATATGCACGTTTGCTACACGCTTCACTTACCCACAATCCTCTTCCTGTCTCTTCTTCCATGTCTCTCTCCATCAGAGTCTGAGTCAGACTCAGGTACCAGGGTTCTCTCTGGCTTTTTGGGACTCATCTGTACCGATTCAGCACTTTTCGCTTCTTCAGTCCACAAGGGCACAGGAGGTAGCGCACACTTCTTCCCGCCATTCCCCGTCCCTCCTTCTGAGCCGCCGCTAGCGGATATCAGACCCTTGGCTTTCTCTCTCCCATTGTCGGCTGTGAACGTGTCTGCGTTCTTCAGGCTGACGTACTGGCAGGGCAGATCAGCGAGCACCAGGCCGTCTCCTTCAGTCAGCGCGTATCGTACGTGCGGGGTCAGTTTAAGACGACCCTTCCTGGTGCCATTTAAACTGCCCAGGTCCCACAGCAGGGCCTCCGTGGCGTCACTGTGGGCATGACGTTCGTTAGGACCAAACACAGAGACGGAGATGACGGCATGCCGGCCGGATATGGAACGGGCTTGGAGCGGCACCGAGCAGGAGGTAGGGTCTCTCCCCAAAACGTTCTCCCCCTGGTAGAGAGGCACCTCTGTGGAAAACACGTTGGAGAGAGAAACTAGTCGTTGAAGTTACGCACTGTTATACATCTTTATTAATTTATCAAATACAAATCACAGTATTGACCTTTACAGTTATTTCATGGCAAAAACTATTTTTTAGGCTGTTCAAAGCTACCTGGCCCTATGTGAAAAAGTAATTGCCCCTAAACTTAATAACCTAACAATAAAGTATTAGTGATAACTGACAATGAGTCTTTCACGTCGCTATGGAGGAACGCTCTTCTTTGTAGAATTCTTTTAATTCAGCAACTAAAAACATCCAATTTTGACAAATATGCAAAAAAATAATTTGTCTATAATTTTTTTTTTACCTTTTTTCTGAATTTTTTCGATTTTCTCCCCTAATTTAATCGTGTCCAATTCCTCCCAGTCGCTGGAGGCTCCCACATTAAGCTTCTACCGCCACTCAGTCGGGAGGGCCGCAGAC
>JAQQZT010000033.1:9076537-9089452 GCA_030068275.1 Clarias platycephalus | reverse complement strand
TGTGAAGCTGCTTTGAGGCAATGACAATTGCTAAAAGCGCTATACAAATAAAATTGAATTGAATTGAATTGAATAAACACACTGAATCAATAAGTGTTGCAGTAGTGTTAGCTCTCCAGCTACTTCCTAACCCGACACTTTCCACTTTCAAAGAAATCATTACAGGCGTAAAAACATGCCACAGTGTTACATTTAAAGCCTGTTAGTTTATTGTGAACGCCTTTACTCGTTTAATTGTTGTAAATACTTTACAATCGTATACTTTACCCCGCAGCTGCAGCAGCGATGAACACTTCCGGAAACGTAAGACACGCCTTAAATGTAAACACGACTGCCTATTGGTTAGATTGGTTGCTGCCTGAAGCTGATTGGTTGTCATGTGTGTCAGTCAAAAATGCATGCTCTTTGATTGGATGTTGTATGAAGTGCGCAATGCGTTGCGAAAATTTCCCCGCGTTTCTACTGAGTAACGGGCACGAGCTGGATTACAGTGGGCGCGCATATGTTTGTGTTTTCATAATACTAACAATAATAATACAATGATTTCTTAAATTTTTTCAAATTAATTTTTTAAATAATTTTTATAAATTATATGTTGTTGTTGGTCTTTCGGCTGCTCCTTCATATTTAAAACTAGGCCCTCTTCTATCAATGTATCATTCACCATCTACCTGTATAGGGTAGGATAGGCCTGGAGCCTGTATGGGGACATCCAGATAACACACACTCATCACCTATACCGCTTAGTCCCCTATACCGCACAAGGTGGGGTACACCCTGGACGCGTGTATTGTTGTTGTTGTTGGTCTTTCAGCTGCTCCAGGCAAGGGGTCGCCACAGCGGAATATCCAGTCCGCACTACAACTTGGCACAGGTTTTACGCCGGATGCCCTTCCTGACGCAACCCTCCCATTTTATCCGGGTTTGGGAGTGGCCCTGCATCCAGTGGCTGGGGGGTTTGCCCACTGGCTGGGAATTGAACCCGGGCCTTCCGCATATTGTATAGTTGGTTAAAATTAAATAAAATTCCGTTCATTATATTGCCTAGGTTATGTTGTAAGTCTCTTTGGAAGCAAACTAAAAATGACATGGCGGTGCAGTGGTTAGCACTGTCGCCTTGCACCTCCAGGGTCCGGGTTCGATTCCCGGCCGGGCTCGATTCCCATCTCTGTGTGCATGGAGTTTGCATGTTCTCCCCGTGCTTGGTGGGTTTCCCCCGCATACTCCGGTTTCCTCCCACAGTCCAAAGATATGCAGGCTAATTGGCATTCCCAAATTGCTCATAAAAATTGTTTCCCTTTTTTGCAAAAAAGAGTGGTATAAAGTTACCCAACAGCAACATGAAAAACTGGAGGAGAGCATGCCAAAACGCATGAAAGCTATAATTGCAAATCGGGTTATTCCACCAAATACTGATTTCTTAATGTTATTTAGCCAAAGCATTAACACAATTTGTTTACAAATTATTTACATTTTGTTTTATGTGAGTTATTAAAGATCTGCAAATACTGCATGATCTTTGGTTCTATTGATGTGTTATGATGTTATCATTTCCTTTAAATATACACTCTAAATGAAACAAAACCAATACATGCACTCTTGTAGAAAAGAAAAAAAAACATAAGTAACTGATTATGCTATAGCGTTCTCTTATTTTGGTCCAGAGCTACCTATACTGTATATTAGAGGGAAAAGATAAGGCTGTCTGCGGTTTATTTGGGTGCATAGGATGGCCTGTGTTGGTGTGCGATTTCCTGGCCTGAAATTGTGCCCCAGTCCGGCCCTGATTGTGCACCAGGGGGGAAATCTCCTTTACATTTTTTAAGTATACAGTACCGTGCAAAAGTATTGAAACAACCCTTATTTTATTCTATTTAATTTTAATTAAATTAAATGACATAGATTAAATTACGGTGGTGTAGTGGTTAGCACTGTCGCCTTGTACCTCCAGGGTCCGGGTTCGATTCCTGGCCAGGCTCGATTCCCATCTCTGCGTGCATGGAGTTCGCATGTTCTTCCCGTGCTTGGTGGGTTTCCTCCCACAGTCCAAAAATATGCAGATTAGGCTGATTGGCTTTCCCAAATTGTCCGTAGTGAGTATGTGTGTATGTGTGCGATGGATTGGCACCCTGTCCGGGTGTACTCCCCATCATGCCCTAAGTCTCCCGGGATAGTCCTAAATTTAAGGGGAAATTCTAAGAAAATGTCATAATTCTACGAATTTTCTTAGAATTTTATAACTAGGAGCAACTTTTAGGCTTAAGAACCTAAAAGTTCCCGGTGGAAACCCGCCAAGCACAAGGAGAACATACAAACTCCATGAACACAGACCTGAGGAGGGAATTGAACCTGAAACCTGGAGGTGCAAGGTACTGTAACAGTGTTAACCAGTACGCCACCATGCTGTCTTGAGTTCTTAAAGTCAATCCTTAAACTACATACAGTGCCATTTAGTGGCCTGTTTGGCATTGGATCTATTAAGGTCTAAAAAGAGCATTTTAAACTTTTATGCCAGCTGTTTAGGAGTGTACTACTGCTTGATCTCTGATATATTTGTGCAATGTGGGGAATTTTTCTGCTTTTATGTTCACCCTTTTTAATTATATTATTATTAATGTTTAATAATATAATATACTGTAATGCATTATAGTATAATACGGTATAATAAATATGATGTTTCATAAGCTAACCCTATAAAATGTCTGGCCATGTGTTTGTCGAGATGAAAGAAAGAGTCAAAAAGTAGCCAATGTTTCACGTTTATTTTATTGTTTTTTTCCCCAGAGGCTCAGGTCCTTCCATTAGGAAATTGAAGTATAAAATGTAAGGGACATTCTTAATACCTCATGATCGAAAAGAAACAAAAAACATGCTTTAAAAAAAAAAAAAAAAAAAGTCTAAAAGCTTTGGGCTCAGATACAGGACACACGACACGTGTTCTCTAGATTGATGTCAAAAAACTGCATTACTTTCTTATTGACGTTCTACAATCGGTCTTTTTGAAAAATTCAAAGTTTCCCGCATGATCCGTTCTACATTCCTTGTTCCCGCGAAGCCGTCCAGGCTTCCCTCACTGCAGACGTTGGTTGGCGTCCAGGCAGGAAGACTGAACAATGCTCTCTGTCCGAGTCTCGTCCTTGTTTTTCGTTTCCCTTCCATCGTTCCATCAAAGTCTGACACTCTTTGTAAACCTTTTGACTGAATACTGTGAATAAGGACATGCTCAAGTGGCATCATTGTGCAAAGTTGTCCCGTTTGTAGTGCAACACCCTCGTTAGGAGGAATACACAAACACTTTTAGAATCATTCTGACTTGAATCTGTTCTGGGGGTTCCCATGTATGTTTAAACAGTAAAGGAAGTGTCTAAAATAAAAAAAGGGGGAAAAAACAGAAAATAAATAATGGGTCTGAACACACACATTATCTTTAGGGAAGCTTCCTGCCTTCTCCATCACAGCATCGTTATTGGACATGAGTGTATTCGTCTAGCCCTGCAACGATCTTATTGGCCAGATTGATATGGTTGGTTTCCCAAACACAGACTTAAACTGGTCCCAGTGCCGTTCTCATCTGAAGATCCTTCCTATGGTAGGACTAAAGTTAGTCTGGGTAAGAGAAAGTAGGCCACATCAGATCCTTCCTGCTGTGAATCGGAGTGGAAGTGAAGACATTGGTACGGTAAAGAAATATAACGCTTGTAATGGATAACTATTACTACTAGTGTTTTTTATTCTGTGCTCAAGAACATTTGTTCAAGACTCCTCTGGTTGTTTTGGCCCCATTTGACTAGTGCTAACATTAACTTCAAGACACTTACGGTTGATTCCGCATGTGCTGTGCTACATTTTTTTTTTCTCCCCCTTAAAAACCACTACCCCCTCCGAATCCTGCTCCCACTCCCCTGCCCCTTTCCCAATCGTCTCCGCTTCTTAGGCGACCTCCTCGCCCTCCTCTTCGAACTCGCCCTCCTCTTCAGCTGTAGCATCCTGGTACTGCTGGTACTCGGACACCAGGTCGTTCATGTTGCTCTCGGCCTCGGTGAACTCCATCTCGTCCATGCCCTCTCCGGTGTACCAGTGCAGGAAAGCCTTGCGTCGGAACATGGCGGTGAACTGCTCGGAGATGCGCTTGAACAGCTCCTGGATGGCCGTGCTGTTACCGATGAAGGTGACGGCCATCTTGAGGCCGCGTGGCGGGATGTCACACACGGCCGTCTTGACGTTGTTGGGGATCCATTCCACGAAGTAGCTGCTGTTCTTGTTCTGCACGTTCAGCATCTGTTCGTCCACCTCCTTCATGGACATGCGGCCGCGGAAGACGGCGGCTACGGTGAGGTAGCGGCCGTGACGGGGATCACAGGCAGCCATCATGTTCTTGGCATCGAATACCTGCTGTGTCAGCTCGGGCACGGTGAGCGCGCGGTACTGCTGGCTTCCCCTGCTGGTAAGAGGTGCGAAACCGGGCATGAAGAAGTGAAGACGCGGGAAGGGCACCATGTTGACGGCCAGCTTGCGCAGGTCAGCATTGAGCTGCCCGGGGAAGCGGAGGCAGGTGGTGACGCCACTCATGGTGGCGGAGACGAGGTGGTTCAGGTCGCCGTAAGTGGGAGTGGTAAGTTTCAGCGTGCGGAAGCAGATGTCGTACAGAGCTTCGTTGTCAATGCAGTAGGTCTCGTCTGTGTTCTCCACCAGCTGATGCACGGACAACGTCGCGTTGTAGGGCTCCACCACGGTGTCCGACACTTTAGGAGAAGGCACCACGCTGAAGGTGTTCATGATGCGGTCGGGATACTCCTCCCGGATCTTGCTGATGAGGAGCGTGCCCATACCGGATCCGGTGCCGCCACCCAGGGAGTGGGTGAGCTGGAAGCCTTGGAGGCAATCGCAGCTCTCAGACTCCTTACGCACCACATCCAGGACCGAGTCCACCAGCTCTGCTCCCTCGGTGTAGTGGCCTTTAGCCCAGTTATTACCTGCACCACTCTGACCTGGAGCATACAAGGAGTGAATATCAGCGATTGTCATAAAAAAAAAGGCGGATATTTTTCTACGAATCTTAAAGTTAAGTTGTAAAGTTTGAAGTGAATCAATCCTCAAATCTTTCTTCCTGTCACTCACCAAACACAAAGTTGTCTGGTCTGAAGATCTGTCCGAAGGGTCCAGAGCGCACTGAGTCCATGGTGCCAGGCTCCAGGTCAACAAGAATAGCACGGGGCACATATTTACCTCCTTCATTAAAAACGAGAGAGAGAAAAAGATAACGTGGTTATTTATTAGGCACAGGAATGACCAGAACCCAGTCGATACGATGTCATCACGATACCTAGCAGCCGATTCGATTTGACTTGCGATTCATGATTTTTAAAAAATATCCAGATTCTATATGATTTTTAGACTAAACAAATCATTTGCTCCTACCACTCTGAATGCTGTGCTGCCTTGCAATATGTGAATAATTTAGAGTGCGCCACCTGTAGGATCATAGTGAAACTGCAACATATTGCCACCTCAATTATAAACATAACTAAAAAAAAATCATTGATGTGTGAATTTCTACATAAAAGAGTCGAGATATGTAATTGAAACGAATTTCCCCCCATCTCTAATATTTATATTAGTGCTGTCAATCAATTCCAAAATTTATCACAGTCATTAAAATCTCATCACAGCACTGCATGCGGTAGCTGGGTAGTATGGGGTGTGGCAAACCTACTGACGGCGGGGCTCAAACCCGGATACTCAGATCTGAAAATTAACAATCTAGAGCCTTAGCCGCCTGAGCCAGCACTCCCACAGCTTACGTTTAATGTACTTGTAAAATCAGTTCCCCTTGAAGGTAGCTCGAGCACACCTGGTGATGCCTCCTCAGTCATCTTATTATCCAGGCTAAATGTACCAATAATCACGCGATTATGGGACGCCATTAGGGTCAAACTTGGTCCTATGATTAATTTGCGTTAAGATACAATATCATAAAGCGATTAATGAATCCTGTATGTGATCTCTGACCTAAAGTAAAGTGTGTGTTTTTTACAGTAGTACCTGTAGCCTCGTTATAGTAGACGCTGATTCTGTCGAGCTGCAAGTCGCTGTCCCCGTGGTAGGTTCCTGTTGGGTCGATGCCGTGTTCATCGCTGATCACCTCCCAGAACTGAAATGAAAATCATTAACTTAATTGACTTCTTTCCATTACAAAATCATGCTGTCATCTCATCCACAGTCCAAATGACGTGTTATTTTATGTCCGGGAGACATGAGGCAGGAACAAGTGGAAACAAAATGACAGCGCTGCATGTGTCTGGTGGAATTCCAGTACCCCCTGCAGTCCATGTATCGACTCCAATGTAATTCTTTATTGAATCAAATGCAACATGTGGTGTCCTCATTTCTTTGTGTCTGACAATATTGCACTTGCCTGAAATGCAGTTTATTCCTGCGAATTAATTCCCTGGATGTAATTGTGTTTAAGCAATATATCTTTGTATATTCCAAGCACTACAGTCCGATTCAGATTAAAAGTGCTGAGAAGAAGAGGATAAAACGAAAAGGCTGTTTTGACAGGCAATCGGGGTGAGTGTGGCGAAATGGCTTTGAAAGAATGAGGACAATGTGGAGCGCAAAGTCTGAGCCAAGACCTCCCTCTCGTTACGGCGTCAAACCACAAAGACAAAACCCATTCCCGGATCAGACACACAAACCGAACCTAACTTGCTTTCTCATCAAATGTACCAGTCGGAGGAGGAAAAAAAAAATCAGTTGACATCACCGTTCAGTAATGTCAGGGTTTTCACACATCTCTGCGCCGGAGCTATTCTCAGGACGGCTGCATTGTTAAACAGCCAGGGACAAACCCGTGATTTACCAACTTGCTATTCACCCCAAGTCTCTGAGCAGCTGGAGACCCCGTTGCTAGAGCCACGTCTTCCATCTGCTGGGGCTCGCCCCTCCCCACACCCTGTCTCTCTCTCACACACACACACACACAGACTTCAATGCCCCCTGAATATCGAAGCACATCCACGCCCACTAATGCGGGGAATACACTGAAGGCATTATCTTAAAAGAATTGGGCTGACCAAGCCTATTGAATATCTCAGACAAATGTGACTCTTCTTTAAAGAATTTTTTTCAAATCAGGACATTTTAAGTCTGCCTTTGGTGATAGAACTGGAAAGTGTCAATAATGTTAATAGAAGAGCTAATGAGTCATTACATAGAATTCGATTTTCCTAACATGAGCAGGTTTTGATCAGATTTCTCTAGTGATAAGAACAAATCATTCAAATTGCTTCGCCTGCAGCCCATCATGGCAGACATTCCACCTCATCTTCTCCAGCTCGTCGTTCAACAACAAAAATATTAAAAAGGATCTACATGCGCCTATATATATAATCATGCACGTCCTATAGGATAACACAAAAAGAAGGCTAAAAGTCTTCCTCCATGTCGCTGTGATGAGGTTTCTAGGCTGAGGACTAGTTTTCTTTGTCCATGATTCTCTTGCCCCACCCTTCCCTATTCTCCAAGCGAAAAGCAACAGCTTCCGATGAAGATACCCAGTGTCAAATAGTCTAAAAATGCATTATGCATGTATATGTCGAACGAAAGATAAAACAATATTTCTATATTCTTTTTATATATACATAATGTATCGATCTAATAACAGTACTGGTCTACTGAAATGTCCTCCTCGCCGGTGTGACAGCTGTTTAAAGGGACGGGTGACACCCAGCAACAGAAGACGATAAAGATGGCTCATGGTTCGCACCCAAGTCCATATTTTACAGCACTGTGTATCCTATTAATAATCACATTTATTTTCACGTAGCTTAACTTTGCGGATGGGGACGTGGCTATGATAGAAAAAAACAAAAAAAACAGATCTAGACATTTTTGTCTGCTGTTTGTCTGCACAAGGGGGTGTTTGATTATCTGAGATTTATTCTTTTACCATTACAAATAAAAGTAAATATTAATATTTTGGACTGATTTCATCTCATCATATGCAAATTAAAATTGCTGTATGTATATATATATATGATAAAGCAATTTTACATTACATTACATTGATTGCAAAATAGATATTTATAATTAATATAAATATTATGAATTGAAAGTGATGCAGGCATCTGTTTTTTTTTTTTTTTTTTGTATATATGCACAATTATAAAAATGATAATACAGGATTGAATGAGGAATGAGGCAGGAAGGCCACTCCTCTGGAGGCTTTTCATTGTTGCATCTCTAAGCTGCAGTCTGTCTCAGATATAAATGTGATATTTCGTTTTTAAAGCTTTGCTTACCTTGGCCCCGATCTGGTTACCGCACTGGCCGGCCTGGATGTGCACAATCTCCCTCATGATTGCTCGATGTAACGGTCTTGGTGTCTCGGGTGTAACGGCGTGGCTGCTCGCTGTAGCCGGACAAAGGCTTTATAATCCTGGATTTACTCCAGCGCGAGACTGGGTGCGCTGTGGGCGGAGCGGATCCAAGGCCCCGCCTACCTACAATCTGATTGGATACAAAGAAGCAAACGCGGCAAAGATCAAGTCAAAAAGGCTACCGTTGAGCTAGCATGAGTTCGCGTTGCTGACAGGAAGAAAAAAACGTTTGTAGAAATGTTAGCTTTAAATTAGCTTTAATGTAATCAGTGATATTATTATTTCAGATTAAAGCACATGTACATGGCTGCCTGTGTTTTTGTAAGGCAAAATTTTGTAAATTTAAATATTGTTTACACGTCGTCAGCCTAATAATACACTCCCTGTTCGGAGTGAATCACAGATCAAAATAGTAGATTGGATAAAGATTAGGTTTTGTCTTAAAACGACTCTAGCGGTTTAAAATTTACTTATACCACTTTTATAATTTACTTACCACCATTTTCCATACCACCATTTTCATACGCCAAAATTTCAGTTTATCTTTCCTACTTGTTAAGTGAAGGCCAGGCGTAGCTCAATGGTTAAGGCATTGGACTACGGTTCGAAAGATCCCAAGTTCAAACCCCACAACCACCAAGTTGCTATTGATGGGCCCTTGAGCCCCAATTGCTCAGATGTATAATGCGATAAAAATGTAAGTCGCTCTGGATAAGAGCATCTGCCAAATGCCTAGAAAATGGTGGTATAATTAAATTATGCTGGTGTTTGTATACACTGAGCAAGTAGCTTATTTTAACGTAGATTATTAAATCTGCAATGTAACTAACTGTTCATAACCTCACTTCTACACAGCATTTTGATTTCATTTATGGCACAGGTTTAACTTCAGGCAAATACCTAAATACTTCCGAAGTTTCATTCATTTCTGTCCAGTCAGTTATGTTTGATCCTGTGACAAAATCTGGCTGGACAGACATACAGACAGATATACTGTACATAGAGACATACAGACAGAATTTTTTATGAAACTGGTTTCAGGTCCTCCAATGTGTGAAATGTAACGGTTTCATTAAATGAGCAAGTTCTGACCAATGTACAGAGAAAACCTTTTTTTTTTTTTTTTTTTTTAATTATATAGATATTCCTTTTGTATTTCAGATTCCAATCTGACTGCACTATTGTAATCAGTGTATCATAAAAGTTTTTCTTGTTTGGTTGTTTTTAACTTAACTGGCTGCTGTAACATTACAGTTTCCCCTTGGAATTATTAAAGTACTCTGTTTATCTATCTATCTATCTATCTATCTATCTATCTATCTATCTATCTATCTATCTATCTATCTATCTATCTATCTATCTATATACAGTCTTATGCAAAAATTTAGGCACCCCTTAATAAATAACAGATTTTGGTGATTTTTTAATTGAAAAGATGTTAACACAGTCTCTCTTGGAAATGGAAAAAAATGCACAAGATTTTCAGCAAACATTGATGCATAGTTACTTCTTATGGAAGTAACTATGCATCAATGGAGGTGCAAGGCGACAGTGCTAACCACTACACCACCGTGCCGCCTCTTGAACAAATGTAAAAAATTAAAACATTATTGTGGCAAGTTTGGGCACCCTACATAATTAGTACTTAGTAACACCTCCTCTGGCAGAT
The DNA here is from genome assembly GCA_030068275.1 of Clarias platycephalus. NCBI lineage: Eukaryota > Metazoa > Chordata > Actinopteri > Siluriformes > Clariidae > Clarias > Clarias platycephalus. The sequence continues at coordinate 9,079,402 of JAQQZT010000033.1, read as the reverse complement.
ATCACAGCTTTTTATAGCCAGCTAAATGTCTTTTAATTATTGTACTTGGGATTTTCTCCCATTCTTCCTTGCAAAAGGCTTCTAGTTCTGAAATATTCTTTGGTCGTCTTGCATTCACAGCTCTTTTAAGATCTATCCACAAATTTTCAATAATGTTTAAATCAGGGGACTGTGATGGCCGTTCCAAAACCTTCAGCTTGCATCTCTTGAGGTATTCCATAATGGATTTTGAGGTATGTTTAGGATCATAGTCCTGTTGGAGAAGCCATCCTCTTTTCAGCTTCAGCTTTTTTTTTTTTTACAGATGGTGTGATGTTTGCTTCCAGGATTTGCTGGTATTTAGTGGAATCCATTCTTCCCTCCACCCGAGCAATGTTTCCTGTGCCACTGGCTGCAACACAACCCCAAAGCCTGATAAATCCATCCCCATGCTTAATAGTTGGCAAGGTGTTCTTTTCATGAAATGCTGCTCCTTTTTTTTCTCCAAACATGCCGTTGCTGATTGTGGCCAAAGAGTTCTATTTTAACTTCATCAGTCCACATCTCTTGTTTCCAAAACGCATCAGGCTTCTGTAGATGTTCTGTTGCATACGTCTGACGTTGTATTTTATGATGGGGATGCAGGTAAGGTTTTCTTTTGCTGACTCTTCCATGAAGGTCTTGTGGAACGGTGCACCACCACTCCTGAGTCTGCTAAATCTTCCTGCAGGTTTTTTGCAGTCAAATGGGGGTTTTGATTGTCTTTTAGACCAGCATACGAGCAGTTCTCTCCGAGAGTTTTCTTGGTCTTCCAGATCTCAGCTCCACAGTTCCCCTGAGCTGCCATCTCTTAATTGCATTTCTCACTGTGGAATCTGCAAGCTGACAATGCTTTGCTATCTTCTTGTAGCATTCTCCTGCAATGTGGGTGTCTTACAAAGCTGCTTAGAGGAACCCATGGTGGTTGAGTGTCTACAAGTGTGTGCACAAGAGTCAAAGTATTTGTAAATCTTTGAAATTGGCATTTACTAATCACTGCTGTGATGATAACCAGCACGACATCAATCCCCCTTGTGTGATATTGATTAAATAAATACGCAAGACATTAAATACATAGGACAGCACATTTTAACTTGGCATAACAACAGACACTAGTGAAATTATTGTGAAGTGTATCAGCAAATATTGCGTGAAATCAAATAACGAAAGTCCATTTTGTTATGGATTGTAATGTTAGTAATTGATTGTAATGAGTGGTGAGATTAGTCAAAAATCGAAATTTACATTTTTTTTAACATAATGTATCTTTTGTTCTAATACATCTTTCACATAATTGCCATTTCTTTTTCCCCCAATTTAGTCGTGTCCAATTCCTCCCCTTCACTAGGGGGCTCCCACATTAAGGTTACTACTACCACCCTTCAGCCAGACGCCCCAGATTGGCTGGAGAGCCATAATTAATGTGGGAGCACTACGTACCTCCCATCCCTCCCCTCTGAGAGAGCTCGTCCAATCAGTTCTCCCTAGGCCCCTGGCTGCGAGAAGTTACAGCATCACCCAGGAATCGAAATCACGATCTCCGGATCATAGGGCGAGCACTTTACCACTGCGCCACTCTTTTTTCAACCACTGGTTATTTTCCCCTTGTATAGAAACGTTTACTTGTGGAACTTGTGGACGAGTGGGACGCATTGCCTCAGAACAACATCATGAGGCTAGTGAGGAGCATGAGACGTCGCTGTCAAGCTGTCATTGCGGCAAATGGTGGAAACACCCGCTACTGACATTGTCAATTTTTGTTATTTGGGGCTATCCCTGTTATTGTCTACATTTTTTGGGTAATAAATATTAAACTAATGAAAATGGTGTTTCTTCTCATACAGTATTAGTAATATCAAAGGGAACTTCGACTTATTTCATTCAAATTCAGAGCAAATATGAAAAGCACTCATGTAAATAACAATATCCCTAACTTATTGTGAGTAGTGTATACTGTATATATACTGTATATAATGACATTGTTATGAATGTCACAGAAATAGTTTTTATTTTATAAATTGCATGCAATTATGGAATTTGTTTATAGAATAGAATAGAATAGAATTATGTAATTTTTTGTTAATTTTTTAGCAACCTTAGAAACCAACATATGTTGCATTTGAAATGAATTCTTTATAGTACAGAAGTGTGTAGTTTTACATTGAATTTGTGTGCCAACAAACATGTTTAAAAGATGAAATGATAAGTACTTATTATAAACATGTCTTTAAACACAGTTTTCCCTCAATAACATTTAAGAAGTTCCACAGAGGGGAAACATGTTTCATATATGACTTCAACAGATCAACTGATCTTAATACCATAATACACATTGACATAAGCCCTCTTGCACTTGCATGGTTTGATTTTGTGGCTTATATGGCTCCAAAAAATGTACACACGATTTAACAGTTGGTATCCATGCCCTTGATTAAAACTTGAATATAATAATGACAGAATGTGTAGTATTATGTTTCTTCTGAAGATATCAGTAGTTGCACCATGGTTGATCCTATCATGTGACCATTAGAATAGAGTCAGATTTTTTTCATGTTGAAGTGTGTATACATTTTTGGGCCCCTATACTGTATATATTAACATGGCAGAGATTTAGAAAAGATATAAAGTATTAATTCTGTGTCTGGAATTTGCAGTATGTTGTGTGGAGATCTTGTGTTCTGTCTGTGGAACAAATCTGCCCATGACCATTTCCGCCAGACCTCGGCCCTGTGTTTCTAATCAGATCTAGTTTTATCTAATCTAATCTGTGATAATGTACAAACCGGATTCCAAAAAAGTTGGGACACTTAACAAATTGTGAATAAAAACTGAATGCAATGATGTGGA
>JAQQZT010000033.1:9049211-9063026 GCA_030068275.1 Clarias platycephalus | reverse complement strand
TAAGTCCAGGGTCAATGCAGCCGTCTACCAGGAGATTTTGGAGCACTTCATGCTTCCTTCCGCAGACGAGCTTTATGTGAATACTGACTTAATTTTCCAGCAGGACTTGGCACCTGCCCCCACACTGCCAAAAGCACCACAATCTGGTTCAATGACTGTTGGATTTCTGTGCTTGATTGGCCAGCAAACTCACCTGACCTGAACCCCACAGAGAATCCATGGGTCATTGCCAAGAGAAAGATGAGAGACATGAGACCGAACATGGCAGAAGAGCTGAAGGCCGCTATTGAAGCATCCTGGTCTTACATAACACCTCGGCAGTGCCACAGGCTGATGGCTTCCATGCCATGCCGCATTGAGGCAGTAATTGCTGCTAAAGGGCCCCAAACCTGAGTACCCAAAGTATTGAGTACATACGCATATTTATACTTTTCAATCCTTGTTTTATTGATTGCATATAATATCCTAATTTTCTGAGATGGTGTATTTGGGGTTTTCATGAGCTGTAAGCCATAATCATCTCAATTATGACAAATCACGGCTTGAACTATCTTGCATTGCATGTAACGAGTCTATCTCATATATTAGCTTCACCTTTTAAGTTGCATTACTGAAATAAATGAACTTTTGCACGATATTAAAATTTTTCGAGTTTCACCTGTATGTTAATCTTTTTATTTTTTATTTTTTCCAGATTTGTTTACAATTCTAAACAAACTTGTCAAACTATTTGCTCTCACCACAAAGGATACTGTGCGGTAGGTTAGAGCTTACCACCTGCAGGATTAAAGAGGAACTGCAACATTTTACCACCTTACAGTATGCTCCAAAATATACAGTACTGAAATTTAAAGAAATTTAAAATATTAACTTCTTGTCATCTGTAAGTTTATTTCTCCTGAAAGAAACGAACATACACACTAAGTGTGTTGATTTACCGCGGTATGCGTGATGTAATTGTTCGTAGTGTGTGCGCGCGCGCCACGTCGCTGTAGACACGAATTCATATCGTTCATGGAGATTCTCAAACATATCCCAGAACAAAGGTCGCTGCAGACTCCTGAAGAAGGAAATCATTCGCTTTTTTTATTTTTTTTTAGACACGACGCTTCCGTATGAGCGAAAAATAATACTCATCTATAAAACTGTACAACACAACTTCCTTTTCACTACTGGGAACACGTACAGTAACGACTGGAGCTTTGCCCCGTCGCTAAACGCAAGTTTCTGTACTGTACACTTGTATAAATTAAACATTTATTTAAAAAAATCTATTTTGATCTGAATCAAATTCTTTTTTCCCCCATCTTTAACTTGCAGTAATGAGTAACTTACTATGTTACAGCTTATCAGTCACTTGCATTTACTATTATGAAGCCATAAGGCATATTGAGCCATAGGAAGGTATAAGATGCCCAAGTTGGGTGCTCTTGACAATATAACTGGTTCATATTCATATGGACCTGATACAATTGAAGAGAATTTAAATGTTCATTACACACAGGAAGTGAAAAGGTGTTAAGTAGTTATAGTGATTAGAGTAAATAAAAACAGCCTCGTTAACTAACATATCCTCGATAAGGGTTCTCTCACACCACATATTTTACACAGTACAGTTTAGAAACTGTGTGTGTACAGTAGTTAGAGAAGCTCTTTAAGTTTGGTTGCAGAAATACAAGGACTAATGGTGTGTGTTCTGTGTTACCAGGCTACCTCCACTCGCATGGGCTAAAACAGGAAGCTGGGAAAGTGCGGAGAGGAAGCTGTTCACTAAGGGATGCTGTGGTCTCCAGTCGTCCTGTTGCTGTGTATACCTGCATGTTATAAATGTTCTAGCTGCTGTTGCCTTATGATAGCCATACTGTAGGTGTTTTTTTTTTGTTTGTTTGTTTTTTAAACCCTTTACCTATTTTATGTCTGTTTTTATATGCAAGCATGAGACATTTAAATTTATATGAAAAAGTCCCCCCCACCCCAAGCTCCAGCTACATTATTCAGGTAATTAGTGTTAGTTGTGTAAGAGTGTGCACCCTTGCTTTTTTCTTCTGTGATTTGTGTTTAATAAGCATGCACCTCTGCTAATAGTTCCTAAAAACCAAAGTGCATTTAGCCTGTGTAATCCTCATTTACTAACTGTCTAACTGTTACTCAAGCTACTGTGCGTGTGCGTGCATGCGTACTACTAACGGCTTTACAAATCTTAATACTGGTTTAAACAGGATTCAGTCACAACTATGAAATTATACTATTTGGTAAAACATGATTAAATGAAAGCTTTAAGTGAAACAGAAGTGTGTTTTAAGCGGGTATTGAGATTTGTACAGCGTGACGAATGACGTAATCGCTCATCCTGCCATTACACTGCCCTCCTTTTACTGTTTTACTCTTCCTGTTTACTGTTGACTAGGAAGCCAGAGCTTCATTCCTAAGGTCAGTGACCAAAAACTGCAGATAATCACAGGTGGAGAGAAAGTGACTGGATTTCTGAGATTTGCAGAAATCTGCAGAGAGCGGTGCAAGGAAGTGTAGGAGAGGAGAGAAATGAAGTGGGGTAAAGTTGGCCACATCTACAGTAAGTGAAACCTGTTTAATGTAGGTCAAGTCGTGAGAGGGGAAATTTTACTCATTCAACCATAACCTCAAAAAAAAAAAAAAAAAAGGTTTTCTTTGTTATGGAGAGAGAGAATCGTACCTCTGTTCAGTTTTGAATTGAAGTGCGATTTGTTAGCTATTAATACAAGGTTTATTTGAAGTATCTGCCTTCAGTTATCACCAAGTGCCTGAATACACGCGTTCATGCATCGATTCAAACTAACATCTACGTAGCATGCATGCATCAATCATAGCCCACATCTGTACAGAATCAAAATGTACTGTTTTGATTTTTTTTTTTTTTTTAATGCAAAATTGCCACTCGATTACCTTGTAGTGTTTGTGTCAAATCATTTTTGCATTTCTGTGTTTTATACATTATCCCATACTAAACTCCTCGAAATATGTTGTCACTGTATACAAGACTATATATATATATATATATAAAGGCAACTCAGTATGACTGTTTGGGTTATTTCAAAAATAAACTAAATTCACTGAATTCGGTTTCTTCATAAGTAATATGAACTGCATTCATTTTTGACACAATGTTTCTGAAATGGTTACTTTATTAAAACTACAAAAAAAATAGACAACAGCCAACAACACTTAACACAGTCAGCAAAGCCCAGAGAGACAGACCCATTCAGAACAACAACCATACCAAATATCAGTGAAGAACATTATGTCCCATTGACTATTTACATTTCCTCATATCCCTTTACAATAAAGAAACAGGAGCACAAGGCTGGCTGAACAAAAGAAAAGAAAGAAAAAAAACGCTGCCTGAAATCTGAGTTATAAAAATACAAGTTTTAGTTCAGGATTACAGTGTATCAAAAAAAAAAAAAAAAAGGTTAAAGGACATCTGACATGGCAACATAACCATTTGTGAATCACATTCTTCGCTTCTGAATGTTACAGTATTAAAAGGGTTAAGTGAGGGGCTTTACAACCCTCAGACTCCACCGCTCGCGGGTTTCACAACCTAAAAGTCATGACGAATTCGCTGTTCAAGTGCCGGGGGGGGGACAAAAACACCTCGAACCAGCATTCTGATCTACATTTTACACTTTGTACTCATTCACACTGAAAACTTACAATAAAGGCTTGTAACGGCTCTGCTGTCACGGAGTGTAAGCGATGACATCACAGTTGACGGTAAAGTGCAAAATAAACCTCTTGTAGCGTTGGATAACAATCACTGAGCGACATTCCTAAATCTTTCACTTACTGATAAAGATGTTCCTACAAAATCGAATCTGAAATCGTTTACGTATCTTTACTGACAATACGATGCAATTCGTAGCTGGTTTTCAGCGAACAGGTTGCAATAATTCCCTGCTATGTTAACTGGACCTTCATATTCACTGTCAGGAGCGGGGGGAATTAATGGAGTTAATGACCGTATATATAAACGAGGCAGCAGTGGTTCCAATGATGCTGTTCTGGATACAAAAGTTAAAAACTGACCAACTGTCTGTGTTAGATAGAAAGAGTACTGTATTAATCCCAAAGGAAACTGTGAAAGTGTAAAGAAAAAGTGGGTCTAGTATTACCAGTCACACTTTGGGGAGCTCTGAGGCCTATTTTACTTTGTTAACGTGCAGCTAGTGCAGGGTTCATCTACACTGACTATCCAAAATCTCACATTTCTCAATATCAAGGACTAATAAGTATACCGTTTCATACCTAACCTACCAATCAATAAGCAATTCATTCTGTGTAAAAACCACCAGTACTCATTTTATTATTAAGTATTAGTTGATTGCTGAAAGTCGATTCACTGCTCGCTCTACTGAAAACTTCATTCAAATACTAAAAACATCACACTTATCCTTCTGAGGTCCACAAATTCATTCATTCATCATTAAAGGTCCCATATTTTAATATTTCTTTAACAAATTAAAATAGGTCTCAGAGCTCCCCCCAAAGTGTGCCTATTAATAAATCAGGTGTTTTTTTTTTTTTTTTTCCATACCTCAAACCGGGAGAGGGGAATTCTCTTATATGAGGTCACATTAGGTGGGAAAATCTAAAACAACCTGGTTTAAGCCCTGGCCAATAGAGAAATAAGGGCGAAAAGCAGGGAATGTTTTTTTTTTTCCTCTTTCCAAATACACTCATATTGAAGACCTAAAAATGCTTAAAAGATTTTTGCGTCCTAGTTTCCCTCTTAGGTCATTAGGAACAGGTGATCACAGAATAAGACGAGGCTTTTCGTCGTATTAATGCTCAATGATGGACTCTGTGATGTTGTTCTAGCATGTGAGATACATGATGATCCAAAAGATCTTTCACATCTTCAGGGCTACACATGCAGCCTTGGCATTTTACTCAGTGTAGTCGCAGAAAAACAAGGCTTTCAAGTTTTTAAAACCAACTCTTAGAGCCTCCTAGTGGCCAAAAAGCATAAAACAGTAAAACTGTCTTAGGTACAGCATCGACTGTGTGTTATTTGGACTAAGGTAAGCCAGATCAAATAATACCCAAGTCTGCTCCAATTTTATCATAAATTTGAGTTACATATTAAATAATATGCATTCACTGTCCATCAGATGTTATTGGGTCTGTGCCCACTGTAGCCTCAGATTCCTGTTCTACAACGATAGCAATAGAAATCAGTGTGGCTTTTTTGCTGTCAAAGTCACTGTAGGTGACTTTAAAAAATACTTTTTAAAGTATTATGTATTTTAAAATGTTTTTCTGCTCGACATGGTTGTAAAGAATGGCTATTTGTATTTCCTGTCAGCTCCTCTGCTCACGCTTTAACAAGCCGCTCGCTTATAGTGACGGATGTATCCGTCTGTACCCTGTATCCGGATGATTTAATGCATTGTGCTGCTGCCAAATGATTGGCTGTTTGGATGATTGCAAAAAAAAAAAATCTTACAGGTGTCCTTTTTTTAAACGGCAGGAGCGTATGCAGAGAGAGATCTCCTTCTATATCCTTCTATATTCTATACCCTTGTATGTTTTTTAGCCAGAGTGGATGAAAATAAACCCAACAGTTTATCGAAGCCAAATTTCCTCGTCACATTCACGTCACCTAATATTTATTCGCCTTTTTGTCGGAATCAAGAATATAAATCCATGCTAATATTTACCTATTAAATGGATTTTCAAAGCTTTACACCAGATCGAGTCAGACTGTCCCGCCTTATGATGATGTGTTTTTTTTATTTATTTTTTTATTATCAGTGTAAGATTTCTGAATGAAGCTTGGGGATATAATTGTGCTTGTACAAACATACTGTACATCAAAGTACATACTATTTGAAACAACCTCCTGAATAGACCCATTTTTGAAGAAACCACTGCATCATCATCATCATCATCATCGTGATCATCATCATGAAACCACTGCTGCTGGAGGACGTCAGAGAGATTCAGTCGTCTATAGAATATGCAGTCACTGTGAAAAACCCCATCCTGTACTGTACTCTATACAATTAAAATCGCTTTACCTTATTCATGTTAAATCTGGAACAGAAATCGACCTGTGACGTGAATAACTTGGGCAGCATCAGTCAATCGAACTTGGCTGTCGTGAATTATAGAGCAACCTAAAAAAAACGTGTGATTGGGGTTGTGTAAAATGAGAACGTGTCAAAATGGTTATGGAGCACCATGTCTGTGATTTCATGATGTAAAAACAACACCTTGAAATAATAAGCATGTACTTATAGTTATACTACAAACAGAAAATCCCTCAACCAGTCTTAAGTGTGTATACTGAGTTATTCAGAGAGAGAGAAGTGCTGTAGCCTTGTGCTTCAGATTTAGCACTCGCGCGTGAACCCGGCGAAAAGGCTCGAGATCGGAATGAAGAGCCCTCGTAACGCGGCGGGAGCGCTGAGCTTCGACAGAATTTGCTCCTGACCACTGGTTACCTCTGCCTACAATGTTTCTAAAAGCCTACTGCCGTGATCATTCACCAGGAACGCACAGGCTACGTGTGTAATAATATAAACTAGTTCATTCACAGTCTATATAGTCTTTAGCAACAGAAAAGCCCTCCACCTTTTAGTGTAAAACAGTTACCAGTGAGAGATTTAAGATGAACTGCGGATCGGTGATTAGTTCAGGACTACAGATGAACTAACGTTAGGTTTAGGGTGCTAGAGCTGGAGCAGGTCGAGCACGAGAACCGAACCAGCAGCATCTCTCAGCCCTGACCTGCCAAACGGTAATTTACATAAGTGTGCTTAGCTCTGCCTACTTCTACAACGACTAGCGCTTCCACCGGCTTGTGCACGGCTGCACGGACGCGTCTCGTCTGCGTGAAGGAGGGATCCGCTCGTCTCCTGCGTCCGGCTCTCTTTACACCATGTTCATGGCGTCCTCGGTGAGGAAAGAGTGAATTTGTGTGAAAGAGGGCCGGAGTTTACAGTCTCTGTTCCAGCAGCTTAGCATCAGCTCGTACAGGCCCTGGGGACACACCTCCGGACGAGTCAGATATACCTAATACACAGAGAGACAGAGAGAGAGGGATAGACAGAGACAGAGACAGAGAGAAATTGATTTCCAGACTAATTTGGAGGTCAATGTGTTGTTTCTGCATATGTGTGTGTGTGTACCTGTCTTCCTTGGTCTCTAAAGAATTCGCCTGCATTGTCGATGACCTGTTCATCAGTCATGTGACCATAGGGCTGCTCCTGACACACACTCAGCATCTCCCACAGAGTCACCCCAAACGCCCACACATCACTGGCTGTCGTGAACTTCCCCTAAGAATAATAATAATCATAATAAAGATAATCATAACACTTACTCATCGCCTATACTGCTTTATCCTATATTCAGGGTCATGGGGGGCTTGGAGCCTGTCCCAGGAGGCTTTGTGGGCAATTTGGGAACGCCAAGTAGCCTAACCTACATGTGTTTGGACTGTGGGAGGAAACCCGAGCACCCGGAGGAAACCCACCAAGCACTGGGAGAACATGCAAACTCCATGCACACAGAGACGGGAATCGAACCTGGATCCTGGAGGTGCAAGGCGACAGTGCTAACCACTACACCACCGTGCCACCCCATAATAATACCGATCAAAAAATAAATAAAAACTTATATAAATATAAATGTAAATGAGTAAATTGAGACGTTATCATGGTAAGTGTACTAAAATAGAAAATTGCTATTGCTATTCACTCACCATGAGAATACACTCCCAGGCCATCCATCGAATGGGGAGCACGGCCCTGCCCTGGATCCTGTAGTAATCTCCAGCGTACAGGTTCCGGCTCATGCCGAAGTCGGCGATCTTAATGTGCCTCTCTCCCGCTCTGTCGTCTCCTTCCCCTCGATCACCCCCGACCAGGCAGTTGCGCGTAGCCAAGTCTCGGTGTACAAAGTTAAGCGACGCCAAGAACTTCATCCCAGATGCGATCTGACTAGCCATGGAGATCAGAGCAGGGTAGCTGGAGCACAGAACACATACGCCTATATCTTACCATACATTCTCTATGCATTAGTTTACCAATAAAAATAAATAATTCTAAACGCAGCGTGTACCTGATGGTTGGCATGTTGTGTAGCGGGCCGGTCTTGTCCAGTAACACTCGCTGGGAGAGGTACTGGTTAAGGTCGCCGCTCTCCATGTATTCAGTAACCATGCACAGCGGGTCACTGCTCACACACACGCCCAGCAAGCGGATTATGTTGGGATCTTTCAGACGAGACAAGATCTTCACCTCTTTCAGGAAGTCGTTCCTGCAGAAGGACAGACAGGTGGGAGGTTACAAACCATGGCAGGGTGCATGACGTGCAGCTCAACTGTGAAGATAGGATGAGTGGAAAAAAAAGCAGGTGCTTCTAACCTGGCGTTTTTCGAGGCATCAGGCCGCAGGATCTTTACAGCCACCAGCAGGGGGCGCCCTTTCCTCACATTGAAAGGGAACTCGAGATTTGGGAGGTCTTGAGGGTTTTCGATCTCACACAAATGAACCTAGGAGGAGGAACGAGAACACACGGCTGTTAAGCGACGTTTCGGGAATAAATTTGGGATTATAATGCAGGAGACGATACAGTTCGTGTTATGCTGAACGACTCAATCAGCATTAAATCAACCATCTCTCAGCAATTTGTGTAACAGTATAGCACTGATTTCTCTTCGATGGTGCTTATTTGTACGCTACCTCTCCAAACTGGCCCTCTCCGAGCTTCTCTTTGAAGAGCAGCCGTTCCCGCTGCAGCTCGGGAAGGGGCGGGCAGTCCGCGGGCGTGGCTGAGAGGGCAGGAACGGCGTACGTGTTGTTCCCGCTTACGCCCTGCAGGCTGATGATGTCCGCTTCTGCATAATGAGGCACGCTGGGCCCGCCCCCTGTGGCTTCTGCATAATGAGCTCCTAGGAGAGGAGGCGGGGCTCCAGGGTATGGGGGCGGTCCTTCCTGGACAGGCAGCGCTTTTTCGTCCATGTCTGAACTGCATGCTGTGAAAGAAAATATTCAGATAAGCAGGACATCGGAGGGATGAAAGAGGACACGGGTGGGAACGGAAATGCTAGTTCTAAATAAAAATGATTGAAATGAACAGGTAATTAGGTATTAGATATTTATTTAGATAAAGCTCATGATTCTTCAATTAACAGTCTTGGATCACCGCACGACGTACATGTTATTGGAGGTCACGATTGTTGTTCATATGATCAGGGGATAAACACCTGACATCTCTGAGAACCCTTTACCTAACCTCCATCCTACTGAATCTCCCTCATCATTCCTGTCTGATTCTCAGTTTTTTCGTTACCCTGTGAGGCAGAGACATGCCTTGGTCTTACCCTGGGGCAGGTTTTGGGGCTTAACAGACTCTCTGGAGCAGTTTGGCAGCCTGTTGTGGCCATGTCTCAGGTCAGACAGGAGAACGTGATAGGCCGGGTTGTTTAACAGCAAGGCTGGTCGGATACACACACAGACATTCACAGAACACGGTAACAATACCACGATGCATGACATACCAAATTCAATGCAACACGAAAACAAAGCAAACACCATTCAGTACAAGCCAGAACATGTACAAAAAAAAAATAAACACAAGTAACGGTGATGGTTAGGGGAGACGGGAGGCAGGTAAGGACAGAACTGTCACAGATGCAGGAACAAGACAACAAAGCAGGCAGGGTTACAGTTATTCATACTGCAGGCAGTTAATCAACGTTTCATCAGTATATTGTGTCGACATGTCCACTCTGTCGTAAGGATCCTGATACACCGGGCGTTCAGTGGATCAGAGGTTATAATAACAGCGTCTGGAGTGATGCTTTTCGGCTAAGATAGGGAATCTTTACAGAAAAGTTCATTAGTCTGTCTGTCTCTCTTACTCTCTTTTACACTAAAACAAATAAGAGACATTGCTTTTCTTGCCACACTATTTTTGAAATTTATTAATATGAAACCTAGATTTTCTACAGGTTTGTATGATGTTGTGCATACAGATGCATTTGAGGTGGCTGCTGAGATTGGTACATTAAAAAAATCAATTTTTAAATCGTATCTTTAGGCACTTTGCAGCCTGTCACAGTAAAACACTTCTTCCCATTGCTTTAATTTAATCTATATCATTTATTGATTTAATATGAAGAATATAAGGAAATGAGGGCTCAAGACGTTTACACGGTACTGTATGCTAAACCCACAGCATGCGGAAAAACTAGTGTATTCTACACTAATCCATAAGAAATAAAAGCTAGTAATGTATTACTGGCTACAAAGTCCTGCTTATTATTATTATTTAATGCTGAGAGTATTTTATTGATCTCCTGATGTAATATAACTCGTTCTTGACACTGTTCAACTGAGGCTGTTCTACCAGAGAGAAGAAGAGAGTCTAGCGCCTCTAAACTCTGTAATAGTCAATAGACACATTCTATGACTTCTTCTATAAATCTATATCTAAGGGGTCATCATTATGCAAGGTTACTTTTTAGTCATTTTTAGACAGTCAGAGGTTTCCAGTGTACAAACGTGAGTGAAAAAAATCCATTTTTTTGTGCTTTTTTCCATTTTTCTTAAAAAAAACAAGCTAATTAGATTTTTTCCCTATTGTGATGTCATATAAGAAGTGCCTCTCCCTACTCCACTGGCTTGTTGCTCAGCTCTGCTGGTCTCTGGCTGGGTTTGAAGAAGGAGTGAAATAATGGCAGTTTGAGAGATGAAAAAAAATGCATAATCTCATAATTTCAGCTGGGGCATTAACACACACACCCTTTGGAGGAGCTCTTAAGATCGGAGTTAACTTGTTTAAAGACTGTAAAATATGGGAACTTTAAATAGTTTTGTGTGTTAAATGATTTGTTGTAATTCACATCGATTTAATGTCCATAAATAAATGTTGATACACTATTTAAAACAATTATGTTTGAGGAACAATACGTTTTAGATTCTGAAAAAAAAGAAAAATGCATTATACTGTATATGGGTTAAATATCCTTGACCGTCTCCTTATTATTATTGTTATCATTAATATTAATTAGCCGGGGTATTAATGAGCCTCACCCGTGCTGTCACGCTGCTCTCGGGGTCGGACCACAGTACTGGGTTCCTGGTACTCCGTGTCTCTGTCCGGGTCCTCGGGGAAAGTGTGTATGCGCTGGTAACGACTGGAGTACGTGTGTGTGTTTGTGTTATTGATCACCACGTTCTCGGACGGGACCGAGAGGTGAACTCGCAGCTCGTCGTTCGAGAGGCTGCCCTGGGCCTGCACACACACACATTTCAAACAAATTTTAAATATCAGAATTTATATTTGGTTTTGAACAGCGCCTCTCTCGGGCACGCTCCTCTCACCTTGCCGAGCAGTTTCTTCCAGTACTGCCTCCACAGAATGCCAACTATGACGGCCAGGAGCAGCAGTATTATGCCCACTAGGCAGCCGATCAGGATAGCGGTGTTGCTGCTGTCATCCTTAGCAACAGGTAACCCTGGCCTTGGGGTGAGAGCAGCAAATTCATCACCGGCGTCAGCTTAAAAAAAAAAAAAGAGAGAGAGAGACAGGAAAAAAAAAACATACATATTTATAAGTGTCTGCATTAATTTGCATTTAAAATGCTTTTTAGAAAACCGTCTCACCCCGGGGAGGTTACGCTGCTCTTTTATGAAAGCGTTATGAATGAATGCCACAATGAGGTAAATGCGTTATCTTCTGATCTTTTCCGTGTGCTGACTCACACAGGCGGAGTTGAGTTTCGAATGACCACGGTGCTTTCCTCGGACAAATAACCGCGGTGTGCACGCTTGCCTTTGTGCATTTGTATGCAAGGCAGATTTTGCAGAATTTGAAGCGAGTATGACTAACAGAACACATCGAGGTAGAAGTGCTACTGCGGCGCTCGGACTGAAAAAACCAAAAGAATTAAAAAACCCAGCCCTTATCTGCATGTGTGGCCTGTCTCTCCCTTTTCATCTCACCTTCAGCCTCCTCAGTTTCTGCTCCCCGCACTCTTTCAACACAATAGCCCAGCTGTGTTTAGAAATGTAGAAAAGGCACAAGAAAGAAAGAGGGCATAAGAGCACGGGAGACAGAGAGATGGGTGAGAGTGAGGCTCGGCGTTCAGCCACCCAGCAGATGCTTCTCATCTGTCGACTCGAACAGCTCTCTGACCCTCAACAACTCGAGAACAAAGAGGTACGGGGCTGCATTGTTCGAATCGAGACTGAGTGCAAGTCTGCAGTATTACTTTCAGCTTTCTTCTTCTACAGTAGATGTGACTCAGCTTAACTGGACAGAGTGCGCAGATCAGATCATCAGATAAGATCATATCGATCAGATTATAACCTGGATACAATTCGAGTGGAGTAGTGCTACAAAAATTCACACACTCGGTCTGAAAATGAAATTCGCTAATTGTAACGAGCCTTCGTAAGGTTAGTCGTAAGGTTAAGATCATGACTTATTACAGGGGTTGTGCTGGGATGAACCGGACTGATCTGCAGCTTCACTGCGTGGGCTGCGAATTCGTTGAACGCATACCAAAACAACAACAAAAAAAGAAAGAAAATAAATCGGTGCATAGATTTTCTGAACCATCGTAGGTCTGCTGTGCCGTATGTTTCCGAAATCATGTATCCCTGACCAAAAGTTTTGAGAATGGCACAAATGTTAATTTTCACAAAGCTTCAGTGTTACTGAAGTATTATCAGAAGCATTTAAGAAGTGTCGAACGCTTTTATCGACAATTACATTAAGTTTATGCAAAGAGTCAGTATTGAACCTGTTGATCAATATTGTTCTGCAATATAAAAACTCTGCAATTCACCCTGGCATGCTGTCAATCAACTTCTGTGCCACATTCTGACAGATGGCAGCCCGTACTTGCATAAATGCTTGGAGTTTGTCAGAATTTGTGGTAATGACCACAAGTTCTCAATGGGATTAAGGTCTGGGGAGTTTCATGGCTACAAACCCAACATTTCAAAGTTTTGTTCCAGAGCCACTTGGCTATCACTTGTAATCATGCTGCGAGCATGATTTCCAACTAATTAGCGCTGGAGTTGTTTTGAGACTTGTTTAATGAGAAGGTTTTACACTAATTCACTCACAGTTGGGAGAAAAAGGCAGATTTCAGGCTTTTAATGCACATGAACTTAGGTAATTTATGTAAACACACACACACACAGTAAAATCTTGGGTTGTGAGTAACTTGGTCTGCGAGTGTTTTGCCAGATGCGCAAAGAACGTGTAATACATTTTAACTTGATAAACGAGTGAGGTCTTGCAATACGAGTAGTACGCATGCACTTTCCGTGCCGAGCGTCACGTGATCACAACTTCTTCTCTCTCTCTCGCACTGTGGAATTGTGGGTGATCGTCTCCCATGCTCAGTCTCAGTGCGCGAGTCACTCGTATAGTCAACATCCATGTGCGCATGCATTGTTCTTACTGTGTGACCACAACATTGTGACCACGTGTGTGTGTGTGTGTGTGTGTGTGCACAAAGCATTTTTTTATTATTTTGTGTTCAAGTGTAGTGACTGTTCTTTAGTAACTGTACTGCAATAACAGCCCTCGTAAAGTAAAAGGGCTGTAGCAGCGCAGGACATGGATCTGTTTAACTACAATGCAACGTCACATTTCCACAAAATGATAAAAAGGAGGCAAAAGCAAGTGTCATTAGAGAGGTTACTTTGTTAAAGTCACACAAAAAGAAAAAGATTCTGTTAGCGTGTGTGAGACAGTCGTCATACACCCCGCCCGGGGGGGGGGGGGGGGGGGGGGGGGGGGGGGGGG